>JARHVA010000812.1:3705000-4245000 GCA_037957365.1 Torreya grandis | reverse complement strand
AATGGCTAGATGTATTTTTGATATAAAACCTTATGCCATAAACCTTATTTATTTATGATATTCCAAACTCAGTTTTTCGCATGTACCCTACATAAACAGACCAAATCCTTTATACCACACCCACCCGCTAATTTTTTTTGTATAATAATACTTCATATGATCAGAGGGATGATTTTATTATCTTTGTTACTAGACCATAGGAAATGTAGACAAAGTTTCATGATGTTATTGAGGATCAAATATGGTAGGTAAGCAAGAGAAGTAAATTATAATGGCTTTAAAAACATTTTTTTAATGAAAACCAACCTGTCAAACATTGAAATCCATTGATTATACCAAAGGATAATCTACCTTTTATATTTTTCAAATATCCACATCCAATCATTAGAGTGAAATTAATTTGTATTCAAGTATAACCCCAACTATTTTATGCATGCATTTGAAGGAGTGGAGAAAGGTAACAATTTAAGAATGAGAATTTTGGTAAACTGAGTGATATTGAAGAAGTAAAAAGATGAATTTTGCATGTTTATACACATCCCCATAGTTGATGCAAAGAGAGTTAAGATCATGTCTAGACATTTAGCTTCTTGAATAGTACCATTACCAAATATGAGGATGTCATTAATGAAAAATATGTGTATGAGGTGTGTATCAAATATAATATTAATGATCAATATGTGATCAACAACCCTCTCATGGGATATGTGGTGACTAAGAGCCTCAAAAATCAAAAGGAAGAGGAGAGGATAGAGTGAACATACCTATCATAGACCATAGGATGAGGGGAAAAAGTGGAAGAAGAGACATTAACTAGAACCACATATGATGTAGATTAAAAAAATATTCAATCTAATTTATGAAAAGTGAGGTAAAACCCACTTGAGTAAGGATAAGGTAAAGACAAAACCAGTTGACCCAATTGAAGGCTTTAGATAGGTTAATTTTAAGAAGGAAGGTAGATCTAGGTTTTTTATTTAATGGTGTGTAAATCCTCCTGGGTAGTGCCTATGGCATCATGGATAAGCCTATCATCAATAAAACCAAACTATTTAGTGGATATGTTCTTGTATGAAATATATTTTAAGTGAGCAACAATGATTTTAGATATGATCTTGTAAATATAGTTACAAAGATAAACATGTCAAAATTGTTCAAAGCTAGAAATGTTATCATATTTGGGAATATTGGAAATGAATTTGATTGAGAGGGTGCTTAAAATATACCTAAAGTATGTGATTCCTCCATAGCCAAAAGGAGATCATTTTAAAATAGATCCCAAAACCACAAGTAAAATTCAATAGTTCATCCACCCAAACTATGTGCCTTGCCAAAATGAAAAGTGAGAAGGGTTTTATGGAGTTCATCCAATGTAATTAGTGAAATAAGGGCAATATTCTATTTTGTATTAACCTATCCATCAATGAAGGTGGCCACCACCATAATATCCATTATATTTTTTCAAAGAGGTTTGGTGTAGATATTTTGTAATTTGAAACAATCACATTTGATATGGATGCAAAATCACTACACTTCACTTCATTAATATCCTTGATATTCCATATGGAGTTATTTTCCCTACATACCAATATTTGGTAATGAAATTTTTTGGTGTTGTCATCCCCTTATTCAATCCAAGTGATTATGATCTTCATCCACCATTTTGCTTCCTACCATGTAAGAAGCCTAGCCTTTTTCTTTTATAGGGTGTCAAGTGCCTATAAAGTATTCTCTTTGTATCTAGATTCATGAAAGGAACCAAGAAAGTCCTTTATTTTTGTTTTAACCTCAAATAGTTCTCTATCAAACTCATGAATTTTTTTATAATCCCAATAATTGATAGCATTCTTTACTTTAATGAGATTCTTTCATAAGCTGATCATAGCCAGTTCCCCCTGTACATGTGAGAAATTATTCCAAGTCTCCTCAATGAGTTGTTTATAATCTACATATGTCAACTAGTGTAGGTTGAATTTGAAAGGAGAGCATGGTTTCTTAACACCCGTAACTAGTTATAACTAAATGGGTTGATGATCAAAGGTGAAATGCTTTAGAGTGGAATCTTGAAAGGCATTTATATTAAGTAAGATGGATTCTTTAATAAAAAATTTACCCAGTATTTTTGATATACCTTGTAGCATAATGTGGTAGTTGGACTACGTAGGTTACAAGGTTATGGGGGAAACATCAACTAAACTATGTTTTTCCAATTAATTCAATAAGTAATCTATATTATGATCCATTCTAGTGTTATGACCCCATACTTCATAGTGCTATTTAGTAAGATTCAGGTATCTTCCAAGGATGAGATGAGGTGAAAGTAGTATGCTAGTGTTCTCTAAATTAGACCAAAACTGATTCATATTATGTGAGGGTGTATATACATTAAATAAATCCAATAACATGTTCTTCTCTATAGATAAAAAATTACCAATAATATAGTCTGTATCTATCACTATGTTCTACACATCTAGGGTCTCATTCCATCCTATATCCAAGCCTCTAGATTTTCCTATCGAACTACTGGTCATAAAAGACCAATCTAGAAGGATTTTTCAATAACATCTTAGCTTCATCATTAGTGCACATTATTTCTTGAAAAATAAGTAAACATGGTTTATGCCTGTATACTATTCTACTTACGTAATATTACTTTGAAGCTATCTTAATGCCCGTAATATTATGAGATATGATGATCATTTGATAACCTTTTTATGGGTTACTTTGATAAGGGCCAAGTGGATTATTTTTTATTTACTAGATAAAACTTCATTCTCAACATCCTATTGTGCATGATATAAGCTAGTGAGTCACCCTATGATATAAGATTCTTCCATACCTGCTATATGTAGAAATTCACTCGATTGATTTTTACACTATTTGGTTTGTGATCTAGTCATATAATTCTACTACATAGATGGGGTGATTGATACTAAAGTATATATAACATCCCTAAAATTAATATCCCCCTTATCTAAAACTCCCCTAATATTTTTTTAGTGGGTTTTATGTTGAAAAATCACCCCAAACATAATAATATGATGGAAATTTGCAATACTTTCCTTGTGTGAGAGTATGTTAGTGTGTAGAGAGTCACATAGATCCACAAAGGTTGATGCTATATTACCTATGTTGATATTATTTGGGAATTACAAACCAACTAATCTAATTATTCCTAAATCACTGATACTTTTATCCTCTCCAGTAGAGATCATTGTAGTATTCATAATATTTGGGTAGAGATATTTTGCAAATTGTTGATAAGAATTGCTAACAATATTTAGTTAGAATGTTACTATACCTTGTACATTATCATGTGATATATATGGGATTTGGTGGAGATGTTTGTTGTATTAATAAACTCCCCTTCACTCATCAAGTTATCCCATATCTCATTTGTAATGAAATTACTCCAACAATAAAGTAGAATAGTAGAAATAGATCCAAATATGACTGAAATATATCAGAATATATGATAATATACAAGCCACTTTGAGGGGAAACCTCCACAAGTTTCAATAAGAGAATAATTCAAAATATTATGATAAATAATTACCCACTACCTCCTATATATAGTCTAACTAGGCCATGGTTACTCCATAGGCTGACCTACTAACCAAATGAATGCATAGAGAAATGTGATATAGCATCAAAGAGGGATAAGTAAGCCACAAGTTAGTTTTTCCTATCCTAATACATGTGATAGGTTAGGGGTGTAGCATACCCTTCCCCTTTAAACCAATGTTGTCCTCAACATTGAATAATTCTAGATGTTGTTGCAAAAAATCTTCACCTTCTCAAGTTACATCTTCACTACTCAAGCTCTTCCACTTGATCAGATATTCCCTAATCTCTCTAGTTCTCATCCTCTTAGTACATGTTTGGAGGATCTTATTTGGTTCCAAAATGACTCATCCTTCTTCATCTAGTTCTAGGAGATCTATCTAGGCTAAAACATTCTATCCAATGACCTTATTCAAATAGGAAACATGAAATATTGGGTGTATGCAAGATGAATGAAGTAACTTGAGCTTGTAAGCCACATTTCCAATTTTATACAGAACCTGATAAGGATGATAATGCTTAGGAGCAAGTTTATTGTCCTTTTTCTATTTCTTCAAGGACATCTTCTTGTAAGGCTACAAACATACAAATACCCAATCACCCACCTCAAAATTTTTCTCACTATGGTGTTGATCTACTTGTTGCTTCATCTTGTTTTGTGCTAAGGCCAAATTCTCTCTAAAACTAGCCAAAACCTCTTGTTTATGTTGAATGTGCTCCTCCACATCTTAAACCTTAGTTTTCACCTTTAATGAAGTGATGGAAGGTGGATGGTAACCATATAGTGCTAGAAATGGAGACATTTTAGAAGAGGTATGGAAAGATGTGTTACACCACCATTCTGTAAGTGGTATCCATTTAACCCAACATTCCTATTTATCTGATACAAAATAATGGAGATACCCCTCTAAACATTTGTTAACCACTTCTATTTGTCCATTAGATTGGGGGTGGTAAGATGAGCTATGAGCTAGCTGAGTACCCAAATAGGAAAATAGTTTAGTCTAGAAATTACTAGTGAAAATAGGATCATGATCACTTACAATTATTTTTGGGGTTCCATGTAATTTTAGAACTACCTCCAAAAAAATAGTTGCTACTATACTTTCTAAAAATGGGTGTGAGAGAGCACAAAAATGAGCATATTTTGTTAGCCTATCCACAATGACCAATATAACATTCTTACCTTTAGAATAAGGCAACCCTATGATGAAATCCGTGGAAACCTCCTCCCACCTTTGACTAGGAATTTTTAATAGTTGTAACAGACCCAGGGTCTTAACTATCTCACCTTTATTCTATTGGCATATCAAGAATTCTGCCACAAACTTTTGTACATATCCCTTGAGTCCTTCCCAAATAGTTCTTTCTTAATTATGTGATAATTTTTAAAGAACCCTAAGTGTCCCCCAATTGGAGATGCTTGCAACTCCATAAGAATCTTATGCTTAAGCTTTGAATCTTTACACAAGTATAACCTACCCTTAAACCATGGGACATTACCTTTCCATTCAAATTTATTAGAGGCTAAAGTACCCTGTTTTAGATTCTAAATTAGAACATATGTATCTTTGTCTTGCTCTCATTCTAACCTAGTTTCATCCACCCAATATTCTTGCAATATGGACATTGCACAAAGTAATGCTTCTATGGATGTATCTCATCTAGATAGTGCATCTACTACTACATTATCTTTACCCTTCTTGTAGATGATTTCAAAATCATAACCCAACATTTTGGTTACCCACTTTTGTTATTCCTTAGATGATAATATTTGCTCCAATAATTATTTGAGACTATCATGATCTATTTTCACCTTAAAGTGTCTACCCATCAAATAGGACCTCCATTGTTTAACTCCATGAAGAATAACAATCATTTATTTTTCATAGATAGGTTTTTTTAGATTCTTACCTTTGAATTGATGACTCTCAAATGCAATAGGTCTTCCTTATTACATTAGTATTTCTCCCAACCTGGATCTAGAAACATCACATTCAATAGTGAATGTCTTTGAGAAGTCTGGAGTATCCAAAATTAGAGTGGTGCACATAGCTACTTCTAATTTCTCAAATGCTTTGGTGGTATAATCATTATAATGGAAGGCATCCTTATTTAGTAATGAAATGAGTGGAGCTACTATGATGCCATAACCTTTCACAAATATTTGGTAGTAACCTATTATCCCTAGGAACCCTCAGAGGTTTTTGAGAGTTTTTGGCATGGGTCATTGCATCATAGATTTGATCTTTTAGAGATAAACTTTGACACCTTCATGGGAAAAAATGTGACCTAGGTACTCTACCTCTTATACTCCAAAATCACATTTGGATGGCTTCACATAAATCCAATGCTTCTCCAAAACTATCAACACATGTTTCACATGTTGTAGATGTGCTTCCCATGTCTGACTATAAATCAATATGTCATAAAAGAAAACCAGCACAAACTACCTTTAAAAAGGCCTAAAAATAGTGTTCATCAAGCTCTAAAAAGTAGATGGTTAATTTTTAAGACCAAAGGGCATTACCAAAAACTCATAATGGCCCTCATGTGTTCTAAAAGTAGTTTTATGAACATATTCATCCTTGATTCTAATTTGATGGTACCCCGAGCAAAGATCCAATTTTGTGAAATAATTAGCACCATGAAACTCATCAAGTAAATAATCATTTACAATAATAGGAAACTTATCTTTGATGGTGTAATTGTTGAATTCCATATAATCTAGGCACATCCTCCATGTGTCATCCTTCTTCTATACCCTGACCACTGGTGATGAATATGAACTTTGACTATGCTTGATGATCCCTACCTCTAGCATCTCATGGACCATATTTTCAATTTCACTCTTCTATGCATATGGATATCTATATGGTCTGATATTTGGTGGTTGACTTCTTAGAATTAGTTGAATGGCATGATCATGTTCTCTTTTTGGTGGTAGTCCTTTTGGCATGGCCCCAAAAATAGATGGGTGGTCATCAATAATCATATATATATTAGGATGTGTAGATGCTTATGTGGGTTGAACTTCTATGGAAAATAATCATGAAATAATTCCCTTTGCCCCATTTTTTAACATCTTTGTCATCTGATGTGAACTAATCAATTATGGAGATTTTGCCTGTAATCTACATAGTTTAATTTTCCTACCTTAAAAATGAAATCACATAAATAGTTCCTAGAAGTTCATCTCAATGGTACCCAACGTTGTGAGCCATTGGACTCCCAAAAAAATGCCTGTGCTACCCATGGGAAAATCAAACATAAGAGAATCAAGATTATACTCATCCATATCAAGCTTAATACTATAGCATTTGCCTAAATAATTAAGTACACCACCATCTACAATCATGACCTAAAATTTTGGTGCTAGGTAGATGAAATAGTTTAATCAAGTGGTCAACTTATGGTTGATGAAGTTATGTGTGCTCCCCAAATCAATCAACATTGTCACCTTCTGTTTCTTGAGGAAACCCACCACCTTAAGAGTTTATGGAGTGCTAATACCTACAAGTGCATGAAAAAATATTGTAGGTTGGGAATATTTAGGTACCTCCTCTATCTCTTCCTCATCATCATTGGAGGCACCATATTCTTCTTCATCTTCATTAGATCCCTTAGTGTAGATTAACTTCTTCTCAGTACATCTATGTCCTTTGCTCCACTTGTTGTGACAACCAAAACATAATAATTTTGCATGCTTCTCTTCAATTTGCTGAGGGGTCAATCTAGTAGGTGAAGGAAATGTTGGTGTTGATATGCTATGATCTTTGAAGTGAGTGAATGGCTGCTTCTTGTTGGCTATGAAGTTTTCCTCAGCTTTGTATGCCATGATAATAGAATTATAAATCTTAAGTGGATTAAACATGTGTACCTCATGTTGAATGTGGTCCTTGAGTCCACCCAAAAATAAGTCATTCAAGTTCTCCTCAGAAATTGTCTCCACACGTAAGGATAGGTTCTAAAAATGATGAATATAATCCTTGATAGAGATAGTCTATCATAATTTTTCTAGTTGGCTAAATTAATTCTCTTTCACACTATTTCCATAGTGTAATTGTAGCTCCTATATAAAAATTGACTAGGTGACATTGAGAGTCATCTTTTTCTTTTGAACACACAACCATCGATACCAAATGAATTTATCAAGTTCAAGATATAAGGATGCCATGGTAACCTTATATCCACCTAGGATCTGATGTAGATTGAAAAAATTATCCATTTGGTTGATCCAATTTAGTGGATCTTTTCCATCAAATTTGTGCATATCCACCTTTGGTAACAGGTTCTTCTATGGCAATGTAGTTGGATTTGAACTAGACTGGTTGGGAGAACCACCCTGATGGGGTTGTGTAATAATTATAACTAGGTGATTTGACTAATTATTTTTCAAATCCATCATGATATCTACCAAACTATCTTGTATGGATTTCGTATTAGATTGTATGCCTTACACCTCACTTTGATTGCCTTGCACATTATAGTCAAGCTAGCTCACTTTGTGATCTATGTTAAAGAACCCTGGTACAAAGGATATAATACATCCCCCTTATATCTCCATCTCTTCCTTGTTAGGATTTTTACTTGTATTTTTAGCACCCTTTCCTTAGCCTTGAGTTTGTGGACTTGCCATAAAAGGGCTTTACAATGTCGACCCTGATTGGCACTTTTGATGCAAATTCAACCAAGTAATTTTGGAATTATGTCATCCTCAAATCAAAACATAAAAATAACATACCCTATAAATTTTTTTCTAATACTTACAAAAATTTAAATAGCTCAGAAAAATTCTTTGAATTGTGCACTATAGAGAAATTTTATGAAAAAACCTAAAATGGTGATAACTTTTATAAAATAGATATGAATGAGCTAAAAATTTAATGGAAGCTTAATTTACTAATTTTTCACCTCCAGTAAAAAAATTATAGATAAATTTTTAACTATTTTTTAGATATATCCAAATTTAAAAAATTAGGGTTTCCCCCACAAGATTGCCCAAATCGTAGCTCTGATGCCACTTGTAATGAAATTACTTCAACAATAAAGTAGAATAGTAGAAATAGATCCAAATATGACTAAAATATATCATAATATATGATAATAGACAATCCACTTCAAGGTGGGAACCTCCACAATTTTTAATAGAGTAGAATTCACAATATGATGGTAAACAATTACCCACTACCTCCTATATATAGTCTAACTAGGCCATGGTTACTCCATAGGGTGACCTACTAACCAAATGAATGCATAGAGAAATGTGATATAGCATAAAAGAGGGATAATTAAGCCATAATTTGGATATTCCTATCATAATACATGTGATAGGCTAGGGCATAGCATCATCCATCCTTAAGCTTCCCAATGAAGCTAGCCTTGTTTCCCTATGTGATGTAGAAACACCCTCCAATCTTGTTGATGCATGATCTAAGATCCAATCTTTGTGTTATATCCCATTTATGACAATAAGTTATTTTATATTCTCATTATTTGGGTCAATGGTCATATTATGTCCATATTTTTAGACTTGGTAAATCTATTGAAGCAAAAAAAGGGACCAAAACAAGGAAAGGTACACTTAGTTTTTTGACCCCACATAAATTATTGTATGTGTTATGTGTATTCATTCTAAAATTCTAGTTCCTTCCCTTGAAGATCCTCAAGGGTAAATTTTTGGGTCATAGCCAATGTTTTATTTCCAATAGATAATGCAAAATCACTCCTATGGTTCACAATGTGCTCATTGAACCTTGAGCCAACAAAGGTGTTTATGGCTAGTGTTCTATTTATACAAGATACACCCTCCCCATCTAAGAGTAGTTATTTAACCTACTTCCTAGAGTGTCTTAGTCCCTTAGAGCAAGTTTGTGTCATATTCTAAAACATGGGGAAAGAGGTCTTAAGGTGACCATGTAAGAGACACTATATACACTTAAAAGGTGCATTCCTATAATTGAGGATTTATTGACAGTATAGATCTCCTACCACTAGATCGATGTGATCTAGTAGTCCTTTTTTGATGTCCATCTCCACTCAAATAATAAAAACTAAATTACTCATTAAAATAGATGTTCCAATATCAATTTTGAGATATTTTCCCAATATGTCACCAATAGTCTTGAGGATCTTGTGTTCCCACATTTCAATAGGCATAACTAACATTCTAACCCATACTGAAAAAGTTTTAACGTGTTATTTAATGGGGTAAAACCCTACATGCCATATATGGGTGATGAGAGAAACACTTCCCTAGAACCAAGGTCTACGCAATGAGATATTCTCTCTATCCTCAATGGATTTTAAAATAAAAATGATATATCCCTTAACCCTTCTATGAATAATAGGAATGTAATCCAACAATGTTGATCAAGAGTTCCTAACCCATCTAATGAGATTTTACTCATTGTATACCTTAGCATTGAAGCACCTAATGAGGGCCTATTTAGTATAATGAATAACATTTTCCTTGAAGAGAGATAGATCACTAAAATCTTGATATGAATGCAATTTGATATTTATACACCTTCATTTCCTTTTCTTGAAATGTCTCCTAGATTATTGAGCTTCACACTTTTTTCATGGATCAGGGTCTGTAGATATGTCTAAATTCACTATGCAGGTGTTGTCCAATGTTTATAGTTACTCATTAAGATGTACCTCTGAAATGCAATTGTATATATAGGGATCTTAAAGTGAATGGTGGAGGTGTGGATGTGTGGCTGACTCAATCACATGTTCTATGTTACCTCTTGGGGAGGTAATTAGGTGTTCTATAGAATTTTTATCCTTAATGTCACGTACTAAGCCCAAAGACCCTTGTATGTTGTAACCTATATTTATTTGATAATTATGAGTGTATGGGGGGCCATGCCCTAGTGTCACCATTTCCTTGCTCTCATTCTTGCATCGTGCCTTTCCATCTATGTTAGGTACAAACATTTTTGTAACTAGATTTCCCAAACTAGAAGTGAATATTATTTATAGCCATGGATTGTTTAAGATGTGTGTGTGTGTGTGTGTGTGTGTGTGTGTGTGTGTGTGTGTGTGTGTGTGTGTGTGTGTGTGTGTGTGTGTGTGTGTGTGTGTGTGTTTGTGTGTGTGTGTGTGTGTGTGTGTGTGTGTGTGTGTGTGTGTGTGTGTGTGTGTGTGTGTGTGTGTGTGTGTGTGTGTGTGTGTGTGTGTGTGTGTGTGTGTGTGTGTGTGTGTGTGTGTGTGTGTGTGTGTGTGTGTGTTCAACTTCATTTTATAAAAAAATTCATGTTATTAGAGAACTTCAAATTAATATTCTAGATGTAACTATTCTTAAATATTTTTTCAAAGTGTCTTCTTCTTCCAATACTTAAAAATTTATAGAACAAAAATATAACTTTTAAAATAAAATCAATAATAAAAATAACCCTAGGATTATTGTCCACATGCCATAGCAACATTATCTTTGAATGTTACTTAAATCCTATAAAGAGAGAGAGAAGATAATTTATTATGCTTAGTGATAGTACATAACAACTATAATTTGAATAAGTTGTATTTGAGGGCATTAAAAAATATTCTTACCTCAAATAAGAGAATTACATATTTTAAGACATTTTATTATAAATCATAATAAAAAAACATTTTAAGATTACCATTAAGTTCACGTAATTCTATCAAATACGTGTATTACATTAAAACATAGTATCTAAGATATTATTACCATAATTTTGAAGGAAATTCATTGAATAAATATATTATATTAAATTATAATATGCAAGTTGTTATTGAGACAAACCAAATTCAAATAAAAGGTGAAAAAAATGATTTCAATCAATTTGTAGCTCTTCCAAATTAGCACATGAAACATTTCACATATCCTTTTCCAAATCATAGTTAGGAATAAATAAAAAATGAAAATGTACTTTTTATTGAAACATGTCTTATCTTGATTGGACAGACCTTAAATAATGTGTATATTATACTACTTTAATGAACCATTTTTTATATTATGATATTTGGCATCTGATTTGATCATTATTTGATTTATAAACTATGTTGAATTATTTATGTTTATATTGCAACTAATTGTATTTCATTCAATACATGATTTAGTTCATGATTATCTATACTACTGATGTCATTTTATTTTCATAGGTTATAGTCAGATGACCGATTTAGGTTTGGGCTTGAAAGACTTTATTCTTTCATTCCCTTTTGTGATGTCTTGTATTGTGATATCTAATAATGTCTTTTTATCATTAATAATTATGGTTTTGAGGCCATCATTAGCTTATAGATAATTGTGCCACTATGTCTTCATAAATGATTTATTATAAGGTAGATCTTTGGTTTTCATATTAAACAACATACACTTATAGTTGCTACCAAGGGCATAAACATACATTGGTTTTTTATTAAAAAAATTAAGCATTGGTAATGTTTTGTCTTGTTTTACCTCGTGAAAGACATAATTATTTGTTTAATGACTATGTTTTCATACCTTACAAAGGGATTAATGATTTTTGGTTATAACAAGATTATTAATGACTTATATCAATAATGAGATTGGAAAAAATGTCACTTTTGACTCTAATGAATCATAGGCTTGGCATGTCATTCAACCATAGTCTTATGGCATGGTAATTTTATTTTAGGTTTGTGTGTAAACACCCTAATTTTATTACCAATTTACCATCATCCAATTCATCATTAACGCTACCTAATATGTATCAACATCACAAAACCCTAATACCACTGCACAAAGTTTAAACCATCACCATAACCTTATATCAATCCCACTAATATCTTTCCATGATAAATAAATAAATTAATCATTATTATTTAATTAATTAAGAAGTAAATAAATTTCATGCACACATATTTAAAAATAAATAAATAAATTAACCAACTCATTAAATCCTTTAACAAAATCCATCAACTCCTTCAACCACATCACTAATATTAAAAGTCATTATTAAATGCATTCGAATCATGGACTAAATATCATCCATACAAAATTAAATATTACAAATAAATTTATTTTAATCCCAACCATCCAATTATCCCTCCAAAAATATATAAATTGGTCATGCATCACTTCATTTAGGGAGAGGAAAAATATGGGAAAATATATGGAATCAAGTAATCAAATGATAAAGAAATCATAAGTACACGATCCTATAATTCTTTCAAAACTCCTTGAGCAACCACTAATCTACTAATCATAACAAAATCCATATCAACATAAGAGATGTTCAAATATTTGGTAAGTTAAGGTAAGTTGTTTGTCTCTTTTATTTGGTTCAATTCAAGTTTATGTTAGAATTGGAGTAGGATACTAGACTATTCTTAGTTTATATTAAATATTTAAATCTCATCATATTACAATTTAGCATGACCAAAGGGACTCATTCCCTTTCTATTTCTCATAATTTTTCACACATTTTGAAGAATATTACTAAATTATTATATTGCTTAATAGGTTTTAAGATAATTTAGATCTATGTTGTTGAATATTTAGATTCAAAGCATAACCATTTTTATTATTTTTAACGTATTTTTCCATTTGTTATTAATTGACATTTCCATTCTGAAAAATAATGTTTTCATACAAAACTTTAGTAATACTATTTATGGATAGGTGCCTTCTAAACAACTTTGAGTATTGATGTTTCCACTCTAAGTATCGATATTTATATATGCAAAAAATTAAGATTGATGTAAAAATTATCATACTTAGTAATTACAAGATCAGATAAGGTAATCAACTAACATATATTATGATACTTTGTATATCGGGAGCATGGCTAAATTTAATCTTCTAAACCTAACTAAGGGAGAACTTATCACATAACATTAAAGGATAGGGTTAAAAATCCTATAGACAAATAATATTTTGAAATAAACCTAGATAGGTCTCTTAATTCATAAAATAAAATCTAATATTGTGTTACCAAATATTATAAAACAAAGGAGAATGGTTTGAAACAAACAAAATAAATAATGGATCATGGTAGGAAAATGGGGGCCTAGATCACCTAGAGTAGAAGATGGAAAGTCTAAAAAAAACATATAAATACAAAAATATTAAGTGTGTATGTAATATAAGAAATGATTTATACATTAAAACCTCTTACTTTTTTCAATATATATCTACTAAATGAAATAAATAAATAAAAAGTTAGAGATACTTACCTTTGGACAAACGTGTTGATTCTCAATTTCTCTATTGACCAATGGTGATTTAAAAAGATTTTTGTGGCTTTATAAGGATCACACTATATTTGAAATAAAATATTAGATAAAATATTCCTACTTTCATTCAATACTTCCCACAAGACAATTTATATGTACTCCATAGAAAACCACCCTAAGTAATGGCTCCTTCAAATTCAGATGTAGCAAAATTACTAGCTATATTAATATGAAAATGAATGGTCCTATCTACTAGATTAAAGATAAGGTTTTATTTATATATATAGATAGGTCTTAATATTTTTATAATTCTAGTTTACAAGGTCATATTTCTACATCTCAATATTAAAAATTTATCGTTCAGCTTCCAACTAGGTCCACCTATGCCGACCTAGTTATGTTATGTGGGTCGTAAATTTCATAATTGGATCAACCATGGTCAACATAGTAGGAAAAACATATTTTTGATTAGTTATGGTATATTTAGAGGATAATTACATAGGAATTTTGATAAGTGTTATTTGTATTGCATTTAGGTATGATATAATTAACCAAGAATCTTTTTAAACACCAATGGTCTACCCACCCATTTCCTAGTGCACCCTTTAAGATGTGCACTCATAGAGATTAAAATTGACAAGTTATTACAAGTGAGAATTGATTTATAGATTTTATAAGTATTTTTTGTATACATATGCCCCATCAAAGATCATCATGTGTCATAATAGTGTAACATAGGATGGTTCTTTGGGAAAGAACATAACAACACAACAAATAAGCCGATTTAAATGAAGTATAGAAATAAATTATAAAAGTAAATAAAAGTACCATATACATACCACAACTTAAATAATATAATATTCTCTATTATGAAAGGCATAATACTTGCATTCAAGAAACCGTAGGGATACAAGGCTAAAAATAGATACAATGTGTGCATACATAGGATGGTGAAAGTAACAATAAATAACTCTAAAAATGATTAAATTAATTTAAAATTTTGAAAGATGGGATCATAAAGGATATGTTAGAACCAAAATACCAAACCATTAGTGAAAAATTATGAAAAAATAAATGTAGAACATAATAAATTATGTGAAAAAGTATGTGAAACATTTCAAGTAAAAGAAATATCAATGTGAGCAAAAAATAAAACAAAGGGATATGTAATTAAATAAAATGTAACTTCATGTAAGATAAGCATGTCAAATCAAACACAAATAAAACATAAATGACCAAAAATGAGAACGTAAATCAAAATATAATAAAATCATGTTAATTTTAGAGTATCTTACTAATGCTTGATAGGTTCTACGTATTTGTGTTTACCTAGTTTTGTCTTATGTGGGGTTTAGTCCTACATTCGCTAGTTTAACTTGTATTTTTTTACCTTGCCTATATAATAAAAATTATTATTTTAATATACATGCTTAGTTATGCTTCTTTATGTTTTCCATTATCATTTGAATATATCATTATTTTATTATAGTTATCTTGTTTTCTATTAGTTTCTTTTGAGTATATGTAAGCATCAATGGCTATGGTAAATCATAAATGGCTATGGTAATGAGCCATTAGAAAGATCTTAGCTCAAGAGTTTTGATAACTATTTCATGGTAATCAGATCCATCTACAATAGCCATTACTCAGCCTACTTCATTGCATTTGTTTGTCCTCACAATGTGATTTAGATCTGAGTTGGTTGGAATCTATTATTGTGCTTTTATTTGGTATTTGGTTGAAAATCTAAAGTTTTTATTCATTTAAAAGGAGACTAAATACTTTTTATGATATATTTTAATGTCATACCATTGAAACAAATGGGATCTATCTATGGTATCTATTGTGTTATTCATTTCCCATTACATTTGTGGCATCATGACTTAGATCCATGTCTTTTGAATAAAGAGATATGCATAGGTGTCAAAATTCACTACTACAATGTCTTTTTTAGATATAAATGTTGGACTATTGTAGTTTTAAAGATCTGACTTGGCATTTTTTCCTTTGTCCTCTCAACTTGGTGCTGGACATTTGCTTTTGTGTGTTCCCAAAAGAAAAGGAACATTGGAGTGAAATGGTACTGGAGCAGAGAGGCGTTGGAAGGCCATCATGATCTATGTTTGATTTTTAAGGTTTTAGAGCCTACATTCCATTATTTGGCCTATAGGGTAAAGGTGGCATTTTGTTTTCTATTGTATGGAGAGATTGGTGGCATTACTTTTTTCCAAAGGTCATTTTACCTTATCATCTTCTTTTCCATCAACGTTTTTATTAGATAACATTGAATTCTACCCATAACATTGCATTTTTTTAGGATATGTATTTTTTAAGTGTATAAGAATTGAAAAGAATGATTGAATTGGATTTGATTGAAGAGGCATTGAATCTTGAGCCCAATCCATTTTTGGTTGAACCCGATGTCATTTTATAGGTGCTTTAAATTTGATTGATTTTAAATATATTTTTTTGGGTGTGTTTACATGCATTATATATATTTTATCCATTTGACACACTCTTCTATTATCCCATGACATGCACTAGTACTTTGACACACTAGTAGTTGTGTCATATCTCCTCAATTCCCCTTTTTTAGTCCCTCACCTTCTTCTTCTATGGGGACCCCTCTTCACTCCCTTATTTTTGAAACACCTCTCTTGAAGGCTTATTCAATAGGCTAATAGTCTCCTCATTTGAAGCTATTCTAGTGAATCCTAGTGTCTTCCTTATCTCCATCTAGTGCTTTTATGTATGGGTTATATTATAATCACATTGAATTATAAAATGCCATGGGGGGTTTGATGATTTAGCCTTGTTTACCTTCATGCATTTGTGTGATCTATTTTGATCACTTTTTCAATTTTTTAGTTGATGGGCCATAATTTTTGAGAGACTTATCTCTATTTTTGACACCTTTTTTCCAATAGTTAAAATTCTCCTTGTTTGGAGTGATTCTAGTGTATATAGTGTCAACTTATTCAGTGTTTGAATAGTGTATTCAAACCACTCATAGAGATCATTTCTCTCCATTCCATCCATTAAATAATATGGGGGGGGCAGGGGCGGGTGTTTGTACATTATGCTTCTTGGTGTCAACTCTCATCACCACTGACAATCATCTTAATTGAAGTTATTCTGGTGAAGCCCAATGTTAGTTGTTTTATGATCGAGTGGTGGATTCAAATCACTCATGCAAATTGAGTTCCTTCATGACTTGAAAGTACTTGGAGTGTGTATTTATTTATCATCTTTGAGGTGATTTTATAACTCACTCTTCTTCTTTTCTCTCTTTTGAGGGGGAGTTTTTCCTATGAGTTTTCTCCTTTTTTCCACTTTATGAGAGTTATATGTATTTTGTACTTTTAAGTGTTTTTTAGATTAATCCTTTATACATGGGTATCTTATTCAGGAACTTTATTTTTTAGAACCCATATGAGGATTTTTTACTGACTCCATGAACTTTTTGGTGATTTGTATAGTAACACCAGTATGGTATCCCTAGTAGTGACACTAGTGTGGAAGCCCCACTAGTCTTTGTGATCACTTCACCATCTTGTGATGATTCTTCAAGTTCATCATTATAGCTAGTAATTTAGAGTTTAGTGTTTGTATTGAGTGATCCTCATATTTATCACCATTCCTAATTTGACTTGACGATTATAGGAACTCAGCATCTATGTACTCTAACATGATGGATTGGCATCCATAGGGACATGTTACTTCACACTGCATCCTCTATTTTTATCCCCTAGCTTAAATTGAGGGAGGGTGTTAGATTATCTTACTCATTCTTTCTAGGCTCTAGGTATTTGTGTTTACCTAGTTTTATCTTATGTGAGGTTTAGTCCCACATTGGCTAGTTTAGATTATATTTTGTTTTGCCTTGCCTATATAAGCAAGTGTTCTTATTTTAATATGAATTCTTAGTTATGATTCTTTATGTTTAATATTATCATTTCCATATCTCATTATTGCATAATAATTTTATTTTTTTTAATTGGTTTCTTTTGAGTATATGTTGAAGCATCAATGGTTGTGGTAGCGAGCCATTAGAGAGATCTCAGTTGAAGAGTTTTGATAACTCTCTTATTTAATTCAAATAGGAATAAAAACATGAAATTATGTAAAGTTTCATATGTAAGATAAGTGGAGTCCACAAAAAACAAACAAGAATATGATGGAGAAATGAAAAATCAAAAGTCTAAAGAATGATGACTAAAACTTAGTGTTTAATCTAAAATGTGATGTAAGACAACACAGCCAACTAATGACATGAATACTATGTTAATGAGATGCTTTGGTAATAAAATGTGAAGGGATGTAAATATGAATAAAACCTAGTCCTATCTAAGGTATTGCTATGTAAATAAAAAACTCTAATTCAAGAGGCATAAAAAGGGAAATGTGGTGAAGGATGTGATCATCTAAAAGTAATATCCAACAAGGGTATAGTGGGAATAATTTTATGTATAAAAGGAATGTGAGGCACCAAATTGGTGATTTATAAATCCTTAGTGGGAATGAAACATAATAAATAAGTGTGAAAAGCTAAGAAATGTCAACATTAGGACTTTGAACACTCTAACTACTGAACACAAAGCTTGGGTTAACAAGTGAAGTAAATAGATCATCACATTAAGGTTAAATTAAAATTAAAATGGATATTACTTTCCCACAACATGTTCCCCACTCTTTATGACCCATTATAGAGTTTTTGGTATATTATGAAGATTGTGTACTTGTGTGAGAAAGTAGGTGGCATTATAAGTATATGAGATAATGAGACCTTCTACCATAGTATACTATCCTACCATACTCCAACAAACTTTGAATATATCAAGAGACAAAATATGAAGTTTGAGATTCATTTAAGATAAGATATGTGACAAATAAAGATAATGTCTTTTAGTGTGATATTAATTTTGAGCTTGTATTTTCTTTTTAATCATTACTTTTATTGTATGATATGGATTTTAACTCTTTTAAAAACTAATATTCCTCCTTTATGGAGAATAAATCATGTTTTAAATAGGTGAAAAGTACAAGAGAGTTTACACTTGGTCACCAAAGAAAAGGACCTAAATACCATGATGTCTAAAGACTCTTAGAATTTTGCAAAAGTATGTGTGAAATTTCAAAATTGACCTATGTGTGCCTCTAATGAAAGGAATAAGGTAAATATGGAGATATTTAGATATCCATCTAGGTAATAAGTGATAAAATGATGAATATGCTCATATTTTATCACAACGAGGTAAAATAATGCTATGAAATGGATGTGGCTATGCTATGATAGCCATGTCCCTAAGGAAGTTGTACTAACCTAAAAGGGATCTAGCTAAATCATTAATGAAAGTAATATCATCCCAAAATAAAGGGAGAGTAAATGGTCATATTAAAAATAGGGGAAACATAATTCAAGGCATAATAATCACAAAGGGAGTAAGTAAAAAATGACAAAAAGTGAAAATAAAATTAATTAAGAAATTGAAGGTGTTACTTAGGAACTAAAAGGGAAAAAAGGATAAAAGTAATTTGATATAAAATCAAAAC
The DNA here is from genome assembly GCA_037957365.1 of Torreya grandis. NCBI lineage: Eukaryota > Viridiplantae > Streptophyta > Pinopsida > Cupressales > Taxaceae > Torreya > Torreya grandis. Next base: position 4,225,710 of record JARHVA010000812.1, on the reverse strand, counting down.
ATTTAAAAGGAAAAATTGATGTAATTAAATTTAAATGAAACCAAATAATCACAAAGGAAACAATTTTTTAAGTAAAGAGAAATGAAACAAAAGAATCATAAAGGAAACAATGGTGTAAGTAAAATGATAGTAAAAAAAATAAAACACACCAAAATAAATAAACACAAAATAGAAAAAGACAAGAAGAAACCTATGATAACATATATATTATGGATGACCATGAGAAATATAAACTTATGTGTCTCAAAATGTTTCTTGAAGTCAAATTTGTTTTTTATTGTGCAATATATAAGAAGAGCAGGAATCATAGGATACCCCAATGGGTTATATAAGATAGGGGTGGGCATCATAATATGAACCAAAATATAAAGTGATAATTGGATGGGCATCATAAGATGACCCAACATATGATGTGAAATGGTTAAAATTATACAATTATAATAAATTGCATTAGCTTAGAAGGTGTAGCTAGAGATAGGTAAATGTGTTGATATATTGGATTTTGAGGATGTTTAAATTGAGATATGAATTTCAGGAGATGTTTGAAGAGTTATATAATCTAAAAGAGGACCATTTATGATGCACTTTGAATTATCCATCTAAATTAAGTGTTCCTTAGGTTTGTGTGATCTAATATATTGAGGTTTGATGATTACAATAAAAAATATAAACTATACAATTCTTTAAAATAATAAATTATGATTGAAAATGATTATAAACAAGGGCTACACAGTGGTTAGTACCTACCTTTATGTCAAATGGAATATTATATTTGATCTTTTTGTCAAATATTATAATCCTATTAAAATCTCATAGTAAAAAATAGTAAGTAGTGGAATCTTTGTATACACATAATATTTTCACACTTTATCAATTATTGGTGTTTTCTATCTTGCAGGAACCCATTGAGTCTCAATCTCTCTAAGTGGATACCTTAAACAATGCTTCAAGAAAGGGGTGGGTATATCATTGGTGATTTACAAGATTATTATCCCTTATTATCAATCTAACCAATTCCTAATAACATTTACCTTAGCTTTGTCTCCTCTTTTTCACACTCCTCTAATCTTTTAGCATCTTCATTAGCCCTTTTCCTAACCTAAAACCTCATCTGATAGTAAATTAAATTCATAATAACATTTCCCTAAGTTTTTTATCCTCTTTTGCACACTCATATAATATTTTACCACCTTCATTATCCCTTTTCTAACCTAAAACCTCTTTTAGCTAACCTAGCCTATGATGTAGTGAGTTTTTGTCAATAATGATACTAAGTTAATTGGGTAGACCTTATCAACTGAAACTTTTGTAAAGGTTTAGGGTTAAATATAACTATATAAACACATATATTTCACCATTATTAAAGAGACATCAAGATTTATTATTTATTTGTGCTTCTTTATAATCCACTCTTCCACCATTCTATTTGAGGAGTCTTAGCTTAGGGTTTCTACTTGGAGAAGAATTTAGTCTTGTGGAGAAATCTTAAATGATTTATCCATTATTAGTGATCCTTAAAAACCAAAATAACTTATTATGAAGCACCTTTGGCCAAGGGAGATATTGATTCTTGATGGGTTCATCTTCCAAGTAAGTATCTCTAACTTTGGTCCTCTCTTTAGTAGATAGAAGTATCATAAGTAATGGATTTTGAATAATATTACTCTTCCTCTCCATGCATAGCTTAATTAGAATTCTCTTATGCATGTTTAATTTTATTTGTTTATAACCTCCACTTTGTGCCATAAGCTTTGGTCAGAACTAGATTATATTTCTTTGATTTACTTATTATTAGTACAGTGAATATGAAAACATAGGACTTAGTTAGGGTTATTTCATAGTTTTTCTTGATTGGAGGCTTTAGAATGCTCCCTAGTGATGTTATTATGGTAAGATATCCTTTAATTTGGTTTAATAGATCCATATTGGTCATGTTATTGATTATGTAATGTATCCCTAATCAAAAGTGTAAGTAGGATCTATCTTATTTGAACTAGGATTGATTTGCGGATCTGATGCATTTTTAATTACATACATTCTATTAAACCAGACATGAATATAAACCTTGTAGGTTTTCTTTCAAATTTTTCATTTATATTTCAAATTTTTCATTTCTATCATTTTATTATTTTTCTATATTTAAAATACTAGGTTGATCAGGCTAGTATAGTTTATAAATTTTGTGCATAGGTTTAACACATAGTTACATCAAAATGGCTATATTATTTATATGTAGGTCTTCATCAGATATATGTTACTAGATCACACTATTTGACATAGTACTCTTATTTAGTTGTAAACAATAGACTATGTCAAATAGATCAATTTAGTCTGTTATTCATCTCTAGAATAAAAAATTAAGTCATTTATGTCAACTTAGTACCACAGTTAGTTTCCAGATAACAAACTAGGTTGACCAAGATGATATAGTCATCTTAAACAAGGTATGGAAAATAGGGAACTGTAAAACTAGATTGACCCAATTGACATAGTTGATAGAACTTGAAAGTAACATTCAAGACACTTCAATAAAAATTTTGCAATCCTCAACATATTTAAACCCATAAAGGTTCATTTATTTTTATCTCTATCAATTTAGTTTTTCCTTACAGTTCTATTTTGTAAAGTTTGTAGTCTTCAAAACTATAGTCATACAATAAACTAGGTCAACCTAGTCAAACTAGTTCTGTATTTTATCTTCTATTTAAAAGACTAGGTTAACTTGGTCAACTTAGTTATTAAGGATTCTTTCTTATGTAGTACATTAGTGACCTTGTTGACTCTTTTGTATAATGTTTTCATACACTATCATCTGAACCATCTCTGTAATATGCTTAAATTGGGAATTAAAAACTATATGATAGTAATTACTTCACACTTTCACTTTCAGTTGTTTGCATTCTTAGAGTAGCTCACATAGTCTAATTAGGTGGGTTTTTAATAGATCATATAGTACACTATTTTTATCTTTCTTACACACACTACCAAATCACATAGTTTCAAAATGGATTTTAACATTTATCTACCCAAGGCCTACCTACTTGGATTTCATCACCAAGGGGGAAGCTAGCTTGGTTTTCTAGCTAATTATAAACACATGGTTAACGTTTTATTTGGAAAATAACTTGACAAACTTATTTCTATGGTTTTATGAAGTGAGGGGGTACACCCCAATACCAAGATAGTACCATTTCCAACATATATCCCTTTTAGCCTAAACATCCTAAAACTATCCATATATTGCTTTCTAGTTACCTAATTTAAGCCAACTTCCCTATCACACTCAAAATACAACTTTATAATATTATAACATTCATGATGACCACTTAGTTAAAATTTGGTTTTTATTTGACTATTTTCTCTGTGCTCATTGTATGTTATATTATAAAAAATTTCATTAGCCAGTGTTGATGCAAGGTTTTATGCTATGTGCCCAAATTGGATCATTATATTCTATCCAATTTATTATGTGTTTACTTTCACTTCTTATTTCAATTAAATTGAAAAATATTTCCTTATTTATAGTACATTATCATTTTACTTGACATAGCCTCTTACAAATTGTTTTTATTCCTACCTACAGTACTCAGTTGACTTGGTTGACTCTATATTCCTTTTACTAGTTAGGTTACAATACTAAGTAGACTTAGTCGACTCTATATCATTATTAGGATAAATTTCTCCCTATTTAGTATTACTCTCTCTCTCTCTCTCTCTCTCTCTCTCTCTCTCTCTCTCTCTCTCTCTCTCTCTCTCTCTCTCTCTCTCTCTCTCTCTCTCTCTCTCTCTCTCTCTCTCTCTTCTAAGCTTTGCATCCTCTTTATTTCTAAAGCATCATATCCCTATCAGAATGTTATTAGATAACTTGAATCTATTTAGATATTATATGGTGTGCTATTTCCTTCTTATCTTTTCTTCCTCTTTTCATCTTTTCTGGGGAATCTTACAATGCCGATCCAAATTTTACTATATCCTTTGGGGTATCTTATGATGCCCACCCATATATCATTTTAGAGTCCAAGGAAAATTGTGATTTCCATCCCTACATCTAATTACCCATTGGGGTGTCTTGTGATGCCCACTCTTATTCTCCATTACATGCTACCAAACTAATATAGCTTTAATAAACTGTTCAAGACACACTATTTTCTCTCACATGCTCATCCTTAATATAGACATTAGTGTAGGATCTTTCCATTCCATTCATGTTTTCTACATGTTATTTATCTAAAAAAATTTATAGGCTACTTACACAGGTTTGACCCTCTACAATAATTCTCTCTTTTCATAAACCTTAGTCCTTTATTTTGATCATTTGGTTTCTCTTTTTATCATGAATTTCATTTTAAAACCATGGACATGACCCAATATTCCTCATGATGGAATTTTAATCTCTTTATTTTCATACTTTTTTTAACACACTTTTTGGCACCCCTTGATTTTCTTTTTTATGAGTTGTAGTGTAAGACCATGGATAGGAACTGGCCTTCCTCATAAAATAAACAATATTTTTATTTTCTTTTCTAGAATGTGTTTTTAAATAGTTATGAATTCTTGATATTTATTCTCAAACCTTACCTTTTATTTATTTTAATAGATGGAATTTGTAGAACAATATATGTTAGCATGTTTTCCCTACATTTCCCTCATTTATATGATAAAGAATCACACTTTACTGTTGTTGTATCCATTTTTCACCCTTTGTCACATTTTTGTGATTTAAATTACTTTAAATTGTTTCTTATTTCATTCCTCTTGATTTCTTTTCCTTTCACTCCACATTATAAAAAACAAGGTTGAAGTTAAGATAGCATTTTTATTTCACCTAGATTTATGAGACTCTTAGAAACCATACTCTCTAAATTCTCTCTCTTAGAAACCAAGTCCCAAGTATTAAAATGAAAGTAATATTTCACACCCATGTTTGGTTTTCCAAATCCATATAGAGGTGGAATAGAAAAATCCAAATCATTTCAAATAAAAATCAATGATATACAAAAGGCAACATGCAAGTCTCAAAAATCAAAATCACATCAAAATATGTGATTAAAAACACATCTCATATCTCCAATAAAGGATAAAACTCCATTGTTGGCCTCAAAATAGAGATGAGCTCCATTAGGATGTGGTAGGCCAGTATATTAGAATAGGAGAATTCAATAAGCTATATGGTGCTACCTATTTTCTCACACAAGTACCCAATCCTCACACTAGACTGATGGCTCTATAAGGGGTCTTGAATAATGGGGAACACATTGTGGGAAGGAAGGTCTATTTTAATTTTCATGCATATATCCTTCATGGGATGATATACATACTTCATTTGTTGACCTAATACTTGTGTGGCTAAGAGAAATTCTTCAAAGTCCTTAAGGTTAAAAGTCCTCTTATATTGGCAAACCTAATTTGACTATCTTGACTTTGATAAAGAGTTCCTCTACATTCATTTTTCCTTCATTCTCCCCTCGACCCATTTAATTTCCCCCCTTGATAGGCATATGTGATTCTAAATTTGTTTTCCATGTTATTTACTTCTTCCTTCTTCACATCTTAAAAAAACATGCTAGCACTATTTTGTTTTAGTTTTATCTATCCTTATAACAAAATGACATGCTTGAACGACTATGGATTACTTTATTTACACCATGGCTCAAAATTTCTAGATGTGCCTTGATTTATTTTACCATTTATCATTGTTGTAATACCCATTTTGTGGACACTTGTGTCTATTTCCATTTTCATGTACTTTTTATATTATTGAGTGAGGTTGGCTTGTTAGTTCTCACTCACTAATGTTTTTTACCTCTTATGCACATTTTTTCATTGATTATTGAGTAAGGATTGTTACTTCTCACTTGTCAATGTTGTTTTACCATTTTTCTTGTAACTAATGATTGTTACTGCTTTTACATTGATGTTTGATTACCATCTGTATGACATGTATCCTTGGTTTGACTTGGTGAGTTTTCCTTTCTTACTTAAGGTTTACTTGTTTGAGTTTTTAGGTCTTTAGTAGCCTTGGATTTTAAGTTACTTGATTTACTCTAAGTTTGACTTGGTCATTTGGTCTAATATATCACTTGTCACCCCAACTTGCCAAATTTCCATGTATGTTTCATCCACATAGCACCAATTATATTGGTTTTCCTACATTTGTTTGTTTTTGTTCTTTAGTTTTGTATTATTGGGTTTGTCAAAATAAATATATGTACCCTCCATAATAGAAATGGCAAACATAACATAAAACCATCCCAAAATAAAGGTAAGTCAAGGTATGCATCACATTTAATTTTTAGTTATTTACCTTTCCATCATTTACATTTTAGTTACTTTTACTTAAAAATACTATAACTTTTTTTAGATTCACAATTGTGTGTTACTATGTTCTTTCTCAAAACACCATTCCTTGTTACACTTGAGTGACACGTGATGAGATTCGAGTGAATAATATGTATACACATAATATTTTCACACTTTATCAATTAATTATGCTTTATATCTTGCAAAAACTCATCAATTCTCAATCTCTCTAAGTGAACACCTTAAAGGTTACATAAAGAAAGGGGTGGTAGATTATTGGTGTTTCACAAGATTGTTGTCCCTTATTGACACTAATTACCAATCCAACAAACTCCTAAAATATTTCCCTAAGTTTTGTCTCCTCTTTTTCACACTCCTCCAGTCTTTTACCACCTTTGTTATCCCTTTTCCTAACCTAAAACCTCTTTTGATAGTTTACATGACTAGGTTAACTAGGTTTACCTTGTACTCTTATTAGAACATCTTATTTATGGTCTAGGTCATCTTTTGGTCAACCTAGCCCATGACCTAGTGAGTTTTTGTCAACAATGATACTAGGTTGATTGGGTTGACCCTATCGATAAAAACTTTCAAAAGGGATTAGGGTTAAATCTACCTATATAAACACATCCATTTCTTATTAAAGAGATAATTTGATTTATTATTCATTTGTGCTTATTTAAAATTTTCTCTTCCACCATTCTACATGAGGAGTCTTAGCTTATGATTTCTACTTGGAGAAGAATATAGTCTTGTGGAGAAGTCTTTGATGCTTTATCCTTTCTTAGTGATCCTTACAAACCATAACCTCTTGTGAAGCACCTTTGGCCAAGGGATAAATTGAGTCTCAATAGGTTAATCTTCTAGGTAAGTATCTCTAACTTTTCTTATATTTTTAGTAGATAGAAGTAACATAAGTATTGGCTTTTAAAAAATATTACTCTTCCTCTCCATGCATTAGGGTTTTACCTATACTTAACTTAATTAATATTCTATTATGTATGTTTAATTTTATTTGTTTACTAACCCCCACTTTATGACACAAGATTTGGTGAGCACTAGATTAGATTTATTTTCTTTACTTATTATTAGTATAGTAAATATGAAAACATAGGACTTCGTTAGGGTCATTACATGATTTTTCTTGACTAGAGGCTTTGAAACCCTCCCTAGTGATCTTATTATGGTAACATATCCCCTAATTAGGTCTATAAGATCCATATTAGTCATGTTCTTAATTATATAAGGTGTCCCAAATTGGAAGTGTAAGTAGGATCTATCTTCTCCAAGATAGAATTGATTTATGGATCTAATGTAGTTTTGATTGTATAAATTATTTCACTATAATGTATGTAATTGGAAATGCATCATATCCACAAATCAATCCTATCTCAGAGAAGATATATCCTACTTACACTTTTTATTTGGGACACATTAGATAATCAATAACATGACCAATACAGATTTGATAGACCTAATTAGGGGATCTCTTACCATAATAAGATCACTAAGGAGGGATCCAAAGCCTCTAATCAAGAAAAATCATGTAATAACCTTAACTAAGTCCTGTGTTTTCATATTAACTACACTAATAACAATTAAAGTAAATAAATATAATCTAGTTCTTATCAAAGTTTGTGGTACAAAGTAGGGGTTAGTAAATGAACAAAAAATAAACATGCATAAAATGAATTTAATTAAGCGACTTAATAGTTTTGGGAATATTAGAGTCCTATTCCTAATTTAGTTAAGTATTTGAGTTGATTAAATTAGTAAATAATATTGGGATAATCAAGATACTAATTTGTATAATTTAATTACAATTTAAAACTTTCTAAAAATAACAATAGATGTGGATAAAATAAGGCTTAAAATTGACTAAGATAGTTATTGTAGGGTCTGAAATTCACTATGTAGGACTAGGATAGTGTCACAAATAAAGCTCTAGCCTTCATTTTGTGAAAGGATATGAGAACTAAAATAAGACACCTTAGGGTCTAATGTTATAGTCCTCTTCTATCACTATTGTCTTGGAGACCTAATATTTATATGGTTTGTTTTCTATATATGTGTGAGCTTACCTATGAAAGTTTGACTATTGGATGTCTATAGAATTCCCAATAGAGCTGATTTAGTCTTCAAATCCTATAATCCACTATGATTTAACAAGATTTGGAAAAGAAGGGGGTTAGTGTAGGTAAGATGCACTAAACATGTATCCACACCCCTTGTGTGGGCATGATACCTACATATCAATAATGTGAAGATGGATCAAGCCATATGTATTTCTCTCACTTGATGTGATTCATGCAATAGTGTATATAAAGATACAAAATATTAAACTAGGTGTACTTGAGGTGGTTAGGGACTAGTGTGAGGGTTTGAATAAGCTTATAATTATACTGGTTGGTTATATGCAGAGAATAGGGAAATATTCTTGAGTAATATTTCTAGTATTCTTACTTGTTTTGTGATATTTTCCAACCCCTTCTAAGTGAACTTTGAATGGGATTTTGTAGGGATCTATTGGTTATGGTTCAAATGTATTCATGTTAAGCTAACAAGAAGGAGGATAGAAACCAAAAGAAAATGATCATTATTGGTAAAAATGAACATAGATAGGAGCATCAAAAATGGATACCCTAGGGTCTAGTGCTCTAGTCCAAGTTGGGCATTATTGTTCTTAAGGAATGGGGCCCAAGGGATGGAATCATCATTGGAAATGTTGCTTGGAGGAGGTGGAATCACTATTTGGAAGGCTATGGATGACTGTAAATCAATGAAAATATGGCTATGAGGGTCATGAGAACAAGAAAAAGGGACCTATGAGTTGGGTGTAACAAGCCACACTCAAGTTACTAATTTTCACATTTTATATGACTACACTATCCCCCATTATTTTCATGATGTAAAAAAGTGAAATACTAAGATAAAGGAAAAATAAAAAGTGTACTTGAACTTACCTACAAGGTTGAATCTCATGAAGCTATGTGATGTTGGGTGTGAAAAGAGAGATCATGTCATGAAGTGTAAATCTGTAAGAGAAAACAAAAAGTAGATCAGTTCTTACTAGATATAGTAGATCTAAAATAAGAATGTATAAAACTGGGTAAGAGAGAGTAAGAAAAAGGAATGAATACACCTCATCAAGTACACAAACTAATACAAAACCTATTGTGGTGTTGAGTGATGTTGGATGATGCTGAATAATGTTGGGTATGTGCTATACCAAAATTAATATTGTAAATGGAGCTGAGTGCTCAATTCCTTGAGAGTGACTCAAAAATGTAAAGGCTGTCCCTTTGATTCCATTGTTTCCCACTAATTGAAGCTATGTGATCCTGCATGTGTTAATCGATGTTTGGACTATGTTTCCAATCCCTTTGAGTAGGTGGCATAAGAATACAAAGGCTAGCTAGTCCTTTGGTTCCATCATTTCCTTGTGAAGTGAAGCTATAAACTACTATTGATATGAATGTGTGTCATAAGGGATAGATATTGAAGCCCATTAATGCTATGTATGTTGGCATGGATAGCCAAATTTATATTGGAACCTAGGCCACTCTTGGCCAACTTGGAAAAAAAGGTTGAGATTAGGCTCATATGAAAGCCACTAAAAAATTGGGGAATAAGCTTATGTGGAAGCCACTCAAAAATTTGGAGGCTAAGCTTATATGAAAGCCACTCTAAAGTGATACCAACCACTTGTATATGTAATAAGGCATTCAACTGCTAAGAATGCCTAGATAATATACTAAAATTGAATAGAAAAAAAGTTAAATGTGCCATGTACATTACCCCCAATCACTAGTGTCTGAAACATGGATTCTAATCTAGATGTTATACCAACTGATAAATATAAAAATAGAAGTGAGAGTCATAATTCTAGGCATGATACCCCCTATATCTATATTTTTTGAGAAAAAATATACTAAAACTACTGAATTTAAATTGGTTTGTATGTGACAAATTTGTAGCAAAACCTACTTTTCTACCTGTTTCTAAAAAATCTAATTTTTTATTGTTTAGACAAGAGCACCAAAAATGTACACCATATTATCTGGTACTATATTCCAATCTTGGTGATGTTGTTTTGACATAATTATACTAACTATTCTATAATCATCATTGCCTGCCTAGTTTGTTCTACCTAGTTTGAACTTTGGTTATTTTTCTAGGTATTCTAAATGCTAATTTTTTTACCGGTAGGAGCTTTGATCTCTATGACAAAACCCTTATTTGTTTCCTTCTCTTCTGAGGGTAGGAATGAAGACCCTATAATGACTACACTTAGAAGAAAGAGCATTGTAATTGTGTTATGCTACAATAATATATGATATAACAATGTTAATTGATAATATATCTCAAGATATAGCATGGTTTATAAAAGAGATTCTTAGATCAATAGGGGTATGCCTAGATTGATATAACAATTTAATATCATGTGAAATATAATAAACTATAACTAGAAGTCTGGTTAATTGCTAGTTGTTAGTTTTCAAGGATGGATGGAGCATGATTTCCATCATGGCATCTAGGAAAGAAAGATAATGCATGATGTGGATCATGTCATTGAAAATAATAAAAAATAAATCAAGCAAAAAGCACATAAGGAAAGAATAAAAAAGCATACAAGAGTGACCAAGGGTCCAAGCAAGCAAGGGACATGGGCACATGTCACTCAAACTAGAAATGAAGCATACAAAGCATGTTCAAATGCCACCTACACATACAATTAGAAGAAAGCAAGGTTGTTGTGAAAGCTACAATCACATAGAAGAGCATAGGCAAAGGACATTGGTAAATTTCCTAAGGCACACACAAGAGTAGAAGTAAAGGACATTGGAGAATGTCCTAAGGCACATAAAGGATAAAAAATAAGAATTGAGAAATGAAATCACATGTAGCCATGAAAAGCAAGAAAGGGAAGCATGTAATATACTGGAAACACAATCACATCTAACTAATAAAAGAAATAAGTGAAAGTATGTAAGACATGTAGTATAAAAACTAGGTATATGTTAATAAATACACAAGTGTTATATACTAATGAAATGTTGATAGATTAATTTCTCTAATCTAGTAAGTAATGTAAATCAACATAATAGATAGAATGTGCAGTGTAGGAATGACATAACCTAGATGGTGTATTCATGTAAAAGATGCCCCTACTAGGTAGATATATTATGTATGTCTCAAATGTAGAAGTAAGATACCCTCTTGATGGGTGGAGTGAAGCAATCAAGGATCTAGAATTTACTACACACACTCAAATAAGATCAAGTGAAGTAAGGTAATGTAGATAAATCAAAAAATAATAGCATATAATAGAAAATGTAAGTATAGCATTATAGTATAAATATAAATCATGGATGATGCATATAATTAAATTATTTTTGTGTCTTTGAGTTATTTGAATGTTTTTAGATTTTTGATATTTTTGATATTATAATCAATCATAAAGAAACTATGTACAATTTTTTTAAAAATAAGCTATGTATAAGTAAGTCTGAGGAGAGATGATACTAATTGATGTGTCTCATGGGATACTCTATATCATGGTGTCTTGTATTGAGGAGAGGGATCGTGTGTAAACATAAAGCATGATGGAATAGCTGAGATTATGAATTTGAAAGTTGTGTATGCTATAAATGCTTTAAAATATCTAAAATGGAAATTGATTGTGGGTTCCCCCTATAATTCTAAGAAGTGGATGAAATTATAGGGATATTTTAGAACCATCTAGTAGCAAAATATCTCTAAACATGTGGTCTATATATAGAGGCATGAGACCTCAATGATATTATTATAGATGTAAACGCTATAGCCGAAAGTTGTCTAGAATTATAAAACTATGGTTGCTCTAAAAGAGAACTCTATGGAAGTGTATAAACTCTCTATGTTGGCAATGGAGGCCTCAAATGTGTTTGAATCTAAATTGGAGGAAGAACTAAAACTAGTGGTAGAACTAAAATTGGTGTTAGAACTGAAACTAGTGGTAGAACTAAAACTGGTGGAAAATTTGAAACTGGTGACTAAAAAATAGTAGATGGATCTAAAGTCAAGATAGGTAACTCATATGAAATTCCACCAATTGTAAAAACCTAATTAGTGTGAATTAATTTCATGCATTTATGAACATAGAAGGTAATTCTCAAATTTTTTGAATCCATGGTCGAGTAAGTAACATATCGAAGACTCTTGCACTAGGAAAAATAGTAAATGGTGTGGCCATATGTGTTGGACCAACCTATAGAGGAATTAAAATCTCACCTAATGAACTCTATATGTGCCCATTGAATCTATTGATAATTATTTATGTCAAGGTAATATCTTGATCTAAAAGTCCTAAATACTGTAATAATGTCATAGTGTACATGTTCACAATAGATCTATTATCTATTAGAACACTATGAATAGGATGATTATGAATGTAGGCTCTGATAAAGAGTGTATGATAATCTGAATCATCTTCAACTATCTCTTATTCTAAGAAGGAGATTGAATGTCTAGTTAGAACTCTATAATTGTAAACACCAATCATATTGCTCAGAGGATGTAACTCAGCTGAATGTGCCCTATATATAGCTGGTGGTAGATTTGCATGATATGCATGGTGAACACCTGATATATCCCTTGTTTCTTATTTATAATACTATGAGAAATGATCTAAATATATTTTCAAATATTTATCTTGTGTTTACTTTGCTTGAGGAGGATCAACTAAAATGCCAAGATCAATAGTATTGTCATCTATCAAGTCTTATATCTTGTGTTTCAAAATAATTCATTTGTTTGTTGTGTGGCTTGATGCCCTATAAAAATCACAAAATGCATTCTTATCTTATCCCTATGGAAGAGGCTTTTTTAGATCAACTTCCTGAATAGGAGGAAGAGATATGATATTCAATTCCAAAATCTACTGTAAAACTCTAGTTGGAGATATGGATAGATTAGAGAAAGTTCATCAAGGAGGTACTGATAAAACCACTCACTGAGAGGGCTTTAAAGCCATGTTGATTGTTGTTTTATTCTAAATCTTGCTATCATTGACCTTTACTTTGTATGGGATTTTGCTATTACTCTTGTTTATTATTTTTGATATACTTGTGTACTTAAGTTTGCCCATTGAAATGAGTTTGAGTTCCCTTTCCTTTAGTGCATGGCATAACTCAATGAAGGAAGAGAATAATTTAAATATTATTGACTCATGTAAAGCTAGTAGAAGACTCTTCTTGAAGAGATCTTGTAACTCTTGATCGGCCATGGGGCTAGTCATCTTAGCCAAAATAGTATTATATCAAATAATATAATTTGTGAGATGCTCATATGATCTTTGTTTCTATTGTGAAATTTGATCATAGAAAACCTTCTCACCAATGTTGATGCTGAAATGAGCTAGGAATATGTCATCTAAAGGATTGAGTGCGTTGATCGACTGATTTGGTAAACTATAGAACCATTGTAAAGCATAATCCTTTAGACTCCATGGAAATAACTTGGTTAATAGCTTGTTATTTGGCACATAGTACAAGCATGTTGCATGAAAATATCTAAAATGTGTCTCTAGATCACCCTTTCCATCATATAGAGTGAGCTTGGTTTGAACAAAACCTTGTGTCAAGGGTGTCAAAGCAATATGACATGCCAATGGTTTATGAAGTAGCGAAAAAGAATACAAGCCCTATGTAGGTCTAAATGCACCTTTCTCAAGATGTATCCCCTTATATTGAAGAGATTTTATCTTCTACATAAGGGCTGCCACATCAGGAGACAAAGATGACTAGCTATAGTTGGTGGTGGCATAGAAGCAGGTTGGGTTGCTATTGAGGGTTATTGAGACATAGTTTTCCCTGTAGTGTCATGTGTAATTAGTTGATCTAAAGGAATGGAATATTTAACTTGTTTAGCCTTTTTAATTTCCATAATAGATTGTAAAATAAGATTATGATCTCAATTCTAGTCCCTGAGTCTTTCTCAAAAAAATTATAGGATCAAATCTTTGGTGAGGACAACTTTATTATCAGTAATACATGGAAGTGGATCAAGATTCTGATGTGGTGGGTCATGAATATTGGTTTTTTGTATCACCATTATTATTCTCATACTGGTCATTATTGAAATTATCCTCATGGAAATTGGTATAATCTAGATGTGTAGGATCTATAATAGGAACCTAAAATGGTTATTTATCCATGGTATATGGCTAGGTTGAAAGAATCTAGACGAGTTCAGGAGGGTTGCCACTAAGTCTTGAACTTTTTATCAAATGAGGAGATGAAAGGATCTTATGTGGCACAAGTAAAACATCTTTAATAACATAAGAAATGAGTAAACAAATGTGATCTAAACAATAGACTAGAATATGCATAAAAAAGATATGAAGCTCACAAGCATGTAAGTTGATACCTCAAAAGTAATGGGACCTAGTATATGAAATGGGGGTTTTGAAAAATATATTAAAAAAAAATTAGTAAGGAATTTTAAAAATTAAAGTGAATTTTCTATTTAGATATGTAGGTAAAAAATCAAAAAATTATTGGAAAATTTTTGATTTGAAAGGACCTAGTGTATGCAACTAGGGTTTTGAGGAAAATAATTTTTTTAAATTACTATGGATTTTAAAATTTTATGTGAATTTATAATTTAAATATGCAATCAAAAAATCAATAAAATATTGGAAAAATTAGCAAGGAATTTATCGTAGGGTTTCTAGGGTTTTTATGTGCAAATGAAGTAAACTGAGTTCACCAAATGATTTAATAATTTAGGTAATATTAGAGTCCTATTCCTAATTTAGTTAAGGGTATGAGTTGATTAAATTATTAAATAATATTGGGATAATTAATCTATTTATTTTTATAATTTAATTCTAATTTAAACCTTTCTAAAAATAGTAATAGATGTGGAGAAAATAAGACTTAGCTAAAAACTGACTAAGATGGCTATTGTAGGCTATAAAATTCACTATGCAAGACTATGATAGTATCACAAATCAAAATATATAATTTTTTTTATTAAATCATAGGATCACTAAAATAGTACACCCTAGGGTCTAACACTTTAATCATCTTCTATCTCTATTGTCTAGGAGACCCAAGCTTTCTAGGTTTTGTTTGTTGTGTCTGTGTGATCTTATCTATGAAAATTTGACTATTGGATGTCTACTAAACTCCTTATAGATATAATTTATTCTTAAAACCCTATAATTCACTATGCTTTGACAAAATTTAGGTAACAGGGGTTTTTTATGTGTGTAAGATGCACTGAACATGTATCCACACCCCTTGTGTGGGTACACACCTACATACCAATACTCTGAAGAGGGATCAAGACATATGTAGTTCTCCCACTTGATGTGATATTTAAAATAGTTTAAATGAATATGTATAATGTTAAAATAGGTTCTCTTGAGGTGGATAGGGATTGGTGTGAGGGTTTGAATAAACTTGTAGTTATATTAGCTAGTTATATAGAGAGAGTAGGGAAATCTAATTGAGTAGTCTTGCTTGTATTCTTGCTAGCTTTGTGATATTTTCCAACCCCTTCTAAATAAATTTTGAATGGGTTTTTATAGGGATCTATTATTCATGGGTTGAATTTATTTGCATTAGGTTGATAAGGAGGATATGAACTAAAAGAAAATAACCATTGGTGGTAAAAATGCAATTGGATAGGAGCATTAGAAATGGACACCCTAGGGTCTAGTACTATAGTAAAAGTTAGGATCTATTTTCCTTAAGGAATGGGACCTAAGGGGATGGAATCATCACTTAAAATGTTACTTGGAGGAGGTGGAATCACTATCTAGAAGGTTGTAGATGTCTAGGAATGAATAAAAATATGCCTATGAGGGTCATGAGAGTAGGCAAAAGGGACCTATGGGTTGGGTGTCACAATCCACACTCAAGTTACCAATTTTCACATTTTATATGACTACACTAATCTATTTATAGGTAAAACCCTAATGAAATAGAGAAGAAGAGTTATATTATTAAAAATCCATTACTTATGTTATTTCTATCTAGTAAAGAGAGGAGAAAAGTTAGAGATATTTACTTGGAAGATGAACCCATTAAGACTCAATCTATCTCTTAGCCAAAGGTGATTCATAAGAGGTTGTTTTGGTTTGTAAGGATTGCTAAGAAATGCCAAAACATCTAAGACTTCTCCATAAAACTAGATTCCTCTCTAAGTAAAAACCATAAGTTAAGACTCCTTAAGTAGAATGGTGGAAGAGAAGATTATAAAGAATTGTAAATAAATAATAACTCTTGATGTCTATCTAATAATGATAAAATGGATGTGTTTATATAGGCCTATTTTACCCTAATGTCTTCTAAAAGTTTTGGTTGATAGGGTCGACCCAGTCAACCTAGTATTGTTATTGACAAAAAATCAATAGGTCATAGGCTAGGTTGGCCAAGAGCTGACCTAGAGCCTAAATAAGTTTTGTCAATTAGAGTATAAGTTTGACCCAATCATCCTAGTCATGTAAACTATCAAAAGATGTTTCCAGTTAGAAAAAGGGATAATGAATATGGTAAAAGACTAGAGGAGTGTAAAAAAGAGGAAAAAAATCCTATGGAAATGTTTTTAGGAGTTGGTTGGATTGGTAATAAGTGGTAATAATGTATAATAATCTTGAAAAGCAACAATTATCTACCCACCCCTTTCTCAGTGCACCTTTTAAGGTGTGCACTCATATATATTGAGACTTGATGGGTTATTATAAGATAGAAAGCATTAATAATTGATAAATTGTGAAAATATTATGTTTATACACTTTCCATTTAGTATGAAGAAGAGTGTCATCTCCAAACCCATGACCACATCTTCACAGGGTGGCCTATAACACAAACATCCATGGTTCTTTCTCAACATAAATCATCCATATTTTTTGGAGAGTACAAATCTTGTTGATAGAGATTCAAACATATTTCCAATACCTGGCTCATTACTATAAAGATGCTATAATACTTACATCATCTGAAAAGAGATGAAGTGTTTGGAATGATTAAAATGATTTTTTAGATGAAGGGGAAGAGAGTGAATATTCCTCCTATAGTGTTTTATAATGGTCTAAATCTAATAGCCAACATGATATTTAGTAGAAACATGTTGGATCTCAACAATATGGAGTCTATGTAATTTAGGGAGGATTTTAGGATGACACTCATGCTTGCTGCTAAACCCAATCTAGTGGATTTTTTTCCATTTCTAGAGTTCATAGATATTTAGGAAGTACAGCATTAGTTAAATAACTATGATAAGTGAGTTTATAGGTCTATGAATCTATTTATAAACAGTCGATGGAGGGCCATGGAAAATGTATGGTAGACAATAAATATTTTTGTGACATCCTTCTTGAGTTGAGAGGGGATGATATGAGTCTCATAAATATCAAAGTCCCCATTTTTGTAAGTTATTTTCCCCTTCCCCGCTTGGTTTTATTTAGTATTTTTTGTGGGTATTTTAATGCTAAAGTTTAGATAATTATATTTCCTAGTACTTTTGAATTTATGGTAATAATATATATAAACATTTGATTTTATTTTTTTAAACATTAAAAAAATTACTTTATTTATTGAAAGGGTATTTCTTGTGAGCTATATTTTAAGTCAAGGTTATGATGGTAAAATATATATTTTTTGTTTTCTTCGTAAGTCTTCTTTTTCATTTAATATTAATTGTGAAAATTTAGAATCTCTAATAATATTTATATTTTAAATAAAATAATTGGGAAAATTATATTTTAGATTTGTCATCCTTGTATCAAAATAGATGAAATGTTGATTCTCCTAAAGAAATTGTATTAATTTTTATTTCAATATATAAATTTTTAAAGTTTTAAGAGAATTAAAATTTCAAATATTTTGATATAAGGTGAGATGTTGATTCTCTAAAACATCATTCAAACATTCATAATAAATTTAATAATTATGATTCTTGTAAGAAAACTTCTTCTGAGAAGAGTCCACTTAAAACATTCAAAGGGCAAGATATTTGAACAATCCATGTACTAAAAAAGCCTTCATCTTCATTTTTTAATGTGATAAAATCATGACAATTTATCTTAGGAATGCCTCATGACTATAACTATTGAAAATTAGAAGTAAAAAGAGAAATTTCAGCTAGCTCATAGAAAAAAAAGGAATAATATTAAGCCCAAAGTTAAAGTGAAGTAAAGAGATTCAATTGGGTTAAGTCTTAAAAATTTTGAAGTTTTAAATACCAAATCATATGAAAAAGGTAATTGAGTATCGACTCTACTCTAACCTCTAAAAATTAAAACCATTCCTGAGGTAATACCCAATCCTATTAAGGTGCCTATGAATTAATTCTCTGAGGCCACTACCTCTGTTAGTAAGAAGGTTAGGGACCAAGTTTTAGAGTAGGTCACTTTGGCCCATGACAATCCAACTTTGGAGAGCCATATTATTACCTATAAATTATTCTATAGTAATAATAAATATCCTTGGTACACCTTTATGTAAGTATTAGTTGATCCCCAAATGTCAAAGGAGTATTAATTTAAAGCTAAGGAGGAAAGTTGGGTTAAGAGAGTCACATGTTCCTTTAAAAAATATTATTTCTTGTTATATTGTATCTATGTTGATATTATTCTTATCTATTTCACCTTGAACCTTGAGCATGTATTATGTTTTATTTAATAAAATATATCATAAAACTTCAATAAATAAATTTTAATACATATACATATACATATTATAGCTCAACATACCAATTTATATTAAAGATGTTAAAACTAGTTATCATCATCTTAAAATCCCATACTATAGAAAGAAAATATTATTTTCTAGAGAAAATGACATTATTAGGTCAAAAATGTACACATTTTAGCCACAAATTCTGATCCCCTTTCTAGGTTTGGTTATTATATATTTGGGGGTTACTCATTGAAAGTGTTTTTTGAAATTTGAATTTAAATAATACTAATTTTGTTGTAGCTAATGAAGAAAATCTTTACTTAATAAAATGATGAAAGGGTTTTCCTTGTGAATTACACCTCATAACATGAATTGAACTGAAAACAAGATCACACTTATCATTTCAATTTTTATTTTATTGTATTACAATTTTTTTATAAAGACTTTTGTTCCTACTACTTTATATAATGTAATAATATCTTTAGATTTTAGATACATTTTTTTATAAATTAAAAGAAAATGATAAAATGTTGTTATTTTTATTTGGAATGAATTGATAGTGGATGGTAATGATATAAATATACAAAAATAGAATGCATTATGGAATAACTCATTCACAATAAAATCTTAATGAAATAAGGCCAACATGAATTAAAGGTAGTAGTAAGCTATAATAGAAAAGTGGAAGAATATGACATAGAAAAATTGTTTTACCTCCATGTAATGGTTAAAGAAGGGTTTATATTTTACCTACATTTACCTCTAATCCTAATTTTTTCACTTATATTTTCACCCTTTGAGGATATGTCTAAGTTCTCCTCATTCAAGTGGCACAATTTAAACACCTCTAGGCCATGGGTAGCCAAGAATGAGGTGAATCTCTAGATAGGGCTATCTCCATTGATGTACCACTTGTAAATCACTACTACACATAAAATTGTGAGGGAAAAGGGAGAGATAAAAATAAAATCAAACTATCCTAAATGAGGTGATACACCAAATTAGTTGATGACTACCAACTAGCTACATATTACACATGAGAACAAGGGACTAACGAAACATAATCTTATCAAATCAATATTTCATTATGAGGTTATGAATGAATGTTTAGGATAGGAGTAAGAGACAAGAGGTCCATAATTTCATTATTTAATAATATAACTCACTCAACCTTGACACTTCCTATAACACTTCACATGACCTGCAAGAAGAAGCTTTCTAATTGAAAATAGGTGAGAGAATGAGACAACATGCTAAGGAAATAAGAGTTATCACTAAGAAAGATCAATCATACAAATAAAAAAAACTATGAAAAGTCATGAAATAAGTAAAAATAAATAGTATTTATTGATCCATGGTATGAAAATTAGAAGGGCTTCACCATAATCAGATGGAACATAGTTTACAAAGGCCAAAATGGTTAGTTCTTGTAGAACTTGAGAGAGAGGAGGAGGAGAAAGAAGTATAAAGGTCACAAGGACAATTTTAAAGATAATAAAATGAGTTACTTGTGAATTATAATACAATTATAAATAGACCATGAAAATTTAGAAGAGATAAGTGGCTATTCAAGGCATGAAACTCCTGAAAAGTGGCATAAAATTCCTTTTATTGGCTCAAAAAACTACCTTCATGATTTATCCATATTTGTAAATCCAAAAATTGATTAGGTATATGTCTAATTATTGGAATTATATGTAATTATTTCAAACATGCCTCTCCATGCATTGGTTATAGTCTTGGTCATTTGGAATCATTTGAAAATGAGCTATCATTGCCTACACTCAAAGAAAACTCATCTTTTAGTCACCCATCACACTTGGCTTCCAAAAAGGAATAATTTTTACATTAAAATATATTTTATGGTGTGTATGACACTTTTTAATACACTTTATGTCTTTATAATTCTCAAGCACACCTTAAAAAGACTCCCACTTGAAGTTTTTACACTTCTCAACATCTTGTTCACTATATAAGTTTTGACTAGATGAGATGAAGTATATATTTGAGGAAATTAGGAGTTGTTTTGAGGCATGAAATTTACATGGGGATTTTTATTAATTTCTAATAATCCCTTCCATGTTATTGGCATCTCTTGAAACCTCTTATAACCTGCACAATACAAAAAATAGTCAAGAAAACCTTGTTTTGCACTCCATCTATACAATTTTGTATTGTTAAAAAGTATTGAGAGTATCTTGGGAGAGTATCCTAATATGTCATTTGATTTAAATAACTTCTCTATTTTCTCAAACTAGTCACTAGCAAGGGTCTATGAGGGTTTAGGCTTGTTTCTTCTCTTAAGATTTGTTCATGAAGATCTAACATTTAATTTGCTAACTAATTCCACTATAATATATTTAAATAACTTCATAAACTTCCTTAAAATCCTTATATCCCCATTCAAAACATCCAAGATTATGTGAGCATTTAAACTTCTCCTTTTGAGCTTGTCTTCTCTATTCCCTGTAGGTTTGAAGTTATCTTGAGTCAAAATTGGATTTATCATGGTTTACCCTATATAAAAATATCTTATAAATGTATATTATGACCTTAAAAACATTATCAAATTTATTATAAATATCTCATATACTTGGAATTGAAAATAACATCCTATTTGGCTTTTAGGCCTAACCATGCCTTATAAGCCTATTTACAACTTTGAGGGTCTGGGATACCCTATTGGGATTCATCATTAAATTAAATATTTATCATGTTTTAATAGGTGATAATAAATTATATAAACTTATTAAAAAGTTTAAATCAACTTCTGGTCAATCCTTTTCTCCCCCTTCTTCAAAACCTACCAATTTTGACTTTGGGGGAGTACCCTCTATCTGAGACAAAATAGAGGGTACTTCCCCTACTCCCTCAAACCAAGTGAATATTATATTGGATTCCTAAAGTAATTTATATAATTTTAAAAAACATTTTTCACTTGGTTACATCATTTTACCCTCTATAAGAAACAAAACCTAAGATAGACTCTTATTGAGGCAAATTATACGCAATGTTTCTTGTTATGGACTATGTGTTTCACTTGGAAGGGATTTTTTTATATTATATTTATTTTAGGAAATTATGAGATGTAAATACCACCTTGGTGATATAATTAATAATTTTCACAAACTCTCATTACCCATTCTTTCACCTATAAATGTATCCTTACTTGGTTATGCTTGATTGGTAGGTTGACCCAATCTGTATATTTTCCCTACCTATAGGTGTAATTCACACTTTTTGAGATACTTAAATTGATTTAGGGTTATATTTTTATCCATTAATACCATCCCATAGTTATTCTATCCACATATACCATTCATTACCATTCCAAAAACCTAAAAAAGTCATCAACTGGATCAATATCTGCTTACTCCATTGCAAGTGAGCATTTTCTTGTGAAGGGACACTTGTAGATGTAGTTATACATGGTTGGACCTAAAAAATAGTCTTAAAATACATAATTTAATCCTTATAATATGTTTATAAATAATTTGGACCTATTTTATTCATGTTGATGCAATACAAACATCAAAATATCACTCTCTAGCTCATTGTTGCATACAATCAACTAAAGTGGAATGTACTGAGACAAATATAAGCCTATAGGTATTGGTTTCACCTTGGAATATGTGTCATTATATTTGGAGGACATTTTTAAACCTTTCATATTAAATTTTTTATGTTAATTAGTCTTATCAGTCATGTCCATACCTTTTAACCATTTATTCAAGCTCACTATTTGTTAAAATCAGACACAGCCAACTGTAGGTCAAAAGGGTCCTATAGGTGAGTACAGAGCCTAAAAACATATAAATACAAATATTATAATGACCCTTAGGTTATTAATTATCTTTTAGACCATATAAAACCATTAAATCATTAAATATGGTTTGGTTTTGTAACCTAAGGGGAAGAGGTCTACTTGGAACTTAAAGCCTATAAATTTCACTACCTAGATTTAGTGTATCAAAGTACTTTTTTAGGCCTCCCAACTACCAATATTCATTGATAATTTATCCTAAAAACCTTGTATAGTATTTATCCTATGTGTATAATATAATAAATCCACATTATGATGTAATAAAAGTGCTAACAACCTTGTTATATGACCTTGGCAAAAAGGCTCAAATGCTTTATTTTCACACATTGGGGATTATGCTCCAAAACTCAGTCACTTCACTCTAGATCAAGGTTTTCACTGTCATTTATAAATTAACACTTAAATAATGAATAAAATAATATACACAACATATTATTACTTTAAATAAGGTTTTACCATGATTTAGCCTCCCCATACAAGTATCTTCATGACTATGTGGTGTCACTTGTAGGTGAGTATTTTCACACACAGGTAGTAAGTGCAACTGTGGACATGCATTGTTCTGACCATTTATTAAGTTTTATTCATATCTCAAGGATTTAAAATAATTATTTACATTATCAATGATCTTTCTCATCTCCAAAACTTGATTACAACATGATTTTATCCATAAGAGCACTTGTATATGTGCATTGATGGTAAAAAAACTGTAAGTGACTGTGTTGACTATCTTCTCATTATTTACATAGTGTCACTTAGGTTTATCCTATTTTTTCATGATAAAATATCATAGTAAACACCTTGAGACCATAATTACCCCTCCATGAATTTTTTTCATAGCCTTGCACAACTCACCAGCTGACTAATATGATAGTTATAAAGTAGACTGATTGTATAATAGTTATGGCTAAAAACTCATGGAATTTTTCCTTGGAGGATGAGATTAAAAGGTGAGGAGATTGAGAGTACATTTTAAAAATTATAATGAAACTATTATAACCCTATAAAACCATGATTAAATCATGAAGATTTTGCATATAGTGGAAACCTACCTACCATATAAAACGGTACCTTCTCTTGTAACATGAGATGATTTGCATATCCAAAAACCTTGTAACACTAAAACAAGCATGGGAAAATTTTTATGAGTAAAAATCATCCAAAAACAACAATAGTAAGTGAATTATATGGACTTATCCAAACCAGGGAGAAACCTAAGGGTACATAGATTAGCAAGTAAAATAGATAGCCTAACTTCTTAAGAGTGGTTCATATATAAAAAAAAACCATTACTCTAAAATAAAACATCAAATATAGTTTGAATAAGTTTATAATACACCATCATGATAATGTTTCTTTAAACCTCTCTTGCTGACCATACCAAGTACAAACGTGAAGGCCATTCTTACTTGCCAAGCCTAGTAGAAGAAGAGATAAGTGGGTTTCTTAATTTATTGAAGTTTCTAGTCAAAATTATCACTAGATTAAGTGGATGGAATACCAAGGTAAACTATTTAAATGTACTCAACTACAATAGTTTGTATAATTCCATACACCTCATTAAATTCTTATTTTTAAAGAAAACTACCCTTTTTCTAAAGAACCTACCACTTTTAAATTATAAATAGTTAATTTATAAATATTAGGACACATGGGATTTGACATCACCTTTCATAATCTTCAAAATTTCCAAGGAGATAATACAACTCATTTAATGCTCTATTAATGACCTTCAAAATGACTAAAAATGATATATTGACTAATTAGACTAAGACTAAGGCTAAGATGACATTAAAATAGATAAAATAGATTATATTACACCATATGACATAATATTAGACCCCTAAAAATACCTAAAAATCAATTTTTTACCTATAGGGTCCCAATTTGACCTACAGGGTCAAATTTGGTCAACACCCACCTCACAGTGCTAAGACATCTTATGAAATTTATGGATACTTTATACCAAAATATATCTAGGTGATGGTGAACATGTGGCAAATGGGAAAGGACCCTTTAAAATTATCTCCAAAAATATTTTTGGAGGGAAATAATAGTAATATAGATTATAAGGGATGATATCTCAAGTTGATACCATTTGGAACAAGAACAAGGGTATCCATGGGCCTTATATTAGCACATCAAATGGTTCATGTTATTTTAGAATCGCTACTCCATTATTTTGAATAGACTCTTCCATACGGGATGAGTGGGGAGGATTTGGACATATTATGTGCCTTTATAATAACATTGAAGAAAGATTTAGACATACTTGCGATAGCCACACCCTGCCTATACCCACACCTATATTAGGGCCAGGTTTTGACTTAAATACAAAACCTAGTTTTTGTAATTATTAAAAAATTTAAATTAAACTTTCACTTTTAATTTTTTAAGTGATTCCTTTATCTCAAATGTATGCATAATAACGAATGTGTCAATATTTTTTGTTTAATAATATCTATTATTATCATATGACATTTTTGAGTGTTATAGATGTGTATAAAATTTTTGGTCAACAATGGATGTAGTGATGCTTTATTGATCTTAGAAAGGGATATTTTCATATAAAATATTCTTAATAGGTCAAAGTTATAAGATCATTCTAGATACAGCACATAAATAAGATGGTCTATGAAATAATAAGTAGGTTATAGGTCAAAGGTCATTTGACTAAAGTAAATAATTATTTTTAACTAAAATTTATGATACCTAATAAGAGGTACCTACACATGAAACCTATATTAAAAGAGAAGGGCTTACAACCTTACTAGAAATAACATATAACTAGGTAATAATAATGAGTTATGGTATTTAAGTTAGGGACCATGGTAAAATAAATGGTTGTAATAATAACATAAAGAAAACAATAAAGTAATGGACATAATCATGTTATATAACATACATGAGAATACTTATATAGAATTTATAATCCTAACATTTAAAAAAAAATGGATTATGATTATGGGTACTTAATTTGAGTCAACTTGCACGGTAAGTGATAATGTGGAACTATATCACAATTTAGGCTAGTACAAAAAAATGATAGACACTATAAAAAATATATTACAATATTTTAAAAATATAAAAAAATACACACACATTGCAACTTGTTATCTTTGAGCACAAAATGTAAAAAAAAAATCTCATAGATATAAACCTGTATATGTAATGTTATATTTTTATTATTAACCTAAAGTGTGCCATAGTTCCATGCTTTCACCTTGGTAAATCAATCTCTCCCTTATATTTGATAAATTTTTAAGAGATAGTTGTAGGTATAATCAAGATGGATAGAAGAAATCATAAGTACACCAGATTTTGGAAATTTAAAGACTTCATTTAACTTTTTGTTATATCTCTTATTATTGAATCTCTTATTCCTTTACTACAACTCATCTTTTTTTGGTGAGGTCCTTTACCTTATTCCTCATTATCCTCTCTAAGGAGATATGTGAGTGTAACTAGAGCATAATTATTTTTCTATAAATGACCAAATAATTCATAGAAGTAGTGATTCCAAGACCTAACATAAGTTTTCTAATTTTAACCAATGTCATTGACTAGATTTTAGGCTAAAAATAAGGAAATTGGTATCTTTTCAATTGGGCTGAGTACATTGGTAAAATTAGGATAAGTACAATATTAACAATTGGTATGATGATGTTGGGTATGAGTAATAAATTTTAGATAGGGTTTAGAGGAAGGATTTCTGAGGTATATGATGAAAATAATTTTTATATGAAGGTGGTAAACATGAACCCAAAACACATCTCTATTGGTTAAAAATAGGCCCACCCAAATTTTGAATATAGTATAATAATACAACAAGTTATTGACTAAATAAAGGTTAGTAAAGATATTTTTATGTATACATGCATACCTTTGTGCAGATCATCACTTATCACAATCATCCAATATGGGATAGCGAACCATTAAAATATTATCCAAAAATAAATAATGATCACTATAACATTTGGCCCATTTTTTATATCTTTGGTTTATACATAAGTTTAAAAATCCTAGCTCTATTTTATAGTTTGTGTGTTTGATTTCAAACCTTGGGTAATTATAATTTATAAAAATTCCTAAAGTTATAGTGGGCCTGAATTCATATGGTGTATGTATTCATGTTTGTTTCTCATTTTAACACAAAAATTAAATAGATAAGAAATTACAAATATAAGTGTTAGACTTAGTAAAAAAAATACTTCATATTATCAAAAAATATCTTGCTAGATCTTAAGTTGGGTTTAAGAAAAAATGGAATTTTAAATTGTGTTTAACAATTTAAAAATAAAATATTCATTGTAAAGAAATATGAATGTGAATTAAGTGCCTTTTTATGATGATGATACTTAAATTACCCAATACAATGGTAATTTGAGATTAGTTAACCATCCACATCTCAAGATACCTTCAAATAATCTCTCCATTCCTATTTTAAGAAGTTTAGGGGAAAAAACCCTCAACATATTTTAGGAATGATGAATGTTTTAAAATAAATTACATATGTTGATTTGAATAATTGACAATCATCTCAAAATCCTCAAATTTCTTCTCTTTCTGGAAAACCTATCTCCTATGTCTCAAAATAATTCCATCTCCCAAAACTTTCTCATTCCATCTAACCAATAATATATTATTCAGTCCTATTTCTAATTGTGTACATTTTTGTCTCTACCATTCACCATAGCCTATGCTACTTATCAACCTATTTTTTATGCTTCACAGTCATCCCTAACTCAAAATCTTGAAATGACTAGTATAGTGTAAAATCTTCAAAGAATCCAAAATAAATTTAAATTTATCACTAAATGAGTTCAAAACTCAAATAGGAAGATTGTTTTGAATAATATTAAATTCTAAATCCTTTTTTTTTCATAAATTATTTTCTCATAGTCTTATAATATGTTTTGTCACTCCAAAAATTTAAAATATATAATAAAAAATGATATCCATCAGATCATATTATCATCCTTTCATGTTTATTTCTTAAATTTTATTCATGGTAATAATTTGTGGACCAATTCTTCCATAAAAGCTTAAAATATTATACTCTTGATTAGTTTTATGCCCTTCCATGTGATTGGTTATTTTTAATACTCTTGAGTATTATTTCTTGGATCATTTCTAAATTAACATTGGTATAAAGATTGTTTTCTCTAAATTGACTCAAATTATTAAACATATAGATAATGAACACATTAGTGATTGTATACTTCAATTAAAAATTGTGATTACTAAAATGAGTTATGAGTTGTGAACAAATTAAATATAGATCGTATGTATATATATCATACTTTCATATATATACATATACATATATATACTTTCATTTTTCAAACTTTTTCACGTTATTAGAGAATTTCAAATTAACATTCTAGATGCAACTATTCTTAAATATTCTTTAAATATGTATTTTTCTTCCAATGCTTTAAACTTTATGGAAAAATAAATAAATTTTAAAATAGAAGAAATAATAAAAAAATTCCAACAAAAAAATTCCCTAAAATTATTGTCCACATGCCATAGAAAAATTATTTGTGAATATTATTTAAATCCTAGAGAGAGAGGGGATAATTTATTATACTTAGTGAGAGTTTATAAGAACTACAATTTGAAGAATTTGTATTTGAGTGTATTAAATATTTTTTAACCTCAAATAAGAGATTACATCCATCAAGACACCTGTTTGTAAATTATAATCTAAAAAAATATTTTGTGTTTTCCATTAAGTTTAATTAATTTTATCAAATAGGTGTACTATATCAAAGCATAATATCCAAGATATTATTACCATAAAGTTGAATGAAATCACATCAAATAGTTGTATTATATTAAATTATAATATGCAAATTGTTATTGAGACCAACCAAATTCAAATAAAAGCTAGAAAAAAATGATTTCGGTCAATATGTAGCTCCTCCAAAATACCATAT
Source organism: Torreya grandis (assembly GCA_037957365.1). Taxonomy (NCBI): domain Eukaryota; kingdom Viridiplantae; phylum Streptophyta; class Pinopsida; order Cupressales; family Taxaceae; genus Torreya; species Torreya grandis. The sequence goes on along the minus strand of JARHVA010000812.1, from coordinate 4,196,974 downwards.
GAAACATTTCACATATCCTCTTCACAATCATATTTAGGAATAGGGAAAAAATAAAAATGTACTTTTTATTTAAAAATGTTTTATCTCTCTTAGGTAGACCTTAAATAATGTGCTTATTATACTATTTTAAATAATGATTTTTTATATTATGATATTTTGCATTTGATTTGATCAATAGTTAATTTATGAGATATGTTTCAATATTTTTATTTATATTACAATTGATTTTATTTCATTCAATATTTGATCTAGTTCATGGTTGTGCAAAACCTGTACTATTGATGTCATTTCGTGGTCATAGGTTATAGTCAAATGATAAATCTAGGTTTGGGTTTAGAAGACCTTGTTAGACCATCTAAATAATATTAGTAAATGAACATAAATAAAAGGAGGAGATCAATCTAAATGTCTTTCATTCACATTTGTGATGTATATATTGTGATTATCTAGTAATGTCTTGTGATCATTAATATTTTTGGTTTTGAGGTCATCATTATCTTATAGATAATTGTGCCACTACGTCTACATAAATGATTTATTATTAGGTAGGTCCTTGGTTTTTATATTAAACAACATATGCTTATAGTTGCTACTAAGGGCATAAATTTACATTGGTTTTTTATAAAAAAATTAAGCATCAACAATGCTTTGTCTTGTTTAACCTCATGAAAGACCCAATGATTTGTTGAATGACTATGTTTTAATACCTTACAAAGGGATTAATGATTATTGGTGATAACAAGAGTATTAATGACTCATAACAATAATGAGATTGGAAACAAAGTCACTTTTGACCATAATGAATCATGGGCTTGGCATGTCATTATCTTAACTTTATTACTAATTTACCATCATCCAATTCATCATTAACCTTAGATAATTTGTATTAACATCATAAACCCCTAATATCACCCTGCAAAACATTTAAACCATTACCATAACCTTATATCAAACTTGTTAATATCATTCCATGATTAGTTAATTAGTTAATAATTATTTTTTAATTAATTAATTACTAAATTAATTTCATGCACACATATTTAACAATAATTAAATAAATCAATAAATTAACCAACTCATTCAATAACTCAACCAACTCATTAAATTCATTCAACTAAATCCATTAAATCCTTCAACTACTTCATTAATCCTTAAATTAATTTTTAAATATAGTTGACTCATGGAACAAATCTCATCCATCCAAAATCAAATATTACAAATAAATTTAAATTAATTGCAACCATCCAATTTTGCTTCCAAAAATATATAAATTGGTCATGCATCCCTTCATTCAAGGATAGGAAAAATATTTGTCATAAAGTAATCAATTGATAAAGAAATCATAAGTACATGATCCTAGAATTATTTTAAAAATCCTTGAGCAACCAAAAATATAATAATTGTGAGCAAATCCATATCAACATAAGAGAGATTTGCATATTTGGTAAGTGAATGTAATTGTTTGTCTCTTTTATTTGGTTTAATTAGAGATTATATTAGATTTAGAGTAGGATTCTAGACTATTATTATTTTATATTAAAGATATAAATCTCATCATATTACATTTTGGCATGCCCATAGGGACTCATTCCCTTTCTAATTCTCATACTTGTTCATGCATTTTGAAGAATATTGCTAAATGATTCTAATGTTTAATAAGTTTTAGGATAATATAGATATATGTTGTTGACTATTTAGATTAAAATCATAAATATTTTTCATCTCTTTTTACATTTACTAATAATTGACATTTCCATTCTGAAAAATAATATTTTCAAAAAAAAACTTTAGCATTACTATTTATGAGTAGGTGCTTTCTAAGTAAATTTGACTATTGATGTTTCTATATGTATCCGATTAATATTGATCTAAAACATAAATCCTACTTAGTAAATCTAAGCTCAGAGAAGGTAATCAAATAACATATGTTATGATACTTTGTAGATTGAGAGCACGGTTAAATTGAATATGCTAAATCTAAAGGATAACTTATTTCACAACACTAAATGAGATGGTTCTAAAGCCTCTAAACAAATAATATTATGTAATATTCCTAACTAGATTTTTTAATTAATAAAATAAAATTTAATCTAGTGTTACCAAATCTTATAACACAAAATGTAATGGTTTAAAATAAATAAAACAAATAATGGATCATGGTAGGAAAATCGGGGCCTAGATCACCTAAGGTGAAAGATTGCAAGCCTAACAAACCATATAGCTACACCAAGGTTAAGTTTAGGGGTAATATAATTAATGAGTTATACATTAAAACCAATTCATTTGTGTAATATTTATCTATTAAATTAAATATAAAAATTTCAAGATACTTATCTTTGGATGAAGCTATCGATTCTCAATCTCTCCCTCGGCCAATGGTGCTTTACAAGAGATTTTTGTGGTTTTGTAAGTATCACACTATATTTGAAATAAAATCTTGGATAAAATATTTTTAATTACATACAATACTTTCCACAATATAATTTATCTTTCCTCCATGGAAAAACCTAAGTATTGGCTCCTTCAAATTTAGATGTAGCAGAATTACTAGTTGTAATTATGTAAAAATGAATATTACTCTATATGGGATTGAAGAGATGGTTTTATTTATAGAAATATATATGTCATAACATTTATATAATTATATTTTACAATTTCATCCTACCATATCCCAATTTTAAAATTTTATCATTCAGCTTTTAAATAGGTCAACCTATGCCGACCTAGTTGTGTGACATTGGTCGTAACTTTCAAAATTAGATATATCATGGATGATGTATTAGGATAAATGGGTTTTTTCTTAGTTAAATATATTGAGAGGATAATTTAATATGGATTTGGATAAGTGATATTTATATTGGTTTTATCTATGATATAATTAACCAATAATATTTTGAAACAACAATGGTCTACCCACCCCTTTCCCAATGCACCCTTTAAGGTGTGCATTCAAAGAGATTAAAAATTAAAAAGTTATTGAAAGTGAAAATTAAATTATAAAATTTAAAATTATTTTGTGTATACATATTTCCCACTCGAAGTTCATCACATGACATAATGGTGTAAAATGGGTGGTGCTTTGGAGGAAAACACAACAACACAACAACTAAGTGGATTTAAATGAAGTACGTAAATAAATTTTGAAATTACATGAAAGTAACATATCCATATCATGAATTATATTTTCACCAAATTACTACATGCATATATAATATTCTCAATCATGGAGGGCATAGTACCTGCATTTGAGAAACCTTAGGGATAAAAAGCTAAAAATAGATGCAATGTGTGCATACATAAGATGGTCAAAGTAGCAATTAATAACTCTCAAAACTAATTAAATTACTCATAAAATTTGCAACTTGGGTTCACACAGGATAGGTTTGAAAGAAAATACCAACTTGTGGTGAAAAATTATGAAAAGATTAATGTAGAACATACTAAATTATGTGATACAATATATGAAACATTTTAAGTAAAATAAATATCAATGTGAGAGAAAATAAAAAATATATATTTAATTATATAAAATTTAACTTCATGTAATATAATCATGTCAATCAAACACAAATAAAACATAAATTATTGAAAGAAATAATGTAAATTAAAATGTAATAAAATAATATTAATTCAAACATGAAGAAACATATGTAAATATGTAAAATGACATACGTAAGATAAGTGGAGTCCACAATAATAAAAAATAACAAGATGGATAAATGAAAAATCAAAAGATCTAAAGAGTGATGACTCAAACTTAGTGTTTGCTCTAAAATGTGATGTAAGACAACACAACCAACTAATGCCATGACTAGTATGATAATGAGATGGTGTGGTAAGTAAATCTGAAGGGATGTTTATGAGGAAAACCTAGTTCTATCTAAAATATTATAATACAAATCACAAATTTTAAGCCAAGAGGCATAAGAAGAGAAATGTGATGAAGGATATGATCAACTAAAAGTAATATCCAAAAAGGGTATAATCGGAATAATGTGATGTATAAAAGGTATGTGAGGCACCACATGGGTGATGTGGAAATCTATGGTGTGAGTGAGAAACAATAAACAAGTGGGAAAAGATAAGAAATATCAACATAATTGACTTATGATACTTTGACTAAGGAATAAAAAGTTTGGGATAACAAGTAAATAGATATCCCATAAGGTTAAATACATGAAAATTAAAATGGATCATACCTTCCCACAACATGTTCCATGCTCCTTAGGACCCCTTATAGAGTTCTTAGTATGCTATGAATATTGGGTACTTGTGTGAGAAAGTAGGTGACACTATAAGTATATGAGGTAATGATACCTCCTACCCTAGTCTATCATCCTAACACACATCAATTGACCTCAATTCTATCATGATGCCAATTATGGAGTTTGATGTTTGATTAAGAAATGAGATTTACCGAATAAAGATCACATCTTTTAGTATGATCAAAATTTTGAGATTGTATTTGCCTTTTAATCATTACCTTTTATTGTATGATATGATTATTCTTCCTTGGTATAGATTTGGATAACCAATCATGTGTGAAATATGTGACAAAGATAAGAGAGCTTAAACCTGGGAACTAAATAAAAGGACCTAAATAACATGGTGTCTAAAGACTCCTAAACTCTCCCAAAAGTAAGTTTGAAATCTCAAAACTGACTTATGTGTGACAATAATGAAAGGAAATAGGGTAAATATGGGGATATTGAGATATCTATCCAGGTAATAAGTTATGAAATGATGAATATGATAATAATTTATCACAAAGAGGTAAAATAGTGATATGAAAGGGATGTTCCTATGATATGATATTAATGTCACTAATAAAGTTATACTAAATTACAAGGGATCTAGCCAAAGCACTAATGAAATTAATAGTCATCCCAAAATCAGAGGAGAGTAAATAGTTATCCAAAAAAAGGGGGAATATAATTGAAGGCCATAGAATCACAAAGAGACTACTAATAAAATGACAAAAATGTGATAAAAGGAAAAACAATTAAAAACCTAAAGGTGCTACTTAGCAACCATAAGGGAAAAAATGCCAAAAGTAATGTGACATAAAACCAAAACACCTAAACAAAACCATTGATATAATTAAAGTGAAATGAAACCAAATAATCTCAAAGGAAAAAATGGTGTAAGTAAAGCGAATTGAAACCAAAAAGCATAAAGGATAATGGTGTAAGTAAAATTATAGTAAATAAAATAAAACACACAAAAATAAAGAAACATGAGACAAAAAATGGAAAGAAAAAACCTTTTAAAACATCTATATTAAGGATGATCATGATAAATATAAGCCTATGTGTCTCAGAAGATTTCTTAAAGTTAAAATTGTTTTTAATTGTGAATTGTAGAAGAGCATTGGGGATCATAGGATACCCCAATGGGTAATTTAATGTAGGGATGGACATTGTAATATGACCCAAATTTTGGAGTGATACTCAGATGGGCATCATAGGATGACCCAACATGTGATGTAGAATGAGGTATAATTAAACAATTATAATAAATTGCAATGGGATAGAAGGAACAACTACATATTGGTAAATGTGTTAATATGTTATATTTTGAGGATGTTTAATTTGACAAATGAATTTTAGGAGATGTTTAAAGAGGTATATAAGTTAAAAATAGGACCATTTATGATGAACTTTGAAGTAAGCATTTGAAATAAGTGTTCCTTATGTTTGTTTGATCTAATATGTTGAGGTTTGATGAATGCAATAGTATATACATAATATTTTCAAACTTTATCAATTATTGATTCTTTCTTTCTTACAATAACCTATTGAGTCTAAATCTCTCTGATTTTATGCCTTAAATGGTGCACAGGGAAAGGGGTGGGTAGACCATTGGTGCTTTGGAAGATTTTTATCCCTACACTACTTGTTGTATACATAACCATATCCTAAAATACTTCCCTAAGCTTTGTATTCTCTCTTACACCCTCTTCCAACCATTTTCTACCTTTGTTAGCCCTTCCCTAAGCCTAAAACCCTCTTTTATGGTTTATGTTACACTGTTAGCACCATCAACCTTGTACTCAAATTAATAAAAATGATTAAGGGTCTAGGATTGCCCCTGACCAACCTAAACCAAGAACTAGTTATTTTTATCAATAAATATATAGAGGAAATTGGGATGACCCTATTGGATAAAATTTTGAAAAGGTTTAGAATTATTTTTAGTTATATATACACATTCATTTTGTCATTTATTTCAGAAGAGAAAAAGAAGAAGAATATATTATGCATCTCCTTATCTACCTTCTACTTGAGTAACATAGCTTAGGGTTTCAATACTTCTTTGGAGATATGGATCTTGTCTTATGGATAAGTCTATTGGATGCATAGAGAAGTTGTGTATACTAGAGCTGACTTATCATTATTATCCTTACATACCACAATAACCTCTTGTGAATCACCTTGGCCAAGGGAGATATTGAAACTTGGTGGGTTCATATTCAAAAGTAAGTATTCCTAACTTTTTTCCTCCTTTGTAATATTAGATAGATTTACATTTGTACTTCTCTCCCATGGATTAGTATTTCCTATATGTTGACGTGAGTATAGATATTCTATGCATGTTTAATTTTTATGTTTTTTAACTGCCACTTTGTGCCACAAGTTTTGGTGAGCACTAGATTAGATTTTAATTTAATTTTCATATACTTTTTGAATATGAAAATAGAAGACCTAGTTAAAGTTATTGCATAATGTTGCTTGAATAGAGGTTTTAGAATCCTCTCTAGTGATGTTATTATGGTAACAAATAAATGTGTTAGATCTAATAGATCCATCTTGGTCATGAACTTGAATATTCAATGGACCAATAGTTAGAAGTGTAAGTAGGATTTATCTTCTTCGAGCTAGGATTGATTAATAGATTAGTTTCATTTCCATTTTCATACATTCTAGTGAACCTTATGTGATAACCCTAAAATCATAAAGTGTTTCCTAATCTAGTATAGATTAACACAAGGCTATTGCATATAATGGTACCTTACCATCCAACTTTTGACACAATACTCATTTTTTCATAAGTCCTATCACTACCTTCTAGATGTCTTACATTTACATGGTGTAAAAATAAAATAAGATCACCCTTAATCCAATGTAAATCCTATCTAAGCATGTTTCCCACTAGGTTAGTGTTCGTCTTTCATCCAATTCATCTTTCCTATAATAATTCCAAGAAACATATGGGCATCCTCTAAACTGATGCCTACCTTAATTGTGTCCTTATTCACCTCCCATTATAAAGTGTTGGCCTATTATTCCAATGCTCCTAGGAACATGACAATGAGGTCAACACTCAATGGGATCTATCTCATCTCCATAATTCCTTTGAAAACCTAGAGTAATAAGTCAAGATCTATCCACATCACTCAAATGATCCAAAAAAATCTTGTGGCCACAATACTTATACTAGGTTCCAATACCTCTAATGTTTGTAAAAAATACCAATCAACAAAGGATGTATTAGATCTCTATGTCCAAATTAACTTTTTAATCAACTGGTTTGATTTAGTTTCCTATGTTTTCTAATTTTTTTACATAATCAACCCATATGATACTATATCAACCCTGTACCCATCTTATTACATAACATAGACCTATTTGATACTAAATTGGCCTTTGTCATTTCCAACTAAATCAGCCTATTTTATACTAATTCAGACCTTTCTCAAATATAGCATACTAAATTAGCCATATTTTACATAGTCACCCCTCTTTTATATACTATACCATCCCTCTTCTATCAACTAAATCAACCCTCTAGTGTGTAGTCAATAATCTATTCCTTGCAAACTATGATATCCCATGACTACATAATTGACCACCCTTAGAGTAGTATGTTAGTCCACTACTACATAGTTGAACCCCTACTTCCTTCTTTCCTTACAAACTAATTCAACTAGGTCAACTCTATTATTTCATAGTGTGAAATTTTTGACCATTTATTATAAATGCCTTAGGCATTTATTGGTCTAATTTATTCCTACCCAGTATGTCATTCTACCCCTAGTCTACCTAAAAATTTCTTAGGGTCGATTCTGATGTCTAAATTTTACCTACCAATCAAATTTCTATATTTAGCTCAATTTAAAATAAAATTACTCATTTTTTTTAAATTCATAATTGATTATCTATGTTGCACTCATTGAGGCTACTAGGTGTCCTCCTTATCTCAGTTTCCATATCCTCACCATGATGGCTCTCTAGTCTCAAACTAAGTCTCTCAAAACTATTTTTTCTTAGAATGGTAAAAATACCAAATGAATTACTTTTCACCATATTTATATTTACTATCACAAATCATTTACCTATCAAATATTTACCATCAAATTCCATTTTTTGCCCATATATTTATTTTTACTAGCTCCTTTTATAAACTATAAGATGTTATGGAATCTTGACATTGTAGAGAGTCTTTTCATACACTACATGTATATTTTTAAAAAACAATTATTTTTCTCTCTTTTTTGATAATTTATATAGGTTCACCTAATGTTACCTACATTGGAGACCTTCACATCTCTTGAATATTATTCTTTATCTACATCATTAAGGTAAGTAAAGGTATGCAATTTTCAATTTTGTCCTTTCATTTATGTTAATTTCTTCTTAATGCAAGTGATTTATCTTCAATGTTGTGTGTTCCTATGTTCTTTTCTAGAAGCACCATCCCCTATTGCACCTAAATGACATGTGATGTGCTTCAAGTGGGGCATATGTATGCACATAATATTTTAAAACTTTATCCATTTATGATGCTTTCTCTTTTGTAGGAACCTATTGAGTCTCAATATCTTTGAGTGTATTCCTTAAAGGGTACACTGAGAAAGGGATGGGTAGACTATTGGTGCTTTACAAGATTGGTATCCCTATACTACCACTTACTATCTACACAACCATCTCCTAAAACACTTCCATGAGCATTGTATTCTCTCTTTCACCCTCCTCCAACCATTTTCTACCTTCATTAGCCCTTACCTAAGACTAAAACCCTTTTTTATGGTTTACATTATGCTATCATCCCCATCGACTTTGTACTCAAATTGATAAAACTCATTTAGTGTCTAGGTTAGCCCCTGGCTAACCTAAACCAATACCTAATTGGTTTTTATCAATAAGTGTATAGATTTGATTATGATGACCTGTTATCTAAACTTTAAAAAAGGTTTAGGGTTAGATTCAATTATATATGCACATTTATTTAAGAAAAGAAGAAAAAGAATAATATATTGTGCATCTACTTATCCACCATTCTACTTGAGGATCATATCTTAGGGTTTTAATATGTTATTTAGAGATACAGATCTTATGTTATGGAAAAGTATTTTGGATGCATAGATAATTTGTATATCCTAAAGTTTACTTATAATTGTTATTCTTACATACCACAATAACCTCTTATGAAACACCTTGGCCAAGGGAGATATTGAGGATCTATGGGTTCATATTCAAAGGTAAGTATTAATAACTTTCTTCCTCATTTGTAGGAGTAGATAGATTTGCATTTTTACTTATCTCCCATGCATTAGGATTTCCTATATTTAGCATGAGTTAGATCATTTATGCATGCTTATTTTTTATCTTTATTACCCCCACTTTTTACCACAAGATTTTGTGAGCACTATATTAGATTTTAGTTTACTTGTCATATACTTTTTGAATATGAAAATATAGGACCTAGATAAGGTTATTGTATGTTTTTACTTGACTAGAGGATTTGGAACCCTCTTTAATGATGTTATTGTCATAAGATATCCCTTAGTTAGGTTTAGTAGATCTATCTTGTTCATGACCTTGGATATATAATGTATAAACAATCATAAGTGTAAGTAGGATTTATATTATCTAAAATAGGATTGATTAATAGATTAGTTACATTTATCTTTGCATACATTCTAGTGAACCCAATGTAAAAACCCCAAAATCATATAGCACTCTGTGATCTAGTATAGATTGACATAAGGTTATTACATATAATGGTACCTTGCCATTCATCTTGTGACATAACACCCATGTTATCACAAGTCTTATCACTGCCTTTCATATGTTTGAAATGGTTACAATGTAAACATCAAATAATATCACCCTCAATCTATGGTAAATCTTATTTTAGCATGTTTCCCATTGGGCTAGTGCTCATCTCTCATCTAAGTCTTCCATTATATTAGTGGTCATTAACATCCTACCTATAAGAAGTCCAATAAATGCATGGATATCCTCTAAACTGATACCTACCTCAATGGTTTCCCCATCCACCTTCCATCAAAAATCATTGGCCAACTATTCTCATGTTCTTAGGAACATGACAACAAGATAAAAACCGAATGGGATCTGTCTCATATCCATAATGACTTAAAAACATAGAGTTACCATTCAAAATCTATCCATGTCACTCAAATGATCCAAAAAATCTAGTAGACATGATGCTTATATCAGTCACCAATACCTCTAGTATCTCTACAAAATATCAAACAATAAAGGATGTATCAGATATTCATGTCATAAATAATTAAAATACATTCAAAAATTAACTACTTAATTATTTGGTTTGATTTATTTTCCTATGTTTTCTAATTTTCCTACACAATCTGCCTATATGATACTATATTGGCCATATACCCATCTTATTGCACAACATTGGCCTCTTTGATACTAAATTAACCTTTGTCATTTCCAACTAAATTAACCATATTTTATATAGTTAATCCCACTTTTATAAACTATATCGACCTTATTATACTAACTATATTATCCTTATGATATGAAGTCAACAATCTATTCCTTGCTAACTATGTCGACCCACTGCTACATAGTCATCCCCCTACTTCTTGCTTGCCTTATGGACTAAGTCGACTAGGTCAACTTTGTTCTTTCATAGTGGTGACTTTTTGACCATTTATCATAAAGTCCTTAGCAATTTATTGGTATGAATTCTTCCTACCTAGCATCCCTTTCTACCCCTAGTCCACCTAAAACTTTCCTAGGGTTAAATTTGGTGTCTATATTTTTCCTATTAGTCAATTTTTTATATCTAGCTCAATTTCAAATACAATTATTCAATTTTTTTAAAAATTCATAATTGCTTACCTGTGTTAAAATCATTGTGGCCACCAAGCATCCTCTCCATATGATTTTCCATCTCCTGACCATGATGGATCTCTAGTCTCAAACTAGGTCTCTAAGATATTTTTTATTAGAATAGTAAAAATACCAAATGAATTATTTTTCACCCTATTTATATTTACTTTTTAAAATTATTTACATGTAAAATATTTACCACTACATTCCATTTTTTACCCATATATTTTTTTCTACTAGATATTTTTATGAATAGTAAGATGTTCTAGAATCCTAACATTGTAAGTAATATTTTCACATATTACATGTATATTTTGCAAAAAATTCTATTTTTCACTCTTTTTTGCTATTTTTTATAGGTTCACCTATTATTCCCTACATTATAAAACTTCACATATATTACATATTATTCTTTATCTACATCACTAAGGTAAGTAAATGTATGTATTTTGTAGTTTTATCCTTTCATTTATCTTATTTGATTCTTACTAGAATTTATTTATCTTCAATGTTGTGTGTTGCTATGTTCTTTTCTCAAAGCACCATCCCCTATTGCACCTAAGTAACATGTGATGACATTAAAATGGGGCATATGTATACACATAATATTTTTAAAATTTATCAATTATTGATGTTTTCTCTCTTGTAATAGCATGTTGAGTCTTAATTTATTTGAGTGCACATATTAAAAGGTGCATGGAGAAAGGGGTGGGAAAACTATCAGTACTTTACAAAATTATTTTTCTTATACTGTCACTTATTATCTACATAACCATCTCCTAAAACAATTCTCTAAGATTTGTATTCTCTATTAAACCCTCCTATAACCTTTTTATTCCTTCGTTAGTCCTTTCCTAAGCATAAAACCCTTTTTGATGGTTTACATTACATGTCAAACCCATCAACCTTGTACTTAGGTTGATAAAAATCATTTAGTGTCTAGGCTAGCCCATGTCCAACGTAAACCAAGACCTAATTTAATTTTATCAGTAAGGATATAGAATTGATTGGGCCAACCTTGTGAGTTAAACTTTTGAAAAGGTTTAGGGTTATATTCAGCTATATATACACATTCATTTCATTATTTATTTCAAAATAAAATAAGAATAAAAATATATTATGCATATGCTTATCAAAAATTATACTTTAGGAGCATAGCTTAGGGTTTCAATAATTTATTTGGATATAAAAATCTTATATTATGGAGAAGTCTTTTAGATTCATAGAGAACTTGTGTATCCTAGAGCTGACTTATCCTTGTTATCCTTATATACCACAATAACTTATTGCAAAACACCTTGGCTAATGGAGAGATTGAGGCTCAATAGGTTCATCTTCAAAGGAAGGTATTCCGAACTTTATTCCTCCTTTGTAAGGGTATATATATTTGAATTTCTAATTATCTCCCATGTATTAATATTTCCTATACATTGACACGAGTATAGATATTTTATGCATGTTTAATTTTTGATGTTTATTACCCCCACTTTGTGCCAAAATCTTTGGTGATCACTAGATTATATTTTAATCTAAATGTTATATAATTTATAAATATGAAAATATTGGATATATATAAGGTTATTGCATAGTGTTTCTTGACTAAAGGATTTGGAACCCGCTCTAGTGATTTTATTGTGGTTATATATACCTTGGTTAGGTCTAGCAGATCCATCTTGGTCACCACCTCAAATATCTATTATATCAACAATTAGAAGTGTAAGTAGGATTTAAATTCTATAGCATAGGATTGATTAATATATCATTTTTATTTCCCCTTACATACAATAATCACCTATCCCCCCAACAAACCTATCCAACAAACCTATATTCATGAGTGGATAGGTTTGTTGGGGGGAAGGTAGAATATTTTGAATTTTACCTTCCCCTCAACAAACCTATCCATATCCTCTCTTACACACCTATATCTTTAAACCTCCCTAAAACCCCTAAACTAATACCTATTAACTATTAATTAAATCTACAAGCCTCTAAAATATATATCCTTCTCTAATTCTCTAGAATTATCTAAAACTAGAGGATTTCTAAGAATTTAAAATTCATTTTAATCCTCCACCACCTTATAAATAACCAAGCATGGATCATGGTTGAAGTAAATTTTAAAAACATATACAAGCTCTATCATAATTCATAATCTCATTTGATACACATTATCCTTGCATCCAAGGAGCCATTTATCCCTCTTTCATCCATCTTGAATCTTGAAGCCACCATTATCAAGCAATACAAAAAGCAAGTAAATAATCCTTAGAGAATCCATTTAAAGATATTGTAGGGAAGATAAGATAAGAAAGGTGATGGTATAAATCTTCTTATAATTTATGATTACTTACATATTCTCTCCCTTTGATAATTTTATAATTTTTGGGTTAAGTTATTATATATAATATATTGAATACATACCTTTAAATTTACAAGCATACACCAACATACACCTCGTTTGGTTCAGATACCCTCTATTACTTTCAATGATAGTGAAACTATGGATGATGATTATGATATTCATCCCTTATTCATTAGAGCATACCTTGATCACCATCCTATACATAGTGTTATTACTAATTATGGTTATATCAATAATGTTTACACCATGACTTTACTTACACATTTAGTTTATACACATAATTATTTACATCCTTCAACCAAACCAATTAGAGTATTCAATGAGACATCACAACATGTTCTTGGTGAGATAGAATTAACTTTACAGATAGGTCCAACAAATGTTATTACTACCTTTTTAATTATACCATACATGAGATTATTTTATATGTTATTAGGATGATCTTGGATACATACTCTCCATGTAGTACCTTGTATAGTGGATGAGTGTGTTAAATACATTCATGGATATAGAGTAGTTATAGTTTCTAGAATTCTATATGAACATCCACTTGAATAAGAGAATTTTATATGTAGATAATTATTTATCAAGAATAATAAGGTTAATTATTCATGAAGGGGTAAGCAATAGATAATCCCCTTTCCTAGGCAGCCAATACTTATGACCATTGCATCAAAGACACATAATGGATTCCATGAAATCATTATCTACTAAGCACCATATTCAGATATTCATGGAGCCTAAACATGTTTATATTAATATTATTCTAAAGAAACTACATATCACTCAATGATGGGTTCCAAAAACCCCCTTTCCTTTTATTATTTCTTCATGGCCATAGATTCCTATTATACATCACATAACATTATAAATACTATAGTGCTAGATATTAAAATTATACTTGTTCTTTAGTATTACCAACAATTTATTTCACTATGTTACTAATGGGGACATACCTATGATAATCTATTGGATGAGATCACATGATATTTATTTCTTTGTAAATATTAAAAAAACACCCCAAAAAAGAAAAAAAACTTCAAAATCCAAAAACATTTTTAACATCTTTATATTCTCATCATATCCTTAAAATCTATGTTGTTAGTTCCATGTTGGTTGATGACATATTAGTAATTTTTTCTATGTTTGTGTCATACATCATTTGAGTGTGATATAGGTATAAAAAGATACATTATATATTCATATATGAGTGTTGGGCCTTCATTATACTCATGTCATATAGACATTGGGTGCATCCAATTATTTGATCTTCATACACATAGGTTATATGACTATATGATGACCTTTCATTATATTGTTTGAGTGTGCATACTTACACATGCCTTTATTTATGATTATATCTTTCATATTGTACTTGATATTCTATCTACTTGAAATTTTTTAACACATATATCTAGGGGATATTATGCTATGTTTATGTGAGTTGTTTTTGTTTTTCCTTTATGCCCTTCCTTGAGTGTCTTATCTTACTTGTTGAGAAATTAAACATGCTCCATTATTTTTGGCCCTCATGTATTTGTTTCCTTATTATTGAATAAATTTTAATTCTATTAAAATTTATTCAACCCCTACTATTTTAAACTTTTGAATAAGGTTCCCATGTGTCCTACAGGGTGCCATGTTGGTCTATTGTCTTACTTATCCTCTCCCTAGTCCTTGTTGAAGTCCACCCTCTTTGTAATAGGCTAGTAAACTAAAGTTAAAGGTTGGTCAACCATATTAAAAGTTATTAAAATGATTAAATTATGTTAAAAATGTCCTAAGGTGATCCTTGACATGATTTAATATGTTTATAAGTCATAAATTGGTCATATGATGTCTCATATGCAAAAAAGGGCCTTTTGGTCACATTTTAGCCCATTTAATGACTTATATAGACACAAATGCAATAATTTTTTTCAAAAAGGTTATTTTTAATGTTTAAGAGGTCAGGATAATTTCAAGAGTAGTAATATTTTATCCAAGAAGTAGATATGTTCAATAAATGGTAGTTTCTCCTTGATTTTAGGGGCTTTTGGGCACTTGTACAGACTTGTTGAGTCCACCATCAGCTAAAAACATGGGTGGAATGTATCTTCACCTCAAATAACCCATTTTAATTCTTGGAATATATAAATTTCATCATAAATTCCATTTGTAACTCATTTTCCTTCCTTCTTATCTTGGCACACAAAAAAGGGTCAACTTGTGATGCTTGGTGTGGACCATATAGGTGGAGGAGGGAATAATGGTATTGGGAGTGGATATTAATCTTATTACAATTAAATTTTATATAAATAAGTATAATATTTATTCCTCCTCCTTTATGAACCATTGTTAGCACTCCAGATAACTTTTTCTGCATGTACAACCATGAGAGGTTTCCTTTTGAGCTAGTTTAAGAAAATGTTTCTTTGATTTAATGGATTTTTAATTTTCTTATATTCATCAATATTTATATATAGATTTATAATTTTTCCTTTGATTTTTTAAGTCTCAATATCTTCATAGACCTCTTCTAGGCTTATGTGGGTTTGCCATGATCCACTTTTTCCATTTATAGGTTCCTTGAAGGATGATATTCATGTTGACGAGATTGTTTTGAGTTGTTTTCAACATATTTTGGATGATTTTATCCAAATTAAAGGTTGAAATTTTCATTTTAAGTGTTCTTACAACCTTACCCTTGTAAATTCATGCTCTTTCATGTTTTCATCTGCATATACAACTCAAGGCACTCACTCACAATTTTGATGGCATCATGTTGATGCTTAGAAGAATATAATTATGCCTTGGAGGTTATGAGGGAATAGTATCATGTTAAAAACCACTTTTGTATCCACTTGGTGATAAAAACCATTCAAAGGAGAGATGATTGTGTTCAGGCCTATAATCCCTAAAAGTTGCAAATAGAGGCCTAGGAGGTTTTTTGAGGTATCATAGAACATGTTTATATGAGATTATAAGGTGTCCACCTTGAATGATATTATATCCCTATCATAGGATAATGAATGAAAAAAATTGGAAGGATAATGAAAAATGGATGGCATTATTTTGAATTCCTAAAAGTTCCCTTAAAACTACTAAATTTTGATAGTGAAACCTATATGAGATTGGTAGAAAGGTGAACTTGAAATTCATAAAATCAATCATAGACTAAGACATAAATATGGAACATTAAAATTGGTTAAAATGATGATCATAAGTTAAAATGTCATGGGATAAAGTGAATTTGATGTTTTTACCCCTAAAGCATTCTCCTCTGTCTATACATTAGCCTGTCAGAGGATACCTATAGGTATAAAGGATTAAATATTGTGAAAAAAGTGTGATCATGAACAAGATAAAGAGAGTTTATGGTTTTTGAGAAAAAAAATACTTGTATTACATCAAATACACCATGATAAAGTACATTTTTAGCTAAGTCAACCTATAGGTAGGCCTAAAATGAATGAAACATAGTCACCTGTAGCTGAGATAGGTAGTGGAGTGAGACTATAGAATTTGAAGAAGTTTGAAATCAATTTTAGGTTGTGGAGGTGGAAATTTCAAGGCCTAATGTCTTATAGGACCTAAATAATTTTCTAAATCATTATTCAATACCAATATCATGCCTATAACCACCTAAAATCACCTACATATAGGGTCTTAAGGGTATCTCATTCTATAAAGGGCAGTGAGCAATTGGAAACCTTAAAGTGATAAGATGTTAGATCAGAAGAATGAGTTCAAATTATAATACTAATAGGGTAAAATTATATATATATATATATATATATATATATATATATATATATATATATATATATATATATATATATGTATGTATGTATGTATGTATGTATGTATATGTATACATACATACATATATATATATATATATATATATATATATATATATATATATATGTATATGTATGTATGTATGTATGTATGTATATATATACATACATACATATATGTATGTATGTATGTATGTGTATATATATATATATATATTTATTTATTTATTTATTTATGTATGTATATAAGGTATTGACACCTTGATAGGATCTATAAATAAAGGTATCCTCAAATAAAACACCCATGCTCACTATTATAGTCAGGCAAGGTCCGAACCTGGAAGGAGCAAGGTGAAAGCTTGGATACCTAGGAAGGAAGGGGGAATTTAAAGTAGTTTAATATTATTATAAATGATAAAATTAATTTAATTATATTCCCAATACAATCTCAAGCTATCCAAGGCCCCTTTTCTCTTAGCAAAATGGACTCAGTCCATACAGGTAGGTTAGGGAAACCCTTAGTTTAAGGGGTAAGTATGGAGATTCCACTTAGGAGAAATGTTTTGGGTGGATTATTAGGTTAATAATAATTAAATTATGGCTTATAACATGTATAATCAAATTTTAATAATTAAATTAGTTTTAAAGGAGCATTTATGAGGAGGTTTGAGTAAGAATATGCAAAAAACAAGGTTTTTACCCCTTTTTGAGAAGATTGAGTTGGTTAGACCCCATAACCATGGAACCAATTTTTTTTTTTGTAAATTTGGTAATTATGAAATTTTTAATCCTCAAAAGTATTGAATTTTCACAAAAAAATATGGCTAATAATCTCTATTTTGTCTCAGAGGCAAGCTGCTTCCTTCATGCACAAGAAAGGCAATTTTGGGGAAAAGTGAGGAATGGTGAACCAGAGATCGATTGGATCAGTAAATAAGGTTTGAATATATGGGGTAAACATGGATAAACATGATAAATATGTCTATAATTTTTTAATTCAATCAAGGTGGTCTAGACTAGAAGGTTTGCAAGTAGACCTAATGATGAAACATGCAAATTTAGTGCCAAATGCAAGGTCATTTCATGTTCTAGCATTTGAAAAGCCTTTTAGTGTTTTGGATCACCTCCATGGGGGTGAAAATTATGTGTTAAATATATATTATTTCATTTTAAGTGTCAATAATGATCATTTATTTCAAAGGTACAAACATACCTAGTTGGTAAGGCCTATGCATGCTTCCAAAACATGGGTCAGATTCATTATAAACCCTTAGTGAATTTATATAGGGATTGGATAATGTTTATAGATAATTTTCATAGGTGATTAAACTTTTATTTTACAATATATCCACCAAGAAGCCATCTTTTGGCATTAATGTGCTCAAACCCTATAGAATGCTTGAAAATGATTCGAATGGCCATCTTAGAATGCTCATATAGTTCATGATCCTTTGCATGGGACCTTGATAAATTAAATGAAGTTTAAGGGGGTCCTTTAGAATCAATAATTGTAATTTTATCATATGTTTAATGGGCCATGGCTATGAATTAATGTTAAGAATGAAAACCACCTCAAAACCCTTGGAAACCCTTCTTAAGGACTCAATTGGGAAGAGATTGAAAATTAAGAATGAAGATGAAGTGGATATGACATAAATTTTTTGGAACATGTAAAGTAATCTCTTAGGAACCATCCAATGTAATTTTTTCATATGCACCTATATGGAATAGGCTAAAATAGGGCTCTTTTTGATATTTTTATGTGTTTTTTAGGCATGGAGAACTTTCAAAAGGCCAAATAATTTTTTGGGGAGATATTAGGACTGTTTATAAGTCCTAAATGCAATTTTATTAGGTTTATAATCTCCTAAGACTATTTTCCATCTCTTTCATTTTAGCTAGTCTATGGGGAGGAAGTGGTGAATTTCAATTTCAAAATCCTTTTAAGGATAATTTATTGAAAATAATGATATGTACATCTTTGAAAAGTGTCGTTAGCACTTTTTTATGGATGAAACTAAATAATCAGGAAAGTTTTAGGTGCCAAGTGTGAAAGGGGCATGGAGAGAGCTCATTTTGGGACTATCTTGAATGATGGTGCATGGAAAAAATGATAGGGATGATAAAGAACATATTTAATGAGTGTGAAAGATTATTATTAACCCTTATCACTAAAATCCATCATCATGCTTGATCAGTTGAAATGATAAGGTAGTTTTGGAAGGCTAATCATGAAGGGTAGTTTTCTATGCAAAAGGAGTTTCTTGACTACTTTGTAGGTTTTGGATGATTGAAAATGAAACTTGTAGCTCCTAAAATTGCACATATCACCCCATATCTTCATCCACATACATTTTAACTAATTTTCTCTTTTTTACACTTGTCCTTATGCCTTTTGAATTTCCCTTTTCTCTCTCTTCTCCCAAGTTCTATAAATTGAGCCATTTTAGCCATTGTAAAAGAGACCACAATTGGTATTGTGAAAAAATGCTAATATTACATTACACTTTGTATTTTAACATTGAATACAAGTATAATTATTATTTTTGAACATTTTGCCTTAGTGTGTGAGTGATGTATGGTGGAGCTAAGTGATAGTATCATCCTTACTCCCTTTATCGTTCATGTTTAAACAAGAGTTATAATTTTAATATGTCATGTGAAGTGTGTTGAATATACTAGGCTCTTCTTTAAGTATGAAATTTTCTCTATGGTGTGAAATCTACCTTAGGTTAGTTATCTTTTTGATTGTCCCAAGTATGCTACATTCACATTGAAACACTATGTTAGGATCCTTCAATGCATAAAATTGATCTTGAAAATCATTGTTGCTTAGTATAAGTATGATAGTCTATGGGATATGTCTTGCTGGATCACCTCTTTAGTTTATTTTCCATTTTATTCAAGCTTCTAACTCTTTTTGTAAACAATCATTAGATTAGGTGATAGACATTCAAAGAAGAATCGAGGGAGTTAGCCCTTATAATCTAGAGATTCATCTCTTCTTCAAATACCCACAACTTGAGAGATGATTAAATTTTGTATCAAATTGTATGAGATTGAATAGAGTGTCATATGGTGAAAAATTTGATGAAAATAGTTTTGGCACAACTAGTGGGATAGCTGGTCCTAATTATTTCCATGTCAAGGTGAATGTTGGTCTTGACAAGCCCAAGGTTGTAGAAGTGTTTCAAATATAGCATTTGGTGACTCCAAAAGGTCATAATATTTAGTTGTAGATCAATTTTTCCACATTATTTCATTGTATTCACTATATCATCTTCTAATAGATCATTAAATCAACCCCCTCTACCTAAAAATCCTCTTGAGGAACAACATACTAAACTATTCTTAACATTTATATTTCTTGAATAAGAAGGTTTTGAAGGAGAAGAATAAGTTGAGGAGATAGGAGATCAATAGAAGGAAGAAGAGATGGATAGGCAACATCCTTTCCTAGCCTTTAACACCCAAAATTTAATTAACCTTATTGCATATGATCATATTCCTCCCAATGCTATCAAAAGTATCCTTAGTTTCAATGGAGAAGGCCCTATTACCCCATCTGAGCACATTAGGGACATTTCAAACTTTTACAATTTCCATAATATCACCCAAGCTAACATAGATATTAGAATACTTGTCATGTATTCAAAGGGAAAGGAACTTGATTGGTATAGGACATTAGATGGTGGTTACATCACTATTTGGGATGATTTTTGAGAATTTTTAGTGAATAGGTTTGAGAATAAGAGTGATCATACTTCACTAATTCACTAGTTGAATGTGATAAGAAGAGGTCTTAATTAATCTATGTGGGATTTTAATGAAATGTTTCAAAATACATGGTAAATATTGTCACACATTATGAGACCTCCTCCAAGATTTTTATTCCTCACTTATCTCAAAGCTATTGGAAATAATATGGTAATAATGTTGCAATCAATGGGAGGGTTTACTTTACCAGAGGCATATGAGATAGCCATTGAAGCTGAGAATAGTTTGATACAAGATGGGAAATTAACTCTAAGAGTCTTCATGCCTTTGTTGTCTCATAGTTTAGTTGAAGATCCAAGTATAGCACAAGTTCCCAATACCAATTTCAAGCCTAAAACCACTCCCAAGAAGGTAGATAAGGCTATAGACATAGATGAAATGATTCAGTCATTTCAAGCTTAGATCAAACAAGCTCAATTATATGAAATTGCTCCACTCAATCCCCAATATTATCCTTCACAAACCTATAGACCTCCACCCCAATATAATTACTAATGAATAGGATAAGGTCAAAAAGGTTTCAATAGGCATCCCAATGCTTATAATCCTAATTCCACTCCATCCATAAAGGCTGTTGTTCTATTCCATACTAATCTAGTCCAAGGAGAGAAACATTTAGATCATTGGGGACAATCTCAAGGTTAGTTTGGATATGATGGTGGAAAATGTTGTCAAGCCATAGTGTCACAATAATGATCTCCTCCTTGCCTCACATCAAAATAAGCACATCTCACGCAAAGGGTTACTCATGGAGAGGGTAGTAGTTAAGGTACCATTCTCATGAAATTTTAAAAGGATGATAACTATGTGTTGAACCAAAGTAAATCAGTTTTATCTAACACAAGATCCAAACAAAGAGCTTTTATGGATGTTTCAGAAGCACATGTGACTCCAAGTAATGACTCTCTAAGGCCACAAAGTGTGAATCCTAATGTAACACCTCCTACTAGTCACACTCCTCATCAAAGTCAAAATGTGAGAAAGGTTGTCAAGCCTATAATGCATTAAGTTAAAGCTTCATCACTACTTGAAAGAATGCAAGAAAAGTTAAATACTTCCCCTTTAAACATTATTGATTCTTTGAAGAATACCAAGACAAACATATCTCTTTGGGAAGTCTTGAAAATTCTTTGTCAAAAGGAACTCCTACAAGAACAACTTGAAAACATCCATGTAGCCCCTCAAGCTCCAAGACACAATGGTGTATCCGTTGCCAATACACCAACTCATGTCCTAGAACACTCTACCAAATATGAAAATCCTCCACCTTCTACCTCAAACTCATTATGGGAGACAAATTGGATCACAATTGCATTATGGATAGTGGAGCTAGTACCTCAGTTATGCTTAAGGTGGTTGCAGATAAGCTAGGCTTAGAGTATAATCCATATAACAAAGGTGTGTTATAGCTTAATGGAACTCCAAACAAGATAGTGGGATTGGTTAGAGGATTGAAAGTCTTCCTACATGATTGTCCAAGTTTTCCCATTATGCAAGACATTATGGTGGTAGATCTTCCAGCTCATTTTGCCATTTGCTTGTCAAGAGACTTCACAGATAAAATAGGATGATACCTTTATACTAATTAGACTTTTCTAGATATTAAGAGAAGATATGGAGCTAACGTGACCATAATAACACATCCCTTGTCAAGGTTTCATATTGAACCATATGTGGAGACAAATTCAAAGCAGAATTGTGTGATTAGTGAAGTAGAAGAGGTATGTCCTACTTTGCCTATTCCTCCTCAAGATGAGCAAACTCATCATGATCCCTATGTTTCTTATAATTAGTCTCTCTATATTTTACTCCACCTATTTCATCTAATTCTTCTCCAAGTCATCCTATTGAAATTTTTAAAAGGATTCTTATTGGCACACTAGATATGATTGTAGTCAAGACATCACTAGTGTTTATATTGAGATTATAAGGGATTATTTAGAACAAGTTAAAAGGGAGTGGATACCCATAGAGAGTGATAATTGGTAAAATATTACTTATGAGGTGCTTGAGGTCTTTGGCCTAATCTACAATCTAGAGGAGAGACTGAAAGCTCATGAAATAATTTCATCTTGGTAGTCTCAAAATAACCCAAGTTATTTGTCCATTTCCCAAAATTCCCCTTCTTAGGAGTCCATCCAAGAGAGCAACCAAAAGAGAGAAGACATCATGGTGGAACAAGTTAACTTATGTAGAGAGTATTTTTAGGAATGAATAAATGTTTTATATTAGCTAAAATATGATAAAGATTTGACTCCTTGTGAAAATGATGTTCCTTGTGTTGAAAAGGATGCCTTGGAAGGATTTCTCTTGAATCCCAAAAAAGAAGTATTTCTATCATTTTTCCTTTCCATGATGTAGACCAGTCAAAAGGTGATGGATTATGGTAGATTTTTTAAGACATATGCAATGAATTTTAAAGAAAAAAGGGGCCTACAAGTCTTATAGATCTGACCACAATCCATGACAAGCAGGAAGTTGGAGAGTAGGTATGTGTTGAGGATTATTATCATCAAGAGAGTCTAGATCATGATGGAATAATCTATGATGATCTTGGGCCTATTGAAGGTGATTTCAAGAATGATCCTATAATCACATATGAAGCCACTTACAACATCATCAAATAAGAATTTGATCAAGAGATGCTCCCAATTTTCATGATACAATGCTTCTTAGAGAGTTTGAAGGTGTGACAATTGAGGAGGATGAGATCCTTCAAGAAGACATGAACATGAAACAAGCTATCACTTACAAGGTTATGCAAATTTGATATGAGGAGATAAGAGGATAATAATATGAGGCATGCTTCCAAGACCAAGAGGACTTCATCTACTTTGGAGACCTATTTGAGATGACTTCATCAAATTACATGACAAGTCAAGGAACAAAGAGAAAACATGAGTCATATAGAATTACACACAAAAGGAAGCATGCTTGGCATCCTCATTCATATAGTGATGAGGGAGATTCAATATACTCCCATTTTTATCCAAGAAAGGAGTATGATCAAGATGAATGTACATACTAGTTTGTTTTCAATTGTGTCTTGTGTTCCCTAAGTGCTTAGTAGCACAAGTGTGTCTTTGTTTTGTGTTTTGATTTTTTATTATATGTATTTTTATTTATTTGTGTGTTTTGAGGTAATTATAGATATATTTTTGTCAATTCAAGGTCTGGTCCTATTATTTCCAAGTGCATTCTAACTCTTTTATCCCAATGGATGGAATAAGGCTACTAGTCCTTAACATAGGCAAGCATGTTACCCCTAGGAGTTCCCAAAATGTTGAATCAATTTGAATTTAAGTCAAATTAGTTCAACACATACTATTTTAAAAATTTTAATAAGGTTCCCATGTGTCCTATAGCACATCATGTTGGTCTATTGTCTTACTTATCCTCTCCCTAGTCCTTGTTGAAGTCTACCCTCTTTGTACTAGGCTAGTCAACTAAAGTTAAAGGTTGGTAAACCCTAGTAAAAGGTATTAAAATGATAAAATTATGTTGAAAATTTATTAATGTGGTATTTTACATGTTTTAATATGTTTACAAGTCATAAATTGGTCATACATTATGTCTCATATGCAAAACAGGGCCTTTGGGTCACATTTTAGCCCATTTAATGACTTGTACGAAATTTCATGCATGAAAATTTGTCACCAAGGTGAGTTTCAACATGGAAGAGGTTAGTATAATTTCAATATCAGTCAAATTTCAGCCAAGAAGTAGTTATGTTTAGTAAATGGCAATTTCTCCATGATTTTAGGGGCTTTTAGGCACTTGTATAGACTTCTTGAGTCCACCATCAGCTAAAAACATGGGTGGAGTGTATCGTAACCTCCCCTCACCAATTTAAATTCTTTTAATGCATAAATTTCATCATAAAGTCCATTTGGAACTCATTTTCCTTCCTTCTTGTCTAGGCAAGCAAAAAGGGGTCAACTTGCGATGCTTGGTGTGGACCATATAGGTGGAGTTGGGAAGAATGGTCTTGGGGGTGGATATTAATATTATTAAACTTAAATTTTATATAAATAAGTCTCATATTTTTACCTTATCCTTTATGAACCATTGTTAACACTCTATTTAGCTTTTTATGCAGGTACAACCATGAGGGGTCTCCTTTTGAGCTAGTTTTAAGAAATGTTTCTTTGATTTGATGGATTTGATGTTTTATTAAATTCCTCAAGACTTATATATAGGTTTCTCATTGTTCATTTACTTTTTTAAGTCTCAATATCTTCATATAAGTCTTCTAGGCTTAAGTGGGTTTGCCATGATCCACTATTTCCATCTATAGGTGCCTTAAAGGTGATATTCATGTTGAAGAGATTATTTTGAGTTATTTTCAAAATATTCTTGATGATTTTATCCAAATTTAAGGTTTGAATTTTCATTTGAAGATTTTGGAGAACCTTACCTTTGCAAATTCATGCTCTTTCAAGTTTTCATATGAATATATAGCTTAAGCCACTCACTCACAGTCATGATGATGTCATGTAGATGCTTAAATGAATATACTTATGCCTTGGAGATTATGAGGGTATGGTATAATGTTAAAAATACCTTTGGTAGCCACTTTTTTCTAAAGAACCATTCAAAGGAGAGATGGTTGTGTTTAAGCCTGCAATCCCTAAAAGTTGCAAACAAAGGCCTAAGAGATTATTTGAGATATCATAGAACATGTTTATATGAGATTATAAGGTGTATAATTTGAATTAAATTATATACCTATCATAGGAAAATGAATTTTAAAAAATTGGAATGATAATGAACAATGGAGGGTGGTCTTTTGAATACCCAAAAGTGTCCTCAAAACTACTAAATTTTGACAGTGAAACCTATAGGAGATTGGTGGAAAGGTGAACTTGCAATTCATAAACTCAATACTAGACTAAGACATCAAGATGGAACATTAAAATTGGTTAAAATGATCCCCATAAGATAAAATGTCATGGGATAAAGTGAATTTGATATTTTGACCCCTAAAGCATTCTCCTCTATCCATACATAGGCCTATGAGAGGATACCTATAGGTAAAAGGGATTAAAGCTTATGAAACAAGTGTGCTATTGAATAAGATAAAGAGAGTTAATGGTTTTTGAGAAAATATCTATCTCTATTCTATCATAGACACCATGACCAAGTCTATTTTTATCTAATTCAACCTATAGGTAGGATTAAAATGAATAAAACATAGTCACATGTAGCTGAGATAGGTAGTAGAGTGAGATCATGGACTTTGAAAAAGTTTTAAAGCACTTTTAGGTTTAAGAGGTTGAAAAATCAAGGAATAATGTTTTTTAGGAACTAAATAGTTTCTAAATCATCATTCAAGACCAATATCATGTCTATGACAACCTAAAATCACCTACAAGTAGGGTCTTAAGGGTGTCTTGGTCTATAGAAGTCATTAAACAATTGGAAGCCTTAAAGTGATAAGATGCTAGATAAAAATAATGAGATAAAATTGGCATAAGAAGAGGTTAAAAATAGATATATAATGTCTTGACACCTTGATAGGATCTCTAAATAAAGGTATCCTTAAAGAAAATACCCCTATTCACTATTACAATCAGGTAGGGTCCCAACTTGGAAGGAACAAGGTGAAATATTGGATACTTAGGAAGGAAGGGGGAATTTAAAGTAGTGTAATATTATTCCCCATGATAAAATTAATTTAATTATATTACCAAGACACTCTCAATCTACCCAAGGCCCCTTTTCTCTTATCAAAATGGACTTAGTCTGTACAAGCAGGTTAGGGAAACCCTTAGTTCAAGGGGTAAGTATGGAGATTCCACTTAGGAGAAAGGTTTTTAGTGGATTATAATGTTAAATAATCATTAAATTATGTTTTATAACATTTATCATTAACTTTTATGCACGAAATTAGTTTTAAAGGAGCATCCATGAGGATGTTTGAGTAAGAATATGCAAAAAAATTAAGTTTTTTACCCCTTTTTGAGAAGATCGAGATGGTTAGACCCCATAACCATGGAACCAAAAAAAAAATTGGTAATTTTTGTCATTAATACATTTTTAATCCTCCCAAGTATTCAATTTTCACAAAAAAATAGGGCTAATACTCTCTATTTTTTTCATAGGTAAGGTGCTTCCTTCATGCACAAGAATGGTAGTTTTGGGGAAAAGTGAGGAATGGTGAACTAGAGATCAATTGGATCAGTAAATAATGTCTTAATATCTTTGGGAAACATTTATAAACATTATAATTAGGTATATAATCTTTTAATGTAAGAAAGGGGATCTAGACCAAAAGGTTTGTAGGTAGACCTAATGATGAAACATGCAAATTTAGTGCCAAATGCAAGTTCATTTCAAGTTATATCCTTTTAAAAGAATTTTTGTGTTTTGGATAACCTCCATTATGGTTAAAATTATGTTATTAATATATATTAGTGCATGGTAAGTGTCAATAATGGTCATTTATTTCAAAGATGTAGACATACCTAGTTGCCAAGACCATGAGATGTTTCCAAAATAGGGATAAAATTCGTTATAAAGCCTTGGTGAGTTTTTATATGGATTGGATAATGTTTATATGGAATTTTTAGGGGTTATTAATTTTTTTTTTTCAATATATCCACCAATAATCCATATTTTGGCCTAGAATGTGCTCAAACCTTGTAGAATGCTTGAAAATGACTTGAATGGCCATCTTGGAATGCTCATATATTTCATGATCCTTTGAATGGGACCTTGAGTCATTAAATTAAGTTTAAAGGGGTCCTTGAGAATTCATAAGTGTAATTTTATAATATTTTCAATGTGCCATGGCTATGAATGAATGTTAAAAATGAAAACCACACCAAAACCCTTGAAAACCCTTCTCAAGGACTCGATTGGCAAGAGATTAAAAATTAAGCATGAATATGAAGTGAATATGCCATAAAAATTTGATAAAATGTAAATGAATCTCTTATCCACCCTATAATTCAATTTTTTTGTAAGGATCTATATGATATAGGCCAGAATATGGCTCTTTTTGAGCTTTTTGTGTGTTTTGTAGGCATGGAGAAATTTCAACAGGCCAAATCACTTTTGGGGGGATATTTTAGGAATTTTTATAAGTCATCATGGTAATTTTATCATTTTTATAATCTCCTAATCCTATCTTCCATGTCTTTCATTTTAGCCAGTCTAGTGGGTAGATAGTGAACACTTAGGAGAAAGTTGTGAATTTCAATTTAAAAAGCATTTTAAGGATAATTTATTAAAAATGATTATAAATAAACCTTTTTAAAGTGACATTCACCATTTTTCATGGATAAAATTTAATAATTGGGAAATTTTTAGGTGAAAAGTGTGAAAGGAACTTGGAGAGAGCTCATTTTGGGACTATCTTGAATGATGGTGCATGGCCAAAATGATAGGGATGATTAAGAACCCATAAAATGCATGTGAAGTATTATTAGTAACCCCTCTCACTCAAATCCATGATCATACTTGGTCATTTACAATGATAAGGTAGTTTTGGAAGGCTAATCATGAGGGGTAGTTTTTTGTGCAAAATAAGGAGTTTCTTGACTACTTTGTAGGTTTTGGATGCTTGGAAATGACACTTGTAGCTCTTGAAATTGTATGTCTCACCCCATATCTTCATAAAACTTCATTTTAACTTATTTTATCTTTTGGATACTTGTCTTTGTGCCTTTTGAACTTCTCTTCTCTCTCTCTCTCTTCTCCCAAGTTCTATAAATTGAGCCATTTTGGCCACTATAAAAGAGACCACATTTGGTATGGTGAATCCCTGATAATATGACATTACACTTTGTATTTTAAAATTGAAAAAAAGTCTAATTATAAGTTTTTAACATTTTGTTTAAGTGTGTGAGTGATGTATAGTGGAGCTAAGTGATAGTATCATCCTTGCTCCCTTTATCCTTCATGTTTAAGTAAGAATTCTAATTTTAATAGGTCATATTAAGGGTTTTTAATGTACTAGGATCTTATTTAAGTATTAAATTCTCTCTATGGTGTGTAATATACCCCTAGGTTAGTTATCTTGTTGATTATCCAAAGTATGCTACCTTCACATTGAAACACTATGTTAATATCCTTCAATGCATAAAATTGATCTTGGAAAGCATTGTTCTTTAGTAGGAGTCTAATTGTCTATGGGATATGTCTTGGTGGATCACCTCTTTAGTGTAGTTTCCATTTTATTCAAGCTTCTAACTATTTTCATAAACAAGCATTAGATTAGGTGATAAACATTCAAGGAAGAATCTAGGGAGCTAGCCTTTATAATCTATATATTCATCTCTTCTTCAATTCTCCACAACTTGAGAGATGATTCAATTTTGCATCAAATTGTATGATATTGAATAGAGTCTCCTATGGTTCATAATTTGATGACAACACTTACTTTAACATTTACACATGTTAATACATTGCCTTGGATACTTTAAAAATCATCATCATTAAAAGGCACAATTAAAACTCATATTCCTTTCCAAAGAATATTTTATTTTCAAAGTGTTAGACACAGTTTAATATTCCATATTTTTTCAAGCTTAACTTAAGATCTACCAAGACATTTTTTTATAATATGAAATATCTTTTTATTAAGTCTAACACTTTTATTTGGAATCTCATATCTATATAATTTTTGTGTTATAAATTGGAATCAAACATGAATATATACACCGTATGAATTCAATGGTGTTATACATTAGAATCACCCAAGGTTTGAAATCAAGCACATAAATCATAAAATGGAGCTAGGGTTCTTCAACATTTTTAACTTATGTACAAGCTGACATAGAAAAAATTGAGCCAAATGTTATAATGATCATTTATTATTTAAGATAAGATTTTCATGGTTCACTATCCATTCTTTCATGATTGTGATAAGTGATGATCTACACAAGGGATTGCATGTATATATAAAAATATCTTTACTAACATTTATTTAGTCAATAACTTGTATTATTCTCCTATATTCAGAATTTGGGTGGGCCTATTTTAAAAAAATAGAGATGTGTTGTGGGTGTGCATGTTTACCACCTTCATATAAAACTTATTTTCATCATATACCTCACAAATCCTTCATTTAAACCCTCTCTAAAATTAATTACTTGTTCCCAACATCATCATACTAATTGTAAATATTCTACTTATCCTTATTTTACTAATGTTCTGGACCCAACCAAAAAGATACAGATTTCCCTATTTTTGGCCTACAATCTAGTTGATGACATTAGTTACAATTGAAACCTAATTTCAATTCTTAGAATCACTAATTATAGGAATTATTTGATCATTTATGGACCAAAAAAATTATGTTCTTCTTATACTAACAAATCTCCTTATCCAGGATAATAAGGAATAAGGTAAAATACATCACCAAAAAAATATAAGTTGTAGTAAAGAAACAAGAGATTCAATAATAAGAGTGACACTAAAATGTTACACCAAGTCTTTAAAGTTACAAAATCTAGTATACTTGTGATTTCATATATCCATATTGATTCTACCTAAAATCATCTCCTCAAAATTGATCAAATATAAGGGATATATTTATTTGTGAAGGTGAAATCATGAAACTATAGCACACTTTAGGTTGATATTAAAAATGGAACACTACATACTCAAGTGTAGATCTATGAGATTTTTTTTTCTTTTTCTTTTTTAATGCTCAAAGATGCATGTTTCAATGTGTATATTGTTTTTTATTTTTATAAGTTTGTAATCTATTTTTTATAGTGTCTATCTTTTTTCCTACCAGACTAAAGTGTGACATAGTTCCACATTATCACCTACCATGAGATTTAAATCAAATTAAGTAATCATAATCATAATCTATTTATTTTTAAAATATTAAATATTTAACTCAAATTAAATACCCATAATCATAATCTATTTATTTTTAAAATATTAATATTATGAATGGTATATAGTTCATCTCATGTATATTATAGAACATGATTAGATCCATTTAATTTATTGTTATCTTTATGATATTATTACCACCATTTATTTTACCATAGTCCCTAATCTAAATACCATAACTCATTATTATTACCTAGTTATATGTTATTTATAGTAAGGTTTTATTCCCTTCTCTCTTAATAGAGGTTATATGTCTAGGTACCTCTTACTAGGTATCATAACTCTTAGTTAAAAATAATTATTTACTTCATTAAAATGGCCTCTTATTTATAAATTAATTATTATTTCTTATACCATCATATTTATTTTTTACATATATAATGGTCTTCTAACTTTAACTTATTAATAAGATTTTATATATAAAGATCCCTTTTTAAGCTCAATAGAGCATCAATGCCTCCATTGCTAACCAAAATTTTCATACACATCTATAACATTCAAAAAATTAATATGATACTATTAGATATTATTGAAAAACAAATATTGATACATTCATTATTATGCATACCGTTGAGATCAAGGGATCACACAAAAAATTTAGAGTGCAAGTTTAATTTTATTTTTTTAATAACTACAAAAAATAGTTTTTATATTTATGTCAAAACTTGGACATAATATAGGTGTGGGTATAGGCATGGTTTGGGTATTACAAGAAATTATAAATATTTATTCAATGTTATTCCAAAGAAATCACCCATGTCCAACTCTTCCCCACTCAACCCATCTGGAAGAGTCCATTCAAAATAATGGAGTAGCAATGGCAAAATAAAATAAACCATACAATGTGCTAATGGAAGGCCCATGTATACCCTTTTTACTATTTCAAATGGTATCAACTTGAGATATAATCCCTTGTAATCTATATTATTATTATCATGCTCCAAAACTCTTTTTGGAGATAATTTTAAGTGGTCCTTCCAAATTTGGGTCCCTTCCAATTGCCCACACATTCACCATCACTTGGTTATGTTTTGGTATAAAGTATCATGTAGTCATATAAAATGTCCAAATTGGTAGTTTAAGTGTGTCTTGAAATACCCCATACATAGGTCCTTTTTACATGCTCTTGTGACCCTTATAGAAACTTTTTTCTCATTACTAGTCATCTAAACCCTGATTCCACTTCAGCTAGACAGTAATCCCTATGATAATCTTGTCCCCCTAGATCCTGAGCCTATAAGACAAGAGCACTAAATTTGGATTATAGTGTTAGACCCCAAAGTGTCCCTTTTTCAACACTCCTATCCTTTTGTACTTTGATCCCCAATGGTCATTTTAATTTGATCCTTATCCTTAATTAGGTCATCTTAATGTGAATACATTTGACCCATGACCAATTATTCCCTATAAAATCCCACTCAAAGTTCATTTACAAAGGAGGTGATAAAACTTACAAATCAAGTAAGAATACAAATAAATAAGGGAAAATTCCCTATTCTCTACATATCGTCACCCAACATAACTTTAAACATATTCAAATCCTCATACTAGTCCCTAACCACCTCAAATACTATTAAATTGGAATTTTTGCATCTGCATCACACTATTACACAAATCACACTAGGTCAGAGAATTACATATGGCTTGATCCCTCTTCAGAGTATTGGTATGTAGGTAGCGTGTCCACACAAGGGGTGTGGATTACATGTATAGTATATCTTACACACTAACCCCCCCCCCCATATTTTTCAAGTGATTCAAATATCATTTTATCAAGTATAATGGAGGGTTAAGGTTTTAAGAAAACATCATCTCTATAAGGAGTTCTATTAACAACTAACACTTGATTTTGCATAGGTAGGCTCACATAGGTACAATGCAACTACCCAAAAAAATTTAGGTCTCTATGATTAGTTTAGATAATAGTGGTAGGAATGGATAACAATGTTGAATACTTAAGTGTCCACTTTTTGGCATTCTTCTCCTTTCACTAAATGAAAGCCAGATTAAGGTTTACAAAACCTTATCAGTCCTACATAGCCATTTGTAGCCTCTGTATTAGCCATCTCATTCTATTTATAGCTAAGTTATATTTCTTCCTATTTATTGCTATTTTTTTAAAGGTAAAAAAGATAACTAATAATACAAATTAGGATTATAATTATTACTATATTCTATACTAGTTTATTAATCTAGACCGTTAACTAAAATAGGAATAAAATTTCATTATTCACAAATAGGTTAAATCATTTGGTGAACTCAACTTACTTCATTTTTTCACAAAAACCCTAGAAACCCTAGGGAAACTTCCTTACTATTTTTAGCAATTTTTTTAATTTTTTTCTTTCATATATAAATTATAATTTCACATTAAATTTTTAAAATTCACCATATTAATCTTAAAAATCATTTCTTTCAAACCCTAGTTGAATATACTAGGTCCCTATGCTTTTGATGTATCACCTTAAATGTTAGTGAGCTTTGTATCCTTTTATATTCTAATTCACTATTTTTCAAATTCTAGATTACATTTATTTAATCTTCTCTTTCATTTTTCAAGTTATTTTCTTTATGCCACCTAAGCTCCTTGCATCTCTTCCTTTGAGATGAAGTGAAAGACTTAGTGGCAACCCTCTTGAATTTACCCAAATTACTCCAACCCATCCATACACCATGGATTAAAAACTAACTTAGTTTCCTACTATAGATCCTATACATCCAAATTACACTAATTTCCATGAGAATAATTTTGACAGTGAGTAATATGAGAAAAATAATGATGATGTACACACAAATGCTCATTCTCTACCACACAAGGGTACTAATCCACTTCTACCTATTATTGATAATGATGTTTTCATCAACAAATATTTGATTCTACAGATTTTTAGAGAGAGACCCAGGGAATATCCTTAAGATCATGCCATTCTTAAAATCTATTGTGGAAATTAAAAAGGCTAAGAGTTTTTCATTCATTTAGAATAACTAGTTATAAATAACACTATGAGGGAAACAATATCTCAACAAACCCCTAAAGCATCCCAACCTTCTTATGTGGCACCACCAGTTATAGCTAGTATATCTTCAACTACTAATGTGGCTTCCCTTGTGCAAGAGATAAAATATCTTCAATCAAAGGTTCTACATATTGAGCAAGGTACTTCTAGACCAACATAGGATTTAGACTCATTTTCTCTACTTCATACACCATTGACATGCCATATTACTTCTACACCCTTACCACCAGGTTTTGTTCAACCTAAGCTTACTCTATATGATGGCAAGGGTGATCCAGAGATACACTTGATATCTTTTCATGTAGCATGATTAAACTATGTGCTAAATGATCGGTTACTAACCAAGCTATTTCCATGAAGTTTAAAATATTATGCTCTATAATGGTTTTACTACTAGATTAGTTGTTCAAGTCATTCAATTCTTTAGCTGACATGTCCCTAGCTCATTTCAGCATTAACGTATGTGATAAGGTTTATTATGCCCAAATTGTACAATAAATTCAAAATTGAAATGAGTGTCTCATAGATTATGTTCTTAAATATAAGACTATCTTGGATAAAATGACTAGCCCCATGGCCGATAAAAAATTACAAGATTTATTCAAAATAGAGTCTTCTAACAACTTTGCATGAGTCAATAATTTTCAAAAAGTTTTCTTCATTCACTGAGTTATCTCATACACTTAAGGAAAGAGGATTCAAATTACTTTTAATGGGAAAACTCAAGTACACAAACATATCAGAAACAAAGAACAAAAGTAACAATTTAGTCTCATACAAAGTAAAGGTTAATGATAGCAAAAGTCAAAATCAGCCTATAGTTAATGTAGCTTCAGAGCCCCCTCAATGATTTGTTTATCAACACCTCCTTGGTGAGCCTTTACCAGTCTACCAGTAGCTCCAACCAAAGTCTTACAACAATTATTGGAATGCAATATAATATTTCTCCCTCTTATTCAGGGATTTGATACAACAAAGCCTCTTCCATGTGGATATGATCAAAATACATTCTATGATTTTTACAAGGTACCAAGACAAATAATGAATAGATGCATCAGTTTGTAACACAAGATATAGGAATTGAAAGATGGAAACCTTATTGATCTTGGCACTCTAGTTGAACCTCCTTAGGCAAAGAAAATATAGGACAAGGCTCTAAAAAATTTCTTAGATCATTTCCCATAGCATTCTAAATAAGACATAGAGGGCACATCAGGTGTTCACCATGCATATCATGCACATCCTCCACTAGCTACATATAAGGCAACTTCAATTGAGTCACATCCTTTGGGAAACATGATTGGTGTGTATAATTCTAGATTTTTAGCAAGAAATTTGACCTTTTTTTAATAGTAGGATATAGTTGAGGATGATTTAGATTACTATGCACTCTTTATTTGAGCCTACATTGATCACCATCCCATTCATAGTGTTCTCATAGACAATGGATCTAGTGTGAACATATGCACTATGACATTAATTCAGCATTTGGTATATTTAGAGTATGATATCACCCTAATGGACATATTTATCAGTGGATTTAGTGGACACATACATAGTTCATTGGGTGGGATTGTACTTCTTATATAGGTTGGCTTAGCACATGCTACATGATATACTATTATTCCTAATTTAGGAGTCTTTAACATGTTGCTTGGTCGACTATGGATCTATAAACTTCATGTATTACCATATATATTTCATAGATGTGTGAAATACATTAATGATAATTAGGTTGTTATAGTTGGTGAAGTTTTGTATGAGTTACCACTCCCCACTTTAGATCCATCTCCTACTCTATTGTCACCAGTTTCATCTCCTCAACCAATTACAGTTCTTCCTCTAGTTGATATTCAGACACATTCAATACCTCCATCATCATCATAGAGATTTCATACACTTCCTTGGAGGCCTCTCTTAGAGTGACTACTAAATCAATGATAGTTTTAGGACTTTAGACAATTTATAGCTATAGTATTCCCTCCTAGGTAAGTATCATTGATGTCTCATTCCTCTACACATAGATAAATTTTTTAGAGAGATTCTTTTACTATCATATGGGTCCCTAAGAGCCCCATAGTTACATTCACTTCTCAAAGTTCTAAGGGGACCCCATAGTTAGTTTCCACTATAAAGATTTTAGAGTACTTATAACATATAGAGCTTTTATATTCATAGCCATAAACCTTCCATCATGATTCATGATCATGCATGATGCCTCTCTTTGATATATGACACCACGATAGGGAGTATCTTATGAAACTCATCCATTAGTATCATTTCTTTTTAGTCTTTTTTGTACATAATTTTTTAGCTTACTTGTACATAGTGTCTTTTTTCTTACTTGTACATAGATTATTTCAAAATACCAAAAATAATATAATATTTCAAAATACTAAAAAAAAAATATATTTGAAAATACCAAAACTAATACAATATTTTAAAATACCAAAAATAATACAATTTTTCAAAATACCAAAAATAATTCAATATTTCAAAATATCAAAAACAATGTAACATGTCAAAATAAGAAAACATTCAAATAAATCAAAACACCAATTTTATTCAATTATATGCATCATCCATGATTTACATTTCTACTACCATACTAGATTTACATTTTATTATTCTATGCTATTGTTTGTTGATTTATCTACATTACCATGATTCACTTGATCTTCTTTGAGTGTGTGCAGTCACACCCAGATCTTTCATTATTTCACTCTACCCATTAAAAGGGCATCCTAATTTTACATTCAAAACATACATTGACATATCTACCCACCACGAGCATCTTATACATGACTACACCATCAAGATTATGTCTTTCCTACACCACACACTCTAGTTATCATGTTGATCTACATTACTTAATAGCTTGCATAGATTATTCTATTGAAAATCACTAGTATATAGCACTTATGTATTTCTTATCATCTACGTAGTCTTGTACTACATGTTTTACATACTTTCACTTATTTATTTGATTATTTAGATACAATAGTATTTATAGAATTTACATGCCTTCCTTTATTTCTTTGAGTATCTAAATGT
This sequence comes from Torreya grandis, assembly GCA_037957365.1. NCBI lineage: Eukaryota > Viridiplantae > Streptophyta > Pinopsida > Cupressales > Taxaceae > Torreya > Torreya grandis. Next base: position 4,160,025 of record JARHVA010000812.1, on the reverse strand, counting down.
GATTACATTTCTCTATTCATGTGTTTTTAGTTTTGTGTACCTTAAGACATTTACCAATGTACTTTCCTTGTACTCTTGTATGTGTTTTTGACCCTCATGCCAATTTTGCTTGTTTGAAATTATGTGTATATGGGCATTTGAACATGGCTTTTATGCTTGCTTTCCTAGTTTGAGTGACATGTGCCAATGTCCCTTATTTGATTGGCCCCTCAGCCTATTTTGTATGCTCTTTCTTCTTAATTTTCATTCTTATTTACTTCTCAATTATTTAAAATACCATGATCCATATCATGAATTATCTTGCCTTCTTAGATGCCAAGATGGACATCATGTTCCATCCCTCCTTAAAAACTAACCAAATTTCTAGTTTTAGTTTAGTATACTTCACATGCTATTACATTATTACATCTATCTAGGCATACCCTTATTGATCTAACAATATCCAATACAAACTATGCTATATCTTGATATATATTTTCAATCATTATTGTTATATCATGTATTTCATAGCATAACACACTTGAAGGGATCCTTATTTTGAGGGTATTCATTATAGGGTCTTCATTCCTACCCTCAAAAGAGGGGACAACAAATAGGGGTTTTGTCATAGAGATCAGAGCCTTCTACCAATCAAAAATTAGTTTTTAGAACACTCGAAACATCAATCAAAGTTTAAAACATGTAGAAAAGACTAGAAAAATTATGACAAATATAGAATAGTCATTAGAATTAGTAGAGGAGAAGAGCACTAGAATTAGATAATAGCACCAAACTCTAAAGTGTACACTTTTTGGCACTCCTATCCAAACAACCAAAAACCCATAATTTTTAGAAACAAAAGAAAGGTAAGGTCAATTAAAATTTTGTCAGCTATAGTTTAGCTCAAATTGGGTAGTTTTAATATAATTTTACTTAGAGTATCTAGATATAGGGGGCATCATATGTATGATGATGGCTCCCATTTCTAATTTTATATTAGGTAGTTGGTATAAACTCCAAATTAGAATCCATGTTATAGATGTTGACCATTTTTTGCCCAACAGGCCAAAATCAGTCATATTCTTCCCTTGCTTTTTAGAGCCAGTCTTTTTTAGGTTGCACAAGTCTATCAAGCGTTGGTTCAATGCACTTGGTTCAATTCATTGGTTCAACACCTAGTTTAATGAGCTTGAGTGCAATCAGTGGGTTCATCAGTGCACAACTTTGAAACATTGAACCGGTTCAACCAATTGGTTTAATGGCTTGGTTTAACCACTTTAGTTCATTGGCCTTGATTTAATTTAATTGGTTCAGTGGCATCAGTTCAATAAGCTTCTAGTTGAATCAAATGGTTAATCGATAAAGTTCAACAGGCTTGACACATAGCTTTGAACCATTGAACCCGTTCAATGAATTGGTTCAATCATTTGGTTTAGCACCTTTAGTTCAATGAATTAGTTCAAAGCAAATGGTTCAATCAGCTCAGTGCATAGCATTGAACCATTGAACTAATTTTGGTTTAAAGGGTTGGTTTAATGAAGCGTCTGACAGCCGAAGGTCTAAAAGCCCTTGCAGAGGGCAGAGAGCATTTCAAAGGCACACAAACGTCAAATTTTACACCATGAAAGCCAAAGCATGGAAGACACCAAATGGCAACTGTGAAAGACTTTGACATGATTTTTTAGGAGCAGCAAAACATGCCACATGTCCCCTTTAGGACTCAATAGAAGTTGACAAGTGTCAACATCCATGGGTTTCTCCTGTTGGCTTTAAAGAAGACTATGGTGGGCCCAAATAAGTTGCTAAGAGATATGCAGAGCATGCCAAGTGTCAGCATCTATGAGAACCAAAGAAGGGGCCTAAATGGGCAGCTAAAGGTTCTACAGAAGTGACCATGTGTCACCTTCCACAAAAATCTCAAAATGTTCTATGTAACCCTTAAGGGACCCTCAAAGATGAGCAGATGCCACCACGTGTCCTCACCCATCTCAGTAGAGTGTGAAAAGTGTCTACATTCGAAGCCTCAGGTCTCTCTTAAGATTCAAAGATAGGTTTATCTCAAAGTAGGTGGAAGTGGCCATGTGTCAACTTCCACTTGACTCTCAAAAGACCCTCTAAGTTAAGCAAATTTTGCCACATATCCTTTCATCAGCTCTATAGAAGCCACTACATGTCAACATTCACATTTCAAAGTGTCTTCTAAGTGTCTAAGCAATGGAATGTGACATGTGTCAGAAGCGAATGCGCTCTCAGTAGAAAGAGCCAAAGGAGTACCAAAAGGAGCCAAAGGAGGCAAAGAAGACAAGGAGTAGAAAAGACAAAGTAATTTAAGTGGTGAAGGGAAGGTGAGTTATTGTTAGACGAGTGGTGTGGTTTGTTTTTCTCTAAGTTGGCATTTAAGATGGGACAAACTATAGTCTGTTTACAAAAAAGAGGTGTAGCCATGTTCTTACATTAATGTTCAAACACCGAAGTCAATTTTAGTGATTGTACAACATGGTTCTAGCAAGCCTTTTTTGAAGAATGACATCAGTAATTGTGGTTTTCCTCTTCCCAAAGTTTATAACACACATGGGCCATTGGAAGAAATGGGTGCCAAAATATTTCCCAGGAAGTGCCAAGTTATCTTCCTCTTTCTATAAATTGTAAGCTTATAATTCAAGAAAAGATGGGCTCTCATCCTTAAGGCAAAATTATGCACAAAAATCCCTTGGGCTTGTAAGGCAAAGCTCTCCCAAAATTTTACCTTGAATCAAAACATAGCATTTTTACCTCCATTCTGAGTTTTGCATCTTTAGTATGTATCTATGCCTTGATTGTATGTTAAGTCATTTTCTTAATGCTTTTGTAGAATGATTTCAGCATGTTTGGTGCATTTTTGAGTTTCCTTTTATAGGTCTGTCATAAGTGTCCCTAGAGGAGTATAGGTGAAGTGGATAGGCTACTATAGTATGTCTTAGAATGCCTCTAGTAGTTATTTCCTCCATATATCTCCATAGACCCCTGACCCACTAATGTAGAAGTTTCTCTCATGTCAGATGAAGTGTATGGGAGTTTTTTCTCGATGGAAAGTGTATGTTCAGGTGGAGTAGATCACACATTTTTTGGTGTATCACCTTTTACTTTTTTAGGCTTAGGTTCTATTTTTAGCATCTCTCTCTCCCTTTTCATCCCCCCTTTTTTTATTTTGTTTGTTAGCAGTAGGAGAAACCAGGGCCTAAAAGATACATCAAAGGGAGCTAACCCTCATTTAAAGACTCTCCCCTCCAGCTTTGCCAGTCTCATAGGTGAGAGGGGAGTTTCCATTGTTGCGTGTGGATAGGCAGGAGCTCGACCTTCCACTCCAGGTGTAATCCACTACGTCAATAGTTTCTGGCATGCCTAATGGGATTAACTAAGACAAGTTGTGTCCAAAGAGTTGAAGAATTTTTGGTGTATTCTTCAACCAACTAGCCTTTAAAGGATTTTTCATCAACACCAATTGCAACTCCAAGTTGAATCAGCTAGTTAAGCAGCCTTGGTGCCATTCAGAAATATTATTTTTGTATGTATAATTCCTTTTCACTAAATCATGGGTCTTGTATTCCTTCATATGACTATGATCAGACTCAAAAATTTTATGCAATCACCTTAAGCAGCCCTCCTAGTTTCCCTTCAATGATAAGGGAGGTGGCACTAGAATTTGAGAAGAAGATGATGGAGATTGATAGATTGGAGTAGTATGAATATTAGCAAGAGTTGACGTATAAAGAGGAGTGTTTGTTTAGGTAAGCTCGGGTCTTGCAATCCATGGAGGAAGAGGTAGCAAAATGGAGAAATCCATTTATTCAAGGTAGTCAGCCTTGTGTGCCCCTTCCTATTCTAAATAAATCCCCCTCTTGTGCACCAAATCCTTTTAATCAGATAACACTTTCTCACTATAGTTCATCTAAAGCATCTACTCTCAACCCCATGCACCTGGCTTTCCAATATCAAATGGCATTAGAGAAACCCCCAATGGAGATCAATCTTCTCAATTCCATATATTGTGAATCTTCCATTGATGGGAATACGATGAGCCATCACATCCCTCTTCTAGAGACTCTTCTGATGCATCAATAGTCTCTTCCTAGCATTCCTTAACCTCCCCAAGTCTTTCAGCATGATGTGTAGATCCCAAGTTGGAAGAAGGAATGCCAGGAACCAACCCAGAGCCTTAAAGAGGATGATGTTGGTGATCTCCAAGAAATGTTCCTTCAAGAAGATATAGCTAGGAGAATTTCAAAGTTGGAGTCCCAAACGAGATTCCTCAGCCAATGTGTGATGGACCTGTCTGAACCCAGCCCATCCACAAACCTCCAAGAGAGATATCAGGCCACACCTAATATAGATAAAGTGCTAACCAAGTGGAAGGAGGAGAATCATTTGATTCTAGCTCAAGGACTACCTCCTCTTCCACACGGTTTTCCCACTTCATCCCTTCTTGACGAGGAACCTGTTCTACAGGAGGTAAGTGAGGAGCAAAAAATCTAATTTTCAGCTCTTTAGGAGGCTATCATGAGTGACAACAAAGAATAAATCATCATTGATGCTCCTTGTGAAGGAATCATCAGCAATGGAGAAGACTCAGGGCATGCATATATGTAGATGTTCCAACAATAAAAGGAGGAACATAAGCATGGTGAGCTCTCTTTCCCTTTGTTTGATGAAATTCCTTGTTGCTTTGATGAGGAGGATGACTATGCTAAGGATCCTAAGTTAGAGGAAGATCGGGAGAATATCTTCAAACATCTAGGGATCCTGATCTTTGAGGAAAAGAAGGAGAGGCTAGTCTCCCTTGAGGAAAGCCTCGAAGAAGAGTTTTTTTAACAAAGAGGCGATGTTCTATGGGATGAGCAATCTTTTTGTGAGTCCATTTCAGACATCACCATAGTCACTCTTCTTCAAGAAGGCCAAGAGGGAGTAGAGGATGAGTCTGATAGAGTCTTCAATGAGGTAGGAGGAAATGGGTTAGACCATGATGTATTGCAGAGGGAATGTGTAGATCAAAGGGCTTATGGTGATGAGCCAGTAGCCATTGATTTCTTGGTTATACACACCAGCCTAAAGGACCAGCATTAAACAAGATTCTAGGAATAAAATGAATACATGTATGTTGGAAGCATGTTCAAATCTGATCCACTCAGATACTAGCCAATCTATGTGACAGGCAAGAGGAGCAGGTCACCAACTCTCTTTTTCATTCAACTACTTGCTTGGCACCATAAGTCTTCTTACCAGGAAAGGGACTTAAGAAAATTTCAATTTGATCTAGGAAAGAGGAAAATATTCTTGGTTAGTTATATATAGTAGTTTGCTTTCAGTTTCTTTTCTTGCTTTCCCTAAGTGCAATTTGCACAAGTAGTGTTTTTAGCCTTGTGTGTTTCCCTTTGTGTGTGGGGTAAAAGATTCATGTTTGATTCTTGGATCTTTTTGGGCTATTACTGATCTTTTTTCAAGCTAAATTTGACTCCATGCCCAATGGAATGTAAGGCAACTAGTCTTTAAGCATAGCAGGCATGCTTCCCCTGGAAGTCACCAATCTGTTGACAATTTTTTGCCCTACAAGCCAAAATTGGTCCCCTTCTTCCCATGCTTTTTAGAGTTAGTATTTTTTAGGTTACACAAGTCTATCAAGCATTGGTTAAATGCACTTGGTTCAATTCATTGGTTCAATGCCTAGTTCAATCAGCCTAAGTGTAATCAGTGGGTTCATCGGTGTGCAGCTTTGAACCATTGAACCGGTTCAACCAATTAGTTTAATGGCTTGGTTCAACTGCTTCAGTTCATCAACCTCAATTCAATTTAGTTGGTTTAGTGGAATCAATTTAAGTAGCTTATATTTTAATTAGATGGTTAATTGACAAAGTTTAATAGGCTCAGCATGCAGCTTTGAACTGTTAAACTAGTTTAACGAATTGGTTCAGTGCCTTCAGTTTAATGAATTAGTTCAAAGCAAATAGTTTAATCAGATTGGTGTGCAACATTGAACTATCGAATTGTTGACCAATTTTGGTTTAAAGGGTTGGTTTAATGAAGCGTCTGATAGCTAAAGGTCCAAAATCCCTTGCAAAGGGTAGAGAGCATTTCAAAGGTGCACAAACGTCAAATTTTACACCATGAAAGCCAAAGCATGGAAGGCACCAAATGACAACCACAAAAGACTTTGACATGCTTTTCAGGAGTAGTAGAATGTGCCACGTGTCCCTTGTAAGACTTGATGGAAGTTGACAAGTGTCAACATCTGTGGGTTTCTCTTATTGGCTTCAAAGAAGACTGTGGTGGGCCCGGATAAGTTGCTAAGAGCTATGTAGAGCATGCCAAGTGTCAGCATCCATGAGAACCAAAGAAGGGGCCTCAATGGGTGGCTAAAGGCTCTATAGAAGTATCCACATGTCACCTTCCACAAAAATCTCAAAATGCTCTACGTAACCCTCAAGGGACCCTTAAAGGTGAGCAGATGCCACCACGTGTCCTTGCACATCTCAGCAGAGTGCAACAACTGTCTACATTTGAAGCCTCAGGTCTCTCTTAAGATTTAATGGTAGGTTTCTCTCAAAGTAGGTAGAAGTGGCCATGTGTCAACTTCTACCTAACTCTCAAAAGACCCTCTAAGTTAAGCAGATGCTGCCATGTATCCCATCATCAGCTCTGTGGAAGCTGCCATGTGTCAATGTCCATATTTCAAAGTGTCTTCTAAGTGTCCAAATAGTGGACTATGACATGTGTCAAAAGTGGATGCGCTCTCAATAGAAAGAGCCAAAGGAGTAGTAGAAGGAGCCAAAGGAGGCAAAGAAGACAAGGAGTAGAAAAGACAAAGCAATTCAAGTGGTGAAGGGAAGGTGAGTTATTGCCAGATGAGCAGCATGACCTATTTTTCTCTAAGTTGGCATTTAAGAGGGGACAAATTATAGTCTATTTGTAGAAAAGAGGTGTGGACATGTTCTTAATGTATGTTTGAACACTAAAGTCAATTTTGGTGATTGTACAACATGGTTCCAATAGGCCTTTTCTAAATAATGGCATCAATAACAATGGTTTTCCTCTTCCAAAAGTTCAAAATTCACATGGGCCACTGGAAAAAATGGGTGCCAAAATATTTCCTAGGAAGTGCCAAGTTCTCTTCCTCTTTCTATAAATTATAAGCTTCTCATTCGAGAAAATATGGGCTCTCAGCCTTAAGGCAAAACTCTCCCCAAAAATCCCTTGGGCTTGTAAGGCAGAGCTCTGCCATAATTTTACCTTTAATCAAAACATAGCATTTTTACCTCCATTCTGAGTTTTGCATCTTTAGTATGTGTCTATGCCTTGACTCTGTGTTAAGTCATTTTCTTAAAGCTTTTGCAGAATGATTTTAGCATGTCTAGTGAATTTTTGAGTTTCCTTTTATAGGTCTATCAGAAGTGTCCCTAGAGGAGTATAGGTGAAGTGGATAGGCTGCTACAATGTGTCTCAAAATGCCTCTAGTAGTTATTTCCTCCCTATATCTCCATGAACCCCTAACCCACTGATGGAAAAGGTTCTCTCATGTTAGATGAAGTGTATGGGAGCTATTTCTTAGTGGAAAGTGTATGTTTAGGTAGAGTAGATCACAAATTTTTTGGTGTATCACCTTTTACTTTTTTAGGGTTAGGTTATATTTTCAGCATCTCTCTCTCCCTTTTCATCCCCCCCCTTTTTTATTTTGTTTGTTAGCAGTAGGAGAAACTAGGGCCTAAAAGATACATCAGATGGAGCTAGCCCTCATCTAGAGACTCTCCCCTCTAGATTCACCAGTCCCATAGGTGAGAGGGGAGTTTCCATTATTGCATGTGGACAGGTAGGAGCTCAGCCTCCTGCCCCAAGTGAAATCCATTGCGTCAACAATAGACACTAGTGATTGGGGGTAATGTGAATGACACATTTACCTTTTTTTCTTTATATTTAATTATATTATCCAAGTATTCTTAGTAGTTCTGAGCCGTATTCCATTTTTAGGTGGTCGACATCATTTTGAAATGGTTTTCATATAAGTTTAGTTCTTAGTTTTGGAGTGACTTTCATATAAGCCTAATCTCCAAATTTTGGAGTGGCTAAGATTAGCCTAGTTCTCAGTACACATTTGGTTATCCATGCCATATTATTAGATTATAAAGCATTCATGGGCCTCATAAGCCATCTGATATGACACATATTTATACTAGTATCAGCTCATAGTTCACATTTAGTGGGAAATAATGGAGCCAAAGGACTAGGTAGCATTTATATTCTTGAGCCACCTACTTAGAGGGATTGGACACATAGTCCAAACATTGATTAACACATGGATGATCATATAGTTTCACTTAGTGGGTGAATATGGAACCAAAGGGCCAAACTTTGTATTTTTGAGCTACTCTCAGGGAATTAATCACTCAGCTCTATTCATGATATTGATCTTTGTACAACACATACCCAACATCACTCAACATCACTTAACATCACAATAATTTTTTTATTGGTTCATGTACCTAGTGAGGAATATTCATTCCTTTTTCTTCCTCTCTCTTTTACCTAGCCTTTGTACATTCTTATTTTATACATAGTGTGTCAAGTTAGAACTGATCTATTCCTTATTTTTTCTTGTAGATTTATGCTTCACGTTGTGCTCTCTCTACACACAATCAACATCACACATCTTCATGGGCTTCACCCTTACATGTAATTTTAGGTGCACTTTATATTTTTCATTTATCCTAGTGTTTAGATTTGTTGCATCACTAAAATAAAGGGGGGGCAAATGTAGACATATAAAATATCCAAATCAGTAGTTTCATTGTGGCTTGTGAGACCCCATATATAGGTATTTTTCGCATGCTCTTGTGACCCTTATAGACACCTTTTTACTCATTACTAGTCATCTAGAACCTTTTAAACCATGATTCCACTTCTACCAAATAATATTACCTATGCCAATCCTTTTCTTCTAGGTCCTAAGCCTGAAGGATAGGAGTACCAAATTTAGACTATAGTATTAGAGCTTAAAGTGTCCTATTTTTGACACTTTTGTCCTTTTGCACTTTAAGCCCCAAAGGTCATTTTCATCTAATCCTTATCCTTAATTAGGTTATCTTATCACAAATACATTTAACCCATGACTAATTATTCCATATAAAATCCCACTCAAATTTCATTTACAAAGGAGGTGACAAAACCTATAAAGCAAGCAATAATACAAACAGATCACTACTATTATCTGCATATATCCACCCAACATAGCTACAAACATATTAAAATCCTCATACCAATCCCTATCCACTTTAAATACTATTAAATTATCATTTTTTCATCCACATCACACTATTGCACAAAGCACACTAGGTGGGAGAAGTACGTATGGGATATCACTCTTTGGAGTATTGGTCTTTAGGTAGTGTGCTCACATAAGGGGTGTGGATCACACATTTATTAAATATTACACACTAACCCCCCTCTATCTCAATAAATTCAAATATCATTTTATCAAGCATAATGGAGGGTTAGGGGTTTGAGATAAAATTAGCTCTACAGTGAGTTCTGTTGATAACTAGTGATCAATTTTTCATAGATAGGCTCACACAGGCACAACACAACTACCTAAAAAATTTCAAGTCTTTATGACCATTTTGGATAATAGCAATAGGAATGGATAACAACATCAAATACCTAAGCATCCACTTTTTAGTGCTCATGCCCTTTCACCAAATGAAAGCTAGATTTAGCTTTACGACACCTTCCTAGTCTTACACAACCATTTTTAGCCTTTATATCAACTATCTCAATCTATTTCTAGCTAATTTATATTTCTTCCTATTTATTTCTATTTTTAAAAAGGAAAAATAGATAAACAATAATACAAATTAATACTATAATTATTGCTATATATTTTAATGAATTTTTTTCTTATTATTAGAAATAGGAAAAGAAGAAACTAAGTATGGGTATGGCTGAAAAAACTAATTAATTATGTGTGCATTTAATTAGAAGATTGTGAAGATCTCCTCTTTGGATTGGAAGGATAACCTATAGATAAGAAATCACTAAATCAAACTTCTTTGTTAGATAGATAGTTGAGTGGATTTCCTAGTGATAGATAAATCTTGAAAATGAGAGTTTCCTTAGGGGATGTCAATCCACACAAATTTTAAACAATTAAGTTTATAAATAAGAATGAAAGTACTTCCATCAATAAATTGAAAGATGTTAAAGTTGAATACAACAATGCTTTCTTAATAAATAGACTAGAAATGACTAAGTTAGTGATAAACTAATTAATACTATTGTTAGTTGGTTAGGGTTTATCTCAAAATTTCTAATAGGGGTCTGTGAACATGTAGGAACATAGAAGATTAGGTTTGGTTGGGTGTAGGTAGTTAAAATTAACTTACTAGTTTTTGGTGCCATAGTAACCATCAGTGGTTAAGGTGACCATTGGTGGTTAAGGTGATTATGGGTGGTCTATCTAACCATCAGCAGTTGGACAAACTATGAATGGTTAAAACAACTGTGATGGTTACTTGTAAAGATCTAGGTTGATAAAAGGGCTGATTGGTGAGATCCAAAATATGGATTATAAGAGATGGGTAAGGCCTTAGTTGATTGTGAAATGGAAACAAAAAAAATGAGTACTAAGAAATAAGTACTTGTCTTACTAAAAGTTAATTGGGTAGATGGTTGAGCCAGTTAGCCTATTGGTAAAATCTAGCTTGATTTTGATAGAGTAATGTTACCTAAGAACTTGGTGGAGAGGTAGTGGCTAATTATCTATTTGATATGGCTTTTAGGTTATTGATGATGTTAATTAACCTATAAAAAGAAACTCCTTGATATATAAGCTCCTATTAATGATTAAAAAATCATATATGTTTTCAAATCCATTTCACCTTCAAGTTCCTCTCTTCATGTAGGCATAAGAAAGAGGTGGAAGTGGAGGTTTAATTGGGCTATCTAATTATAAATCATTCATGTAATAGCTCAAAATAATAATTAGACAATTTATAATTAGAAAATCAAAGTGGGTAATTTACATGGCTTTAGTTTAGGAGGTGCACCCTAACTATTGATCATCAAAGTGACCATTGATGGTCATCTTGATCATCGATGATCGAGGGTAAAGGTAAAAAGGTGGGTAAAATCTAGGTTAATATAGTTGGGTACTTTGACTAAGATTAGGCTTGATAAGTGGTCAAGGGGTGAAATTGGTCCCAAGTGGGTCCCAAGGTGTTCTAGGGGGTAATTTGACATTCAAAATCATAGTGTGTGGATTTTTAGCATCTATATTTTACCCTTTTTTGTTATGTAGCTTGAGTCAACTATCTATAAAAAAAACTGATTTCTAGGTTGAAGGGTCTAGCTACTTACCCTAAGTATGGGAGGAGGTGTTCCCCCTCAAACTAAGAGGTAATGAAGTGAAGTATAATTAGGTACATGTTTGACAAGGTGGATGATGGTCATGATGAAGGTAGAAAATCATGAGGGGTGGGTGATAGGTTGGGTACTAAAGCACAAATAAATGTGCAAAATGCAATAAAAAGTGTGATAGCCAAGATTGTGAAGAGACAAGGTTGCCATGGGTGATAAAAAAAAAGGTTGGTGCTAAGAAAGATAAGTGACTAGTGTACCACATGACCACATTTAGGTGTAGTGGTTGGGTACACCTATCAGTCTCCTAGACAAGGTCAGTGTTTCTCATGGGTATCCAATGTAAGAAGTACTCCCATGTAAAACACAAATAGGTAGAGTGTCATGGGTATTCAAGGTAAGAAGTTCTCTTAAAAAATACACAAGTGGGTTAGGTAAGCATGAGGTGGAAAAAATTCAAAAGGTGGTCAACATGTCAATTTTATCATTGTGGTCAAAGGACCAAGCAAAAAATTGTCACAAAATGCACATGAGCTAGGCCAAAATGGACCAATGTGGAAGTGATGAGGTGGTTAGGGTTGGTTGTGACAGAAGGGGTTCTACTAAGGTGGAAGTGACAAAATGGGGCATCTTGATCATTGATGGTTAGGGTCCCCAAGGGATACCATTTATGGTTACCCTAACCATTGATAGTTATGGTAGAAACCCTAAAACTCCATGGGGTAAAAGTGAAAATAGAATTAATTTTTATTCACTTTATTTTTGCATGTTTTGACTTTGTGCCCTAGTTTCTTGGTGCTTTGTTGTGAGATATTTGACTAGTTGGTTGGTAAGGGTGGCATTTATTGATTGCTTGAACATGCTTATAGTGATCTAGATGGGAATTGACATGCAAGGTGGACAAGGGAATGATTCAGAAGTAATACATGGGCTCTAATCTAAGGGATACACCTAGATATACTTTATAGTGGGATTTATTTGGTGGAGAGGAAAATATGCTTTGATAGCTATAGGTGGAGGTAAAAGGGACATTTATTGGTTTCAAGATGCATTAAAGAGTTTGGTTACAAGTGATATGAATTGGAGACCATATGTGGAGTAGCCTAGGTGGGCCCTCTATAGTTACCAAACTTTATCACTATAGAGCTAGAGGTGAGTTTATGTATGGAGAAAGGGGGAGAATGATCTTATCCCCTTCAATTGATTTTTGTGGTAGTTTGGTCTTATATATGGGATTCCTAGTCTTACTCCTAGATATAGAAGGTAGGACATACCTTTTTTTCTTTTGGAGTTACAACCAAATGATGTAGTGTTGGACTATGTGGAGTTGTCAATGAGAGAATTAATATATGATGTTATCTTCATGGATGGATATACAACATGGTATCAAGCCTTATATGTAGTGGCTAATTTTGGATGGGGTGATGGGGGTTTAATAGGTGATGTATGTAGATCCAGTTGGTGGGGGTCCATAGGCATAAGGATAGGATGGATAGGTAAGGGTAGTACTAGAAACCATGAAAGCCTAGATTATAAGTTTATAAGGATAGGTGGCCACTTTCTAGGGTCAGATTGTCACTCTACAAGGTTAGATTGCCACACTAATAGGAGAGATAGATCAAGCAAGGATCTCGCTTGGGTTGGTGACTCGGGAAAGGGATGCACTGAGATAGAGGGTAGAAATTATGGTAGAACTAGCAAGAGGACCATAAGAAATGATCCCAATCACATGGTACTTAGCCATGGTTGAGGGGTTGAGATATTTTTAGGCTATAGTGACAGTATAGTGTTTAAAAGAGCTAATATATAGAGAGTACAATGCTAGTTTGATATGTGATCTAGCCATGGCTAATCTTGCATAATGGGCTTCTATAGTGAGTGGACATATAGGCATCCCAAGGGGACCAACACCAGATGGTAGTGCAGGTGGAGGAGTAGGAGGGGCCAGTGGTAGTGGTGCTCTAGGGGCATGACATGATAGATGTATATGTTGTTTATATTTTATACCAACCTACATACTAGTGATGTGAGATTTACATGAGAAAGAGGTGACATACAATTATTACATGTATTATTTATGTGTACACATGATGTTATATGACTCACAATCTATGTATATGATCATTGTTTATGCTTATGTTCATGGTTTTATGGTTTTATGTTGATGTTTAAATCTTAAAATGTGATGTTTATATGTGATCATGGATTATTCTTATGTTATGGATGCTTAGCTCATGCATGAGATGGTTTTGATTTATGGTTATGCTTATGACATGCTAAATATTAATGTGTGTATACTAAATTAGTAAAATTTAGACATGTGGTGAAAAAATTGTTTATTGTTTAAATTCTTATGGATGTTATTCCTTTATGATGTTCATTACAGTTATGGTTTATGTTATGGTTATGCTTGGTTGTTAATTTGGAGGATAAAACACATGAGGAATTTTAATTAATAGCACTAGATGGGAGACTAAATAACATAATCAAGATAATATCATCATCATGAAAATATCAACTAGTCATGATAGGGTGAGAAGAGGGCATAATGCTCCTTTCTTGACTAGGATTAAAACAAAATCAAAGTTAGACTGGCTTAATGAAGACAAGCCCTTTGAATATTTAGCATTAGCATTTATTGGTTGGTTAAAAAGGTATCTTGACCACATAATGTTAAGTAAGATTAAGAATCCATTTCATATAGTGTGAAGGTGATATGGGTGAAATTGAAACCCTCTTGTGAGATTAGTGTACCTCTTTTGTAGATGTCCAAAGAAAATAAGGTAAACAAGCCTATACCAAATTGTGTAAATGGATCATTGTGGGAAGTATACATGTGAGAGCCAATTTTGGCTCCCACCTTATTATGATGTTTTAGAGCCAATTGTGGCTTTCAAAATTAGTTTATTTTTGCCATAATTTTGATAATGGGTCTTTTGTTGATTATTGTATATGGGAAGTTGATCAATGCAGGAAGCTTTCGAGAAATTATTATGCTTTTGAAAAATGCTTACTCATTTATAATTTGAAGGAGTGTTCTAATTTTATGTGCTTTGGTTAATGATTTTGATAGTTTTCCTTCAAGGGAATAGTCCACCTTATGTTTTGGCAATTTCAAATATATTTTCAACAGATATCCTTCAAGGGAGTAGTCTATAAATGCTAGGAATGATCCATGATTTCTAATGATAGGAATTTTTTTATTTTCCATGATTTTGCTTAACATATACTTTCTTATGCTAAATTAGTGGTTCACCTTTATGAAGTCAAAAATAAAAGCACAAGAAGGTTGATTAGGTGTGAAGTAGTTTAGGTAAAAATGGCCATGGGAATCCATCCTATGAAGGTGTGGAAAGTACCATGAGAACCATGTCATGGGTAGAGCCATGATATCCATTATTGAAGATAAGGATATGATTTTTATGGAAAATCACATGATTCATTTGTAATTGATTGCCCCTAAAAGAGGGATATGAAATGTGGGTAGATAGCAGGGGATGAGCTTAAGTTAGACAAAAGGTGAACACAAACCTTCTCAATAAAAGAATGGACATAGATGTGAAGCATTAAGGGGCTCAATATTTGGGTGGCCTTTGAGAGAATACAACTGTTAAGCTCTTAACCCATACTTATGGGTTATGATATAAGGTCCAAACTAATTGAAAGCAAACTTGCCCCACTTGCTTTTCTCTATATTAGTGATGTGTTGGTTTTCCTTAAGGATGAGGTCTTCTATACTTAATTCTTACACTTTAAGGTAATTATTATAGACATGCTTGATGTAATCTTGATAGACATGAAAGTGGGTAAGGGCTACTAGATGATGATCATCAAGTACCTCAAGTTGGGCTAGATGGTGTTGACGATAATCACTCTCAGAAATAAGGTCTTATAAATATATGAAAAGAAAGGGTATTTAGACTTCAAGGTCTAGGATATCCTCAACTCCAAACATAAGATAAAATGGGGTAGCACCCATAGGGTTTCTAATGCTAGTATGATAAGCCCATAAAGTGAAGGGGATGCACAAATACCAATCCCAACCTAATTCATTGACCATTTTAGTTATCATGTTATTAAGGGTTTTGTTAGAGGATTCTACCTATCCATTCAATTAAGGGAGATAGGGTAAGGAGAAAATTAAATTAATTCCAAATGTGTCACAGAGACTCCAAACTTGCTTATTCTTATAGGATTTACAATTGTCAATGATAATCTTATGAGGAACACCAAAGTGGTAGATGATATGATGGTTGTTAAAGTTGACAATATTTTCCACTTTGGTCAAGACTAGAGGAATAGCCTCTACCCACTTGGTAAAATAATCGATCATGGTGATAATAAAATTATTTAATTATGAGGAATAGGGATTAACCCTAATGAGGTCTAAACCCCATTGTGAAAAGAGCCAAATATTGATAGAAACTCAAAGACTATGGTTAGGTGCATGATGTAAGTTAGCATGTTGTTGAAAATTAACAAACTTTTTCACATAATCAAAACTTTGGTTGAGGGTAGGCTAATAATAACCAAGGTTAAGGATGCACTTAGATACAATGAGGCTATAAAGTGTCCCCCATAGATACCATCATGTGTTTCCTTGATAGTGTGAGAGGCATTGTGACTACACATGAAACATAAGAGAAGGCCATAAAAGCCATACTTGTATATAATTCCTCCTATAATGGTATAGTGAGAGGTACCCTAAATAAATGCTATTCAATCATTCCTAAAGAGACTAGAATGGACTATGTCAAGGTTAAGGTAGTCAAATTTTTGTTAATAACAAAGGTCGGTTTGGGTCTACTCCACATTGAAAATGGTGGGAGAATATGGTTTGACATAGGAAGTTTTGGTAAGTCTATGGATAATGACAAAAAACATAGAGTCTAAGAATGAATATGGGATCTAAGAGGTAAGCAAAGCCATGGTATCAATGAATTTGTTTGTAGATTGTAGGGTTAACTAGATGTTGTAGTGCTTAAATGATGCTAAGTGTTCATCAATTAGTTACTTGTAATACTATAAAAAATCATTATTAAATTGGTAAGAGTCATTTATTTTATTGACCACAAGTTGGGAGTCATCAAATATATTGATTATTTTGAATCCTAAGGCTAAGATAGTCTGAAATCCTATCACTGGGGTTTTTTACTCATCAATATTGTTGGTACATTCAAAATGAGGCTTGAAGGATAAAGGGAGAGGTTCACTGTTAAAGGGGATAAGGATGATACTTGCTCTCCCATCATGTTGACACTTTTATCTATTAAATAACATGGTGAATTAATAGGTGAAATCTACTTAAGATAAGATCATGATAGACTCATTGGGGAACTCAAGATGAAAAAGTTGGTTATCTCCTAATGGTGCCCCAGCCAATTGGTTGGAAATGATTTTCCCCTTAATTTAATTCTATTAAAAGAACTCAAGATCAAAATATACTAAGATCATGAGCCATTTGGCCATAAGCTATTTTTGGTATGGCTTGGAATGCAAGTACTTGAGGGGGTCAGTGTTGGTTATGACATAGGTTTTATGGTTATTTAGAAGGTGGTGGAAAGGTTGGCATCAGTTTAAAAGCTAGGAAATGAAATGATAAATAGACTGAAACTTTCCATGTAGGATAAAAAGTTGCTTAAGGTTGGTTAGAGGAAGCATCTCTAAGATTAATTTGATTTTGGTGGGATTGACTTCAATTCCATGAAGGGAAATAATAAAGCTGAGAAGATTTCCTAACAAGACCCCAAAAATACATTTCTTGGGGTTGAGGTGAACATGATAGTGGATGAGGCATTCAAAGATGATCTTAAGAAAAACCAAGTGATCTTTTTAGAGTTTAGATTTTATAAAAAGGTCATCTATATAATCATCTACAATCTTATGGATGAGGTCATGAAAGATATAGTTTATGGCACATTGGTAGGTTAAACCAACATTATTTAACCCAAAAGGCATGAATCTATAGTAGAAAGTCCCCCATGGGGTGGTAAAGGTAGTTTGGTGATGATATTTATGAGCAATTAATATTTGATTGTAACCTAAGAATCCATCCATAAGAGATAACATCTCATGGCCAGATATAAGATAAATAAGTTGGTTAATGTTGGGTAGAGGAAAGTCATATTTAGGATAGGTAAGGTTGACGTTATGAAAGTCCACACAAATGCATAGTCCCCTTGTGGATTTGGTGATAGGTACGACATTTTTGACCCATTTGGGGTAGTAAATGGGTTGAATGAAGTTGATAGATAAGAGCTGTTGAAGCTCTTCCTTGATAAGGAAGGCTATGTAAAGATACATGTGTCAAGGCTTTGTTTGATAGGTTTGGCATCATGGTGAGTGACTATATTATGGGTAGTAATGGTGGGATCAATCCCAAAAATATCACTATAAGATAAAATGGATGTTATGTTGTAGTATAAGAGGAAAGAGAAGAAGTCTTGAAGTTCCTCAGTATTTAAAGATTGGCTTAGTTTGACAATGTGGGGGTTTTTTGAAGTTCCCAAGTTGATATCCATAGTGGATTCATTCAACTTGGTCAAGGTCTTGGGAGGAAGGGAATTGTGGATTGAATAATATAGGGAACCAAGGTAGGTGAGGATATAATCATCATCTTGACACTAAATAATGTTAATGATAGGAGAGTCGTCTCCTATCATCTTAGGATGGGTCAAAAGGATGGTGATGATTGGTCCCTCTTTCTGATAAGTTAGGGGTCCAAGGCTATTCATGTTGATGCCAAAACGTTAGGTGGGATGATGTCATCATCCTCACACATGGGTAGGGGAGAGGTTAATAAAGAAGGGGTATCTTCTTCATTAATGACAGTTGTGGATTATTTGATTTTCTTCTTATTAGGCAAGATGAAACCAAGTACATGATTCTCATGTGGCTTCTTGGTTTCAATGGTGACCAATTCATGTGGGCCATTTTCATATCACCCAAGACCGAAGTGTTGAGTTGTGGAGCTAAAAGCTTCACTGAATATGCAAATGTGGAGGTTGTTGGGTTACACAATAACTGATGTTGGTCAAAACTTGCCAACATCGGTCAGGGTTCAGTCGGCATCTACCGACATCGGTTATGCATCGGCTAACATCGATCATCTCCAGATAGATAGAGATCGACATCAGTCATCTGTGCATTTCTAGAACTATTCTAATTTTAGATGAACAGTTAGTTTGCATGTAAAGACTAATTTTAGTCTTGAGTCCACTTTTATAATTATTGTTTGCTTTGGGATCTATTTAAGAGACCCATGGGGCTATATTGTAATCAAGAGGAGGAAACAATGATTGAGTTGATTGTCACTTGGATTGTAGGCAAAACAACCATTGAGTTGATTGTCACAAGAGGTAGGCAACAGCAACCATTGGGTTGATTATCACTGGAGGGAACAACTTGGTATTGAGTTGGTTGTAATTGATTGAGAGAGATAACTCTTGAGGGAGAATTATTGGACATCCAAGAGGTGTGAGAAGAAAGAGGTTTCTTCATTATATTTTCTTCTGGAAGAGTTTAATACAATTTGTATTGTTTCTCGTATCACCTATTATTTATTGTTTCTTATTTCTAGTTACTTATTACTTTTGGTTAAATTCCATGTTTAGTTGCTTATACAAAATTAATCAATTGAGATCTAGAGCCTAACAAGTGGTATCAGAGCTACAGAACCCTAACAGTTGGTATCATAGCCAGGTTCATCAGAGTGAGGTTAGTGTTTGTTGATTACAGGTTCACTCTCAGGGGTTTCTGATTGAGTGGGAGTAAAGCAATGGTAGAAGAAAATAAACTAAAAATGGAGAAATTCAATGGCAAGAATTATCAATTATGGAGGATGCAGATAGAAGATTATCTGTATACAAAAAAATTGTACTTACCATTGGGTGGGGTTTTAAGAAATCCCATAGATATGTAAGATGAAGAATGGAATGTTCTTGATAGAAATGCTCTTGGATCTATAAGGTTGAGCCTGGCATCATCTGTGATTTCCAACTTATCACAGGAAAAGACAATGGTAGAGTTAATGGATACTTTGGAAAATTTATATGAAAAACCCTCATCTTTGAATAAGGTATTTCTTATGAAGCAATTATTTAATTTGCAAATGCAGGAAGGTGGATCGGTATATAATCATCTTAGTGATTTACATGGATTAGTAAATCAGTTAATTTCAGTCAAAATAGTTTTTGATGATGAAATTAAGGCTCTCTTAATCTTATGCTCTTTACCTGAAATTTGGCATAGCTTGGTAATGGCAGTTAGTAATATTGTGTCTGCTTCAAATATCTTGAAAGTTGATGATGTTGTTAGTGTAATCGTGAATGAAGAAATTTGTAGGAAAAGCATAGGGGAAACATCAGGTAATGCTTTAAGTGTTGAAAGTAGGGGAAATCAAAGAGAGAAGGGAAAGCAAGGGAAATCAAGGTCAAAGATGGGAAGTAGATCCAAATCTAGAAATGGAAGAATAACCTGCTGGAATTGTGGAAAGAAAGGACATGCAAAGAAAGATTGTTGGTTGAAAGAAGATCAGCATGAAGGTAATAAAGAATAAAAAGATGTAGGTATTGTTGCACATGATGCTCTTATATTTTCTTTGGATATTCAAGTAGAATCATGGGTTTTAGATTCTGGTGCTTCTTTCCATGCAACCCCAAATAGAGAATTTTTCAATGATTATGTCCATGGAGACTTTGGAAAAGTTTATTTAGGGGATGGTGAGCCTTGTCAAACTATTGGCAAAGGAAAAGTGTAGTTAAATTTCTAGAATGGCAACACATGGGTGTTGAAGGATGTCATGCATGTACCCATCTTGAAGAAGAATCTGATTTTTGTAGAGAAGTTGGGTGATGAGGGTTGTACAGTAACTCTCACAGCTGAATCTTGGAAATATTCCAAGGGTGAACTTGTATTAGCAAGAGGTAAGAAAGTAGGTACACTTTATCTATCTACTTTTATTATTGATTCTCCTTCTATTTTATCTACTTCAGATGTAGATGCAAAGATGTGGCACTGTAGGCTTGGTCACATGAGTGAGAAGGGAATGCATGTTCTTAAGTCAAAAGGTAAGCTTTTAGATTTGATAGATCTAGATTTCTGTGAGCATTGTATTTTTGGGAAACAGGAGAAAGTGAGGTTTCTCACAACTGGGTCAACAAAGAAGAAGCAAAAGTTGGAGCTTGTTCACACAGACATGTGGGGAACAGCTCAGGGAGCTTCTATTGGAGGATCACAATATTATGTTTCTTTCATTGATGATGCTACAAGAAAGGTATGGGTTTATTGCATAAAGAGGAAATCTAATGTTTTTGACACATTTAAGAAATGGAAAGCCTTGGTTTTCAAGGAGAATGTGATGGACAATGATCAGCTCAAGAGGTTGAATAATTCTGAGCAGGGCAATGTTTATTTAGATGAGGTTATGATCTAAAATGAGCTCGCAGGTAAAAATATCACTCATAGGAAAACACAGACACCAACATCAGTCAGGTAGAGACTGACGTCGATCAGGCAGGAACCGACATCGGTCTGGTGGAGACCAAAGTTGATGATGTTGATCAGGTGGAAACTGATGTCGGTCAGGTCAGTCAGGTGGAACTGACATTGATTGGGTGCAAATCGAGAGATTATTGGGATCAGTCACTATCAAAATGAAATTTGGGTGAATAACAAGCTGTGAATTAGTCTCAAATGCCCATGAGGAGGTTTGAAAGGGTAAGTAAACCTCCAATTCATTATTCCCCTTCTTTATACTACTTGTTGCTCATTGATGGTGGAAAACTAGGAAGTTTTGAAGAGGTAATGCAGGTAGAATCTAGGAAACAGTGGGAGCATGGCATGAATGAGAAAATTGATTCCTTTGAAGAGAACCAAATGTGGGATTTGGTTGAGTAGCTAGTTGAAATGAAAGCACTAAAAAATGAATGGATTTATAGATTAAAGAAAGGAGAGAATGGACAATTGAGACATAAAGCCAGGTTATATGGTCTTGAGCAAGCTCCAAGATAGTGGTATTTGAGGTTTGACAGGTTTATGACAAAGCATGGCTTTAGTAAATGTCAATGTGACCATTGTGTTTATTTTACCAAATTGGATAATAGTAGCTACATTATCCTATTACTGTATGTAGTGTATATGCTTGTTTCAGGTTCACACATGCAAGAAATTATTGAGCTAAAGGTAAAATTAGTTTAGACATTTTACATGAAGGATTTAGGAGTAGCAATCCTTGGCATGAATATTTCTAGAGACAGAAAAAATCACAGGTTGATTTTGTCTCAAGAGAATTATGTGAATAAGGTGTTGGAGAGGTTTAATTTGTAAGATGCAAAACCAGTAAGCACACCTATGGCTGGACAGTTCAATTTAAGCAATGAATAGTGTCCTAAATCACATGATGAGGTTGAGTACATGGTATGTACCAGACCTGATATTTCCCAAGTAGTGGGAGTTGTCAGCATGTTTATGGCCAATCCAAGAAAGGAGCACTGGAAAGTAGTTCAGTGGATTCTCAGATATCTGAGAGGGACCAACAGTAGGCATTTATGATATGGAGGGTCAAACACTTCTCTACATGGGTATGTAGATTTGGATATGGCAGGTGACTTGGATGGAAGGAGAAGCACCACAAGATATGTGTTCATTGTTGGTGGAATGGTGGTTAGCTAGATTTCAAAGTTGTAGAAGGTTTTTGCCCTATCTACTATAGAGGAAAAATACATTGCAGTCACAGAGGCTAGCAAGGAAATGATTTGGATGACTCAGTTCATGGAAGAGTTGGGAAAGGAGTAAGAGAGTTGCAAATTATACAGTGATAGTCAAAGTGCAATTCATTTGGCAAAGAATTCAGCCTTTCATTCAAGAACCAAACATATACAGCTTAAGTACCACTTCATTTGACATGTATTGGAGGATGGTCAGTTGAAGCTGGAAAAGATCCATATGGATAAGAACCCTGCTGATATGTTAACAAAGCCGATAACAATGGAGAAGTTGAATCTTCATTCAACTTTTGTTGGTCTTCAAGATTGAACTTGAAGATGGAGATACAAGCCAAAAACAAATTAGAGGATGTTGTTGTACAAGTATAGGTGCAGTTGTTTATCTCCAAGTGGGAGATTGTTGAGTTGTGGAGCTAAAAGCTTTACTAAATATGCAAATGTGGAGGTTGTTGGGTTACACAATAATCAACATCAATCAAAACCTGTTGACATCAGTCAGGGGTCAATCGGCATCTACCAACATCAGTTATGCATTAGCTAACATCGATCATCTCTAGATAGATAGAGATTGGCATTGGTCATCTGTGCATTTCCATAATTATTCTAATTTTAGACGAATAGTTAGTTTTCATGTAGAGACTAATTTTAGTCTTGAGTCGACTTTTCTAATTATTATTTGATTTGGGATCTATTTAAGAGACCCATGGGGCTGTATTGTAATCAAGAGGAGGCAAAAATGGTTGAGTTGATTGTCACTTGGATTGTAGGCAAAACAACCATTGAGTAGATTGTCACAAGAGGTAGGCAACAACAACCATTGGGTTGATTGTCACTAGAGGGAACAACTCGGTATTGAGTTGGTTGTAATTGATTGAGAGAGAGAGCTCTTGAGGGAGAATTATTAGACATCCAAGAGGTGTGAGAAGAAAGAGGTTTCTTCATTATATTTCCTTCTAAAAGAGTTTAATATAGTTTGTAATGTTTCTCATATCACCTATTATTTGTTATTTCTGGTTTCTAGTTACTTATTACTTCTGGTTAAATTCTATGTTTAGTTGCTTATACAAAAGTAATCAATTAAGCTTTAGAGCCTAGCAAGTGGTATCAAATCTACAAGATCCTAACACGAAGCCTTTCCAAGCACATCAATGAAGGTATGTCTTGGTAAAGTTTTGTTTATCTAGGCAAGATAAACTAGTGGTGAATGGTCAAGGTGGTAGAGAAGTGGTAGGGGCATTGAGGGATTTATTGAGTCCCCCATAAATACAATAGGTTTGATGGTAGGGAGGTCTAAATGGAATTATAGCTATGACATTGGGGTCATATCTTGATTGGTTGGTAAGTTTCTTCTGATCATGAGGAGTAGGGAAAGCATCAAGTGCTAAAAGGAGATATTCCCCCATGAAAGTTGATAACACATTGATTCCAAAGGATCCATGATGGGGATCTGATCATAGGGGATAAATGAGATAGTTGATTATTTTATGGTAGAAGGGGATATGAAATATTCTTTAGTGGTTGATAGTTGGGATTTATCTACTAAAGGTGTGTTGGATGGGGGTATGAGGACATCATTAAGATTATAGGTCATGTTGTATATTGAGAAAGGAATTGGGTTTACTTGGATGGTGATGACTTAGCCTTCATGCTCAAACTTAATGAAATGATGGATGGTGGAGGGAATGCAACCCATGGAATCAATCCAAGGTCATCCAAAAAATGTTGTATTATAATTCACCTTATACAACATAGAAGAGTTTGGGGAGTGTGTGGGGTCCTACATGGATATGAAGGATGACAATTCCCAAGGTAGTGGCCATGGTATCATTGAAGGAGCGAAGGATGATTGAGGATTTAGATATGGCATTATCTGTTAAGTTGAGTCGATTTTAGGTGTTAGAGGAGATGATGTTAATAATAGCTTACCATTAATCATGACATGTTTGATGCAATTTTGGTTGATGTAAGTGGTAATAAAGAGTATGGGATCTAGATCCTTGGGTGAATGGAATGTATTTTTGAATCCTTGAAGGTAACAATGTTAGAAATTTGAAGGGCACCAACAAAGGTGGCTAGAGGTTAAGGGTCCTTAAGTTGGACCTCAATGGATTGCAAAGCTTCTATTAGTGCTTGGAAATGATGGGGAGAGGTACATATCAACTCATACAGGCTCATCTTCACCATGCTCTAAGGAAGTTGTTTGAGGATAACTCTCTTGATGAATTTTGAGGGGTTGGATTAGGAGGCACCTAAAATAGACACCTTGGGTTTGGTTGAAGATGTAGATGGTTGAGTGTGGGTTGATTTGGAAGTTGAAGATGGATACGTCTAAGGGATGGACACCTTAGGATTCTCCTTATCCTTTTGTTATGATCTAGTGACCACATTGATAGTATGGATAGAAGTAGAGGTTGAGGTAGTAGACTAGTCAGACTCATCTTCATTCTTAGGTGAGAATGGAGGAGTAGGTAAGTGTTGGGTAGGTATGGTTGGTAATTAGATTGATATAGGTTTCAAGGATGGTTCATCTATTAATAGATTGTCCTCATCATAAAGTTGATAGATGATGGTTTGGAGAGCTTTATAGTTATCTATATCATGGCTAGGTGTCCTATGATAAGAGCACACATGGTGGTCATTATATTAGGTGAGTTTTGAATCTAGAGGGTCAAAGGGCCTGATGGGAGGTAAGGCTAAATAAGAATTTTGCAATAATTTTTGGAGAATGGTTGAGTAGGACTTTCAATAAAGGTGGTAAACATGTAACGGTCTTGGATTTGGTGGTTGGAGTAGAAAGTTTTTTAGAAACAAGTTTGGTAGTAGGTACCTTGATTAAGGTGGTATGCTTTGTAGATGGCTTTAATTTAGGTAAGGGATTTGATGAGATAGAGGTGGAATATTAAAAGGTAGGTAGCCTAGGTACTACTGGCGTGGTGAAGAGAGGTGTGTTAGAGAGAAATTGTGAAGGTGTAACCAAAATATGTGGTTGGATTTTGGTAGAGAGGATGGACCTCCTATTCAAGGTAGAGGGATGAGGTCTCAAGATAGAAGGAAAGGTTTAAGGATGAAAAATTCTATCCTTTAGGCCTTTATGGTGTTTTGGCTCCTTATTTTCTTTGATCTTGTTTGGATCGTACAACACACTTGATTACTATTGTGTAAGAAACTAAACACAGAATTAAACCAAAATAACAAGTAACTAGAAATCAGAATCAACAAAGAATAAGAGATATAAGAAACAATGAAAACTTGTATTAAACTCTTCCAAAAGGAAATACAATTGAAGAAATCTCTCTTTCTTCCACACCTCTCAGATGTACAGATCTCTTTCCCTCAAGAGTTCTCTCTCTCAATTACAAGCAATTCAATCCTTGAATTGTCTTTTTCCTCATACAAGCTATGAAGATCTAACCCTATTATATAATATTAGGATTCATGAGCTATGCATTCTCAACCATTAGATACACCTCTTAATCAAAGGTTCAAAATAGTCCTGCCAAAAATAGAAATGCAGACTCAATATTAATAGTTAAACTTATCATGCAAACAATCTATTCTACCATGAAAATAGACTTCTAGAATGCACAGGTGATCGACGTCGGTCCCTGTCTGCCTACATATGACCAACATCGGCTGATACATAACTAATGCCGATAGTTCCCAATCAACCCATGATTGACATCGATCAATCCTAACCAATGTCGGTGACTATGTAACTCCAGCAACCTCGCATTTGCTCATTTGGTGAAGCTTTTAGCTCCACAACTCAAAAATCTCCCACTTGGAGGTAAACAATTGCACCTGTACCTGTACAGCAACATCTTCTAGCTTTTCCATCTTCAAACTCAATCTTGAAGACCAACAAAAGTTGAATGAAGATTCAACTTCTCATTTGTTACTAGCTTTGTTAACATATCAGTAGGGTTCTCATCCGTATGGATCTTTTCTAGCTTCAACTCACCATCCTCCAATACCTGTCTAATGAAGTGGTACCTAAGCTGTATATGTTTGGTTCTTGAATGAAAGGCTGAATTCTTTGCCAAATGAATTTCACTTTGACTATCACTATATAATCTACAACTCTCTTGCTCCTTTCCCAACTCTTTCATGAACTGAGTCATCCATATCATTTCCTTGCTAGTCTATGTGACTGCAATATATTTTGCCTCTGTAGTAGACAAGGCAACAAACTTTTGCAACTTTGAAATCTAGATAACCACCGTTCCACCAATAGTGAAGACATATCTTGTGGTGCTTCTCCTACCATCCAAGACACCTGCCATATTCAAAACTACATATCCATGCAGAGAAGTATTTGACCCTCCATAGAATAAATGCCTACTATTGGTCCCTCTCAGATATCTAAGAATCCACTGAACTACTTTCTAGTGTTCCTTCCTTAGATTGGCCATAAACTTACTGACAACTCCCACTGCTTAGGTAATATTAGGTCTCATACATACCATTGCATACATTAAACTCCTAACTATGGAAGCATATGGAACTCTACTCATGTACTCTACCTCATCATGTGATTTAGGACACTGTGCTTTGCTCAACTTGAAGTGTCCATCCATAGGTGTGCGTACCAATTTTTCATCATGCATATTGAACCTCTTTAGCACCTTGTTCACATAATCCTCTTGAGACAAAATCAAATTGTGATTTTTCTGATCTCTCTTAATACTCATGCCAAGGATTTTCTTTGCTGCTCCTAAATCCTTCATGGAAAATATGTGAGCTAATTTTACCTTAAGCTCATTAATATCCTACATGTGTGAAATTGAAACAAGCATATCATCTACATACAATAATAGGATAATATATCTACCATTATCTAATCTCTTAAAATAAACACAATGGTTAGATTGACATCTACTGAAACCATGCTCAGTCATAAACCTGTCAAACCTCAAATACCATTGTCTTAGAGCTTGCTTAAGACCATATAATCTTTTCTTCAACCTGCACACAAGTTTCTCCTTACCTTTGACCTCAAAAACTTTCAACTGATCCATATATATTTCTTCATCCAAATCTCCATGAAGAAACGTTGTCTTAATATCAAGCTACTCAAGATGCAAATCCTCAATAGCAACTAAAGACAATATAGTCTGAATATAAGTCATCTTTACTATAGGAGAAAAAATTTCACCAAAATCAATACCTGGTTTTTGTGCAAATCCCTTTACTACCAACCTAGCCTTATGTCTCATTTGTCCATCTCACCTTCCTTTAATATATAAATCCATCTATTTTTTAGTGCTTTTTTTCTAGCTGGCAACTCAACCAAATCCCACATTTGGTTCTCTTTCAAGGAATCAATTTTCTCATTCATGTCACACTCCCACTATTTTTGAGATTCTACCTGCATTGCTTCATCAAAACTTTTTGGTTCTCCACCATCCATGAGCAACAAGTAGTATAACAAAGGGGAATAAAGAATTGGAGGTTTACTTACCCTTTCTGACCTCCTTATGGGCATTTGAGACTCATCCACTGCTTGATGTCCACCCAAATTCTCTGTCAGTGACCGATCTCGGTCATCTCCAGGTTTGTACCTAACTGACATCAGTTTCACCTGACCGATGTCAATTTCTATCTGACCGACATTAGTCAATGTCTGACGACATCGGTTCTTGTATGACTGATGTCGGTTTCTACCTGACTGACGTTGCTGTCTATGTTTTCCTATGTGTGATTATTTTTCCCTATGAGCTCATTTTGGATCATCACCTCGTCCAAATCAACATTTCTCTGCTCAAAATTATTTAGCTTCTTGAGTTGATCACTGTACATCACCTTCTCATTGAAAACAACATCATAGCTTCTAATAATTTTGTTAGTTCCTAGATTCCACAACCAGAATCTGAAATCTCTAGAGCCATAACCATTAAAAGTGCACCTCATAGATTTAGCATCTATTTTATTTCTATTTTCTTTATCAACATGCAAAAAAGCTTCAGAACCAAAAACTTTGAGAAATGAAAGATCTACCTTTTTACCTATCCAAGCCTCTTCTAGAATTCCACCATCTAGTGCAGTAGAGGGTCCTCTGTTAACTAGGTAAATCGTAGTGTCTACAGCTTCTGCCCAAAACTATAAGGGCAAACCCGCATGCAACCTCATACTTTGTGCATGCTCCAATATTGTTCTATTCATCCTTTTAGCAACTCCATTTTGTTGAGGTGTCCTTGGAACCATCCTTTCCTTACATATTCCATTCATAGAACAGTACCAATTGAATTTATAGCTGCAGTACTCACCACCATTTTCAGATCTAAGGCACTTCAATCTCAAACTTGTTTCATTCTCAACCAAAGCTTTCCATGTCTTAAATGTGTCAAAAACATCAGATTTCTTATTTATGCAATAAACCCATACCTTTCTTATGGCATCATCAATAAAAGTAACATAATATTGTGATCCTCCAATATAAGCTACCTTAGCTGGTCCCCACACGTCTGTGTGAACAAGCTCCAACTTGTGCTTCTTCTTTGTTGACCCAGTTTTGAGAAACCTTACTCTCTTCTATTTTCCAAGAATACAATACTCACAGAAATCTAGATCTATGCTTTTCAAATCTGAAAGCTTAACTTTTGACTTAAGAATAATCATTCCCTTCTCACTCATGTGGTCAAGCCTACAATGCCACAACTTTGCATCTACATCTGAAGTAGATAGAACAGAAGGAGAATAATCAGTAATACAATTACATAAATAGAGAGTACCTAATCTCTTACCTCTAGCCAATACAAGTGCACCCTTGGAAACCTTTCAAGATTTAGCTGTGAGAGTTACTATGCAACCATCATCCCCCAACTTTTCTACAAAAATTAGATTCCTCTTCAGGATGGGTACATGCATGACATCCTTCAACACCCATGTGTTGCCATTCTACAATTTCAGCTACACTTTTCCTTTGCCAACAATTTTACAAGGCTCATCATCCCCTAAATAAACTTTTCCAAAATCTCCCTGGACATAATCATTGAAAAATTCTCTATTTGGGGTAGCATGGAAAGAGGCACCATGATCTACAACCCAAGATTCTATTCTAGTATCCAAAGAAAGTGTAAAATCATCTTGTGCAACATTACCTACAACTTTTACTTCTTCATTACCTTCATACTGATTTTCTTCTTTAACTCTCAACCAACAATCTTTCTTTACATGCCCTTTCTTTCCACAATTCTAGTAGGTTATTTTTCTTCTATTTTTGGATTTGGATCTACTTCTCATCTTTGACTTAGACCTTGATCTCCCTTGCTTTCCCTTCTCTCTTTGCCTTCCCCTGCATTCAACACTTAAAGCATTCCCTGATGATTCCGCTATGCTTTTCCTACGAGTTTTCTCATTCAAGATTACACTAAAAACATCATCAACTTTCGAGATATTTGAAGCAGATGCAGTATTACTAACTGCCATTACCAAACTATGCCAACTTTTAGGTAAAGAGCATAAAATTAAGAAAGCCTTAATT
This sequence comes from Torreya grandis, assembly GCA_037957365.1. Taxonomy (NCBI): domain Eukaryota; kingdom Viridiplantae; phylum Streptophyta; class Pinopsida; order Cupressales; family Taxaceae; genus Torreya; species Torreya grandis. The sequence goes on along the minus strand of JARHVA010000812.1, from coordinate 4,130,463 downwards.
TCATCATGAAAAACTATTTTGACTGAATTTAACTAATTTACTATTGCATGGAAATCATTTAGATGACTAGATACAGATCCACCTTCCTGCATTTGCAAATTAAATAATTGCTTCATAAGATATACCTTATTTGAAGCTGAGGGCTTTTCATATAAATTTTATAAAGTATCCATTAACTCTACCGTTGTCTTTGCCTGTGACAAGTTGGAAATCACAGAAGATGCTAGGCTCAACTTTATGGATCCCAGAGCCTTTCTATCAAGAACATTCCATTCTTCATCTTGCATATCTATGGGCTTACTTGAAACCCCACCTAACAGTAAGTATAGATCTTTTTGATATAGATAATCTTCTATTTGCATCCTCCATAATTGATAGTTCTTGCCGTTGAACTTCTCTATTCTTAATTTACTTTCTTTTACCATTGCTTTACTCCCACTTAATCAGAAACCCCTGTGAGTGACCTGTAATCAACAAACACTAACACGATCTGAAACCACCTGTTAGTGAACCCAAGATCTGATACCACTTGTTGGGATCATACAACACACTTGATTACTATTGTGTAAGCAACTAAACATAAAATTAAACCAGAATAACAAGTAACTAGAAATTAGAATCAACAAAGAATAAGAGATATAAGAAACAATGAAAACTTGTATTAAACTCTTCTAGAAGGAAATACAATTGAATAAATCTCTCTTTCTTCCACACCTCTCAGATGTACAAATCTCTTTCCCTCAAGAGTTCTCTCTCTCAATTACAAGCAATTCAATCCTTGAATTGTCTTTTTTCTCATAGAAGCCATGAAGATCTAACCCTATTATATAATATTAGGATTCATGAGCTATGCATTCTAAACCATTAGATACACCTCTTAATCAAAGGTTCAAAATAGTCCTACCAAAAATAGAAACATAGACTCAATATTAATAGTTAAACTTATCATGAAAATAATCTATTCTACCATGAAAATAGACTTCTGGAATGCATAGGTGACCGACGTCAGTCCTTGTCTGCCTGCATATGACCGATGTCAGCCAATACATAAATGACACTAGCTGTTCCCATTTGACCCATGACTAATGTCAGTCGATCTTGACCGATGTCGGTGACTGTGTAACTCCAGCAACCTCACATTTGCTCATTTGGTGAAGCTTTTAGCTCCATAACTCAATAGATCTGAAATTGGGTTGATGGGATTAAAAGGGTTAGGTATACTTTCATAGACATGTGACAAAGGCTCGATGTAGGGAGGATACCAAGGTTCTTGGTAGATCTGGTTGGCATGATAGGAGAGGGTTTGGCTACTTGGGTCTTGGTTAGATTAAGTGATTGAGGGTTGGTTGGTTTGGTGTAGGTTTTATTTCATTGGTTAGAGGGTTTGGTTGTTAGGGTAGATATGATAAGAGGTTGGTTAATGGAAGTGGTGGGTTTGTCTAAATGATAAATGGTTGGAGGTTCTAGTTAAGTAATGTAAGGGAAACCTAATTACTATTAGAAGGTGGTTCGATCCATATCAAGGGTGAAGGTAAAGTCTAATTTATACACTAGCCTAGAGAAGGGTTCATATGTTGGTTTGATTCTTTGAATGGTGGATTTAAAAGATAACCCCCTAGGTGGATACATAGGGATGGTAACCTCATCCTCTTCCTTAATCAAAGTATTTTAGGTTGAGATAGGTGGTTCCTCTATGGGAGGTATATGCATGGAGGTTTCCTCCTCAGGAGAAAGTTTTAAAGGAGGAATGGTTTGATTGGTAGCCAAAAGTGAAGATGAGGTGATGATAGTTGGTTGTTCCTATATATCAATTGAAAGGGAGGTTAGTGGATCCACTACCTCAATAAGTGGAGGAAGAGAAGATGGCACTTCCTTAGTTTGTGTGTCCAAAGGAAGGGAGAGTATGTCCACTATCTCAATAAATGGAGGATGTAGAGGATCAAAATATTGGGTACTAGATGGTTTGATAATGAGTGCATCAAGGACCATGTTAACTATATGGGTATCATGAGAATACTCAATGTTTTTGCTTATATTCTTAGTAAGAGCATGGTTTGGGAAGGGTTACTTGAATATATCAAGGGCTTGGTTTGATGGTCCATTGGGGTTGTCCAATGTAAGCTCCCCTTTGTCAATGAGGGATTAGATAAGGCTCTTAAAGGTATTGCACCTACTGACATCATGTCCTATTACCCAATAAAAGGCACATAGATCATTCTCATTATACCAACTAGGGGAAAGATGAGATGAATCAAACTATTGAGGAGGTTTAATAGGAAGAAATTTTATGATATTGGCTTTTAACAAATTCTCCAAGATGGAATCATAGGATTCTCCAAGTCGAGTGAATTGTTTCTAGTTTTTCTAGGTTTTGTTCCTCGGGTTTTGCTTTGAGGAACTAGAAGAATTAGATTAGTTGACAAAAGGTGGAGGATCAGCTTTTAGGACAACCACATTCATGGTCCCTTTTCCCTTGGTATTGGTATTGGATTGGTTGCTTGACTTGGAGGAAGAAGCCTCATTGGTTCTATAGGTTGAGTTTTTATTTTTTTATCTTAAACTTAACTTCATTAATGGATTAGTTCTCTAACTTACGCACCATGGTAAAATATTCATCAAAGGTTTAGAAGCTTTGGACATGTAGTGTAGAGGAGATATGCTTAGAACATGCCCAAGAAAATAGATCTTTGAGTTTAGGTTGAGGCAAAGAAAAAGAAATTTAGTTAATTAAGCTCCTCTAATGAGCCACAAAATTGGAAACATATTCATCCTCAAACTACTAGATAGAGTAGAGGTTGGTGATAGAAATTTTCTTGGAGATATTGATCAAAAAGTGATCCAAGAAAGTTGGGGCCATTTGAGTGAAGGAGAAGATGGAATGCTTGGGTAAGGCACTATACCAATCTAAGGCCAGGCCAACTAGAGACATGGGCAAGGTGCAGAGAAGAAGGACATCATCATAGGTAATCAAATAGAAATCATGCCTAAATTCCCTAAGGTACTGCCAGGGATCCTTCTTACTTTAAAACTTAGATAACTTGGGAAGTTCCCATTGGGGAGGATATGGGTTAATGGGTACAGATGGATGGATAAGCTCATTACAAATTTGGTCATAGGATAAGATGTTGTGGGCACTACAAATAGATGACTATAGGGTGGTCATCTTGTCTATAAGCATCTTCATTAAGTCTGCTTGGGGTTGTGCACCTAAAATGTTATAACATGCATACTGCTATGGTGGTTGGGAGACATATTGATAGTGGGTAGAAGGTTAGGATATTGCCACTTATGGGTAAGTAGATGTCAATGGATGGGTGTAATATGCATAAGGGTAGGTAGAGGTAGGTGTTTGGGTAGTGGGTACATGTCCTTATATATTATGGATGTTTCCAAATGTTGGTTCAAGGGGTACTTGTTGGATAGGAATGTTAGTTAGGTTGGTGACTAATGGAAAGGTAGTGACCCTTGTACTAATTAGTAGCAAGGTAAAGGGTATGGATACTACAAGGATTTGAAATGGAGAAGTGATCGATGGGTTGAAGGTATCTAGAGGAAGGTTGGTATTAGTAGAGGTAGGAACTCCTATTATGGAGGAGTAGTTTGTAGGAGTAGAAGGTATAGGGGAAATGGTAGTTTGAGTTGGTTGGTTTTTAATGGTAGTATTAAAAGGGATATTTGTTGATGAGGAGGCTTGGGTAGTTAATGGCTGAGTAGAAAATGTGGTAATGGAGGTACTCCCCATGAGGTGGAGAGGCATTCCATAAGGTAGATCTATGGATGGGGTCAAAATTGAGATACGATAAGATGTGGTTGTAAGATAATATTGAAAGGATATAGGATTGTTGTCTAAGAAAGTATAAAAAAAATGAATCTCCTTAAGGGACCTCCCAAGGGAAAGTATGACTTCTCAAGGGGTGGGGAGAGTCTTCTAGTTTGGATATGTAGTCCATGAATGAAGAGGTAGGTTGGCCTGGTGATGGGTTTTTCTCTACAAGGTCTCTTCATTACTAGTGAGTGAGAACCATATGAGATAGGGGAGATAAAATGCACAAATAGCCTCACTACTTAAACATAGAGAAGACAATAAAATGATCAAAGAAAAAAATCAGCCTCTAAGAGATATGTTTATTAGTGTAGGTTTTTATTTTTCCCTAATTTTTAATTAGGGAATTGTTTTTTTATGCATACTTGGAGTTTTCCTACATTTGTGGGATAGGCTAGCTTATGTGAAGATGTGTGTCACAGGTGTGTCATAGGTGTCATAAGTAACTCCCTTGATGGGAGTTACTTCTCTATTCTTAGCACCTTGTCACCACCTTTAATGGAGGAGTTACAGTCTATTCTTGGGATGCCTTGACCACCTTTTGTGGAGGAGTTACTTACGTGCTCTCCTATATGTATTCTTCACTTTGGCCATCTCATGTTAGTCAGATATTAAATTTTCTCCTATTTTGTCTTGTGCAATTTATCTTCTTGTATAATTTCAAATTGCTTTAGCATCTATGTGGTGTGCACTTGCTTCATCTCATGTGATCACGTCTCCATTGCATTCACATTATCCATATTCTGGCAACAACTCCGATATGGTATCAGAGCTACTCTGGTAATCGTGTGTCTAGTTATGCTATTAGTTTATTCTAAAATTCTTACTTTGATTTCTTAGTAGTTTTTTTGTTCAATTCCATTGCATTTGAGAGTTTTGGTAGAGTTTCTTGAAAACTCATGCAAATCCATACGAAAACTTGTTAAAAAAATTACTTTTGAGTTAAAATTTTCCAAGACATCTTGTATAGATCTATTGTGGCTTTAGCAAGGCATTTTTTGGAAATATCAGTAGCTTGGCATCTTTTTCCAGCAACTTGGCATCCATTTCCAGCAGCTTGGCATCCTTTTCTAGCAACTTGGCATCCATTTCCAACAGATTGGCATCCTTTTCTAGCAGCGTAGCATTTTTCTTTCCTACATTAACTTTGTCTTAGCTTCTACTTGTTTTTTGTGTTGGATGGATGTCTGAAGCAGGATCCTAATAGAACAGCTACAAGATAAACTAGGGTGCCATTTTTTTGCTGTTAAGAAATCAAAACTGTGCCTTATTTTGGTGAGAGAATTTTGCACCTATTTTTTTTTTAAAAATGGCACCCTTTTCTACACTTGGCATCCTTTTCCTACACTTGGCATCTTTTTCCTGCATTTGATTTGTCTCTTCTATGTTAAAGTCTGTGTTGGAAGTGTTAAAGCCTGTGTTTAAAGTGTTAAATCCTGCGTTCGAAGTGTTAAAGTCTGCATTGCATTGGAAGTGTTGGAAGGGTGCATGTTCATTTATGGAAGCCCTGATCTCATCTTCTTGGCAATGCCTATCATGTTCTAAGACATCAAAACAACATATATCCACCTTTCTTTCCTCTTATTAAAAAAAAGATTAAAAAAAACTAGCTGGAAATTCATTTGTTTGCCTTACTAGTTGTATTTTTTACTAAAAGAGGAAGGTAAACTTGCTTTCACGCATACCGAGACAATCAGTTAAAATTGCTTTCACAAAGACCTTTTTTTAATTCCTCGCTCTATGTTGAGTCCAACGAGTGGTTGGAAGGCCACTTTCTCTCTCAAAACAGGCATTTTTTTAATGTTTTAGTTCTTTTTTTTGCAAAAACATTAGTTTACGAGAAAATTGGATCTTTAATATCTTACAAACGGTAGCTCAAATTCGTATGCCATTTTTTGCAAAAGTGTTTGTATTTTAATTATCCATAGTGTAGGCTTTTTACTTGTTAAAAATGCACTATTTTATAAAGTGCCTAAAATTTGGGTCTCCCTAGACGCATTTTTGGTTGAGTCTGACGTCCTATTTGCTTAAAGTCTTACACTGATTGCTCTAAGACGCATTCTCAGCATAGTCTGACATATTTTGAGCATGAACCTACATATTTGGGGGGGGAATCAACATTTTTGGGGGGGGTGTGATTGATTTTCACAACAAGCAAATCTTTGCTTTCATTCTCCTTTCTGCATAATTTCACAACTTGCAATCAACACAACTTCACCTAAATTTAGCTTAAAATAGATTATATTCAACTTAAACCCATAACACCCTTCAACTATCATGAATGGAAGGTTAAAATGTCAATCATTCTTAGAAGCAAAGGGTTGTATAGGATCACCATGGGTACTGAAGTAGAACCTAGCACTGATGCTGACAAGGTCAAGTGGTACAACCGTAGTGATGAAGCCTATGGATTACTGAGCTTGTCCGTGTCTCCATAACTTCTCTTCCATTTATAAACCTCCAAGAATCCCAAAGACATATGGGACACCCTAGAAAACTTATTTGGGAAGCTTGATGAGATGAGAGGTCATGAGCTCGAAAACAAACTCATAAGTCTAAGTCCTAACAATTTGACACCCTACAAGACTTCTTCACTAAGTTTAAGGCCCTTAGATTGAAATTGAAAGAATGTGGGATAGAGAATAAGGATGATCAACTCATCCTTTCTATTCTCACAAAGTTAGGTCCAAGCTATTCAGTCTTTGTCTCCACTTTCCATGCCACAAAAAGTGTCCTTGGCACTACATGGAAAATGCCTTATTTGGATTCATTCATTGTTGAATTGACTAGGGAGCAAGATAAGCTAATTCAAATGGGCACAATGAAGTCTTCTCAACTCCAAGATTTGATAGTTGGAAATGGTAAGGATAAGATTTCAACAAAAGAGAATAAGAAAAAGAACAAGGACCAGGAAAAGAAGAAAGAAAATAACAATCCCACCAAAAACAACACTGAGTCTTCCTCCTCCAATGCTAAACCTGAGAAGGATAAGGTTAAGTGTGCCTATTGTAAAAAGATAGGGCATGATGAACACAAATGCATGAAGAAATAAATAGATCACCTAACTCATCTTCTAGAGAAGCACAACATAGGTGTTCCTGAGTCCATCAAGTAGAATTCATCTACCAAAGATTCTAGCAAGGCAAAAGACAAGGGTAAGGAAAAAGAAAAGGGCAAGGCCCTTGTAGCTACAACATCATGGGTCATTGATTTAGGTGATTCTCACCACATGGGCTCTTCACTAGTTGAGTTTTCATCTTTAGAGCCTTGTAGCATGACTTCAATTAGTTTGGGTGATGACACATCAGTTTCTATTGCAGGGAGAGGGTCAATTGAAATGGAAGGAGGAACATTCAATAATGTTATAAGTGTTCCTTCTCTTTCAACCAATCTCTTATCAATGTACCAAGTCACTCACATTGGTTAAGGCATGAGAGTTGAGTTTTCACCAGATTCAGTGGCTATCAAGGAGTTGCATAGTGACACTACAGTGGCAGTGGGTAGGGCAGATCACCAAGAAAAGTTATACACCTTCTCACATTTTGCACTAGATTCTTCTCCAATAGCATTACTGACTCATTCAGATGGAGTTAGCAAATTATGGCATGATCAATTTGACCATCTTAACTACCACTACCTTGAGCAACTTTGTAAACATGACATGGTCATTGGCTTGCCTCGTGTCTAATTCTCAAAAGGACTTTGTGAGGGGTGCTCCCTTGGGAAGCATCTTGAAGAAAAATTTGACAAATGCAAAGCTTGGATGGTTTCAAAACCTTTGGAGTTAGTCCAAAGTGATGTATCAGGGACCCTTTCCTAAACCATCTTTAACAAGGGCCAAGTACATCCTCACTTTTATTGATGATTTCTCTAGGTACACTTGGATATATTTTTTCAAACAAAAGTCTGAAGTGTTTGAAAATTTTCTAGACTTCAAGGCTCTTGTTGAGAAATAGAGTGAGAAATCTATCAAGGTTCTTTAAACTGATAATGGAGGGGAGTCTGTCAGCAACAGGTTTGAGCATTTTTGCACCATAGAGGGGATTGATTTACAATGCACAGTCACTTATAGTCCTTCACAAAATAGAGTTACAGAATGCAAAAATAGGTTCTTGAAAGAGATGGGTAGCTATATTATTCACTCTAAATCCTTAGCACCAAAGTACTGGGTCGAAGCCATCAATTGTGCTTGCTACATTCAAAACAAGGTTCCTCATAAAGATTTGAAAGGGATAACACCCTTTGAAGCTTGGCATAAAAGGAAACTTGATGTTGAGCACCTTAGGTTTTTTGGATCCCCAGCCATGGCTCACATACTGAAGAAGAAACACAAATATATGAAACATCAGTCCAAGCCTTGCATCTTTGTAGGATATCCATATGGTATTAAGGGGCATCGCCTTCTAGATCTAGTCACTCATGAGTTGTTCATCAAGAGAAGTGTCCATTTTTAGGAGAGTCCTAGAGACTCAACATGTGACACTTCTTCTCCCTCATCAGAACTACAACTTTGTGATGATTCCTCATCAGATTCAAATCAGCCCTAGCAATTTCTCGAGCCAAAAACATCTTCCTCTTCTTTGAGTTCAGACAGTGAGGATAGTGATGCAGTGCCATCCACCTCTAGTCAATTAGAGGATGAGGAGTTAACACCTAACTCACCCACTTCTAGGCCACTTTGGGCTAGACAAACACTTGAGAGTGTTGGCACTTGGGTAGGAGATCCCACAAATGACAGATGTACTAGGGGGATTTTAAGAGAGATCCACATGCCTTCTTTGCTTCAGTTGCATATCCATAGAATTTTTGAGAGGCATCAGGATTACCTGAGTGGGATAGTGCTATGGAGGAAGAATATTCTTCTTTAATCAAAAATCACACTTGGGATTTGACTTCACTTCCTAAGGGAAGAAATATGGTTTGATGTAGGTGGATATATCAGACCAAGTTTACAGCAGATGGGTTGGTTGATAATTACAAGGCATGATTGGTTGCCAAGGGTTTCTCACAGGTGGCAGGCATTGACTACTTAGAGAACTTTGTACCCATTGCAAAGATGACTTCTATCTGACTCACCTTGGCTATTGCCACATCACATGGCTGGGATGTGCACTAGATGGATGTGAAGAGTGCCTTTCTTCATAGAGACCTAGAGGAGGAGATCTACATGGAGTATCCATTAGGATTTGTTCAAGATTCTTCCTTAGTATGCAGACTTAGGAAATCTATTTATGCCCTTAAATAGGCCCCTCAAGCTTGGTATGCCAAGATATATTCCTTCCTTCTCAGAGTGGGTTTCACTAGGTGCCATTCTGACCCCAATGTCTACTTCTTGCAGCAGGATGATTCACTCTTGATTTTCATTCTATATGTTGATGACCTTTTGATCACCGAGAGTTCTTCATCGGCTATTGCAATGGTGAAGGCATCTCTCCAAGATAGATTTGACATGACATACTTGGGTTTGTTACACTACTTCCTTGGCATCGAGATCTCATAGTCAGATTCAGGGATTTCTCTTACACAGCCTAGTATGCTCTTGACTTATTGGCTCAGTTTCACATGGCTGATTGCAAGCCATATTCGACTCCTTTTCTATCAGGAATCAAGCTTGAGGTTGATTATTTTTCACCATTGGTTGATGCCACTCAATATCAATAACTTGTTTGTAGTATCATCTACATGACTCACACCAGGCCTGACATATCATATACAGTGGGACTTGTCTCCAGATTCATGCAGGAACATCATGAGCTGCATTGGAAAGTAGCTAAGATGATCTTACATTACATACAGGGTTCACATAGATATAAGATTCATTATAGATTTGGCATAGAGGTTGACTTGGTTGGATATATAGATTCAAACTCACAAGTCCACTTCTGGTTACAGTTTCTCTCTAGGTTTTGGTTTTATTAGTTGGTCTAGCAAGAAGCAGAATGCTATTGCTATATCATCCACAGAGGAAGAGTACATGGGAGCTGTTAATGCAGCTACTAAGGCTATTTGGCTTTAGGGGATACTTTTTGAGTTTGGCATTCCTATCAAGTAGCCCACCATCATTTATTGTGACAACCAGAGTACCATTCAAATTTGTAGGAATCTAGTTTAGCACCAGTGGACCAAACACATAGAGATTCACATGCATTTCATTTGGGAGCTTATTCATATTCAGGTCATTGACTTGATATTTTTATAGTCTTCAGAGTAGGTTACAGACATCTTCACCAAACCTTTCACTGAGAGCAAGTTCATTCATCTACAAGCTCTTCTTAGGGTGCGGTCCACATCTGCAACATCATCATCTTCGGGGGGGGGGGGCACTAGCCTCTTCATTTCTTTTATGTCTCTCTTTTTTTGGGGGGGGGGGGAGTTTTTTCCTATGGGTTTTCTCATTTTCTCTATCTTATGGGAGATTGCATCTGTACATGGGTACCTCATCAGGCCTAGTTGCTAGGACCCATTTTATATTTCCACACTGCACTTATGGGGGGTATTAGTGTAGGTTTTTATTTTTCCATATTTTTTAATTAGGGAAATTGTTTTTTTGTGCATACTTGGAGTTTTCCTACATTTGTGGGATAGGCTAGCTTATGTGGAGATGTGTGTCATAGGTGTCATAAGAATGTCATAATTAACTCCCTTGATGGGAGTTACTTCTCTATTCTTATCACCTTATCACCACCTTTCATGGAGGAGTTAAAGTCTATTCTTTGGGTGCCTTGACACTTTTTATGGAGGAGTTACTTACGTGCTCTCCTATATGTATTCTTCACTTTGGCCATCTCATGTTAAATAGATATTGAGTTTTCTCCTATTTTGTCTTGTGAAATTTATCTTCTTGTATAATTTCAAATTGCTTTAGCATCTATGTGGTGTGCACTTGATTCATCTCGTGTGATCACATCTCCATTGCATTCGTATTATCTGGATTCTGGCAATAACTCTGATAATGTTAAGCCCTAGAATTTTAATTAATATCACTTTTGGCTTATGCCTTAAGAAGGTGTGTGATACAAATTGGTTTATAAAATGGGTACTAGAAAGGAAATATGGGGTTAGTTCTAGGTTATGTTTAAATTCTCAAAAATAATTTATATTATAATTAATATGTGGCTTGGTATTGGGGCCTACCCCCACACTTCACACACTGTAGTGATAAGGGTGTCAGGTGCTTAGCTAAAACATATTGATATCTAGAGATTATACTCAACTAGAGAGTTGAGTTGGTCTTCCCCTTGGTAATGACATCCAAGTAGGATTGCCAATAAATGGTAAGGTTGCCTACATGTGAAAAAATCCTAGTTGGGCCTTGTCTTATGTTTGTTTGATGTTTAATTGATGAAAGTGGTTTAGTTTAGGTGTGTGCAACAAAGAGTGAAGTGAAGATAGATTAATTTGACTTTAATTTAAGATATGTGAACTAAAATTTCAAGCAATCAATGTATGCACTTAAATTTAAGCCCAAAAAAGATTTTGATTTTGTTAATGAGTAAATAATAGAGAGAGAATGCAAGTAAATAAGAACCTAAGTAAAGACACGAGGGTCTCATCGAGCATGCAAGAATATTTAAATGATTTTTTTGCTTATTATTAGAAGGAGGAAAAGAATAAATTAAGTATGGGTATGGTTAAAAAACTTGATTGATTATGCACATGTTGAAATAGAAGATTGTGAAGAGATCCTCTTTATCTTGGGAGGATGAACTATAGATAAAAAATAACTAAAGCAAACTTGTTTATTAGACAAATAGTTGAGTGGATTGCCTAGTGATAGCTAGATCTTAGAAGTGAGAGCTTCCTTAGGGGTTGTTAACCCACACATTTTTAAACAATTAAGTTTATAAACATAAAAAAAGTACTTGCATCAATAAATCAGAATATATTGAAGTTGAATACAAGAATTATTGCTTAATAAATAGACTATACATGATTATATTAATGATAAACTAATTAATATTAGTGTTAGGTGGTTAGGGTCTGTCTCAAAAAATTTGAGAGGGTCTATGAGCAGGTAGGAATATAGAAGATTAGATTTGGTTGGGTGTAGGTAGGTGAAATTAGTTTTCTACTTTTTGGTGTCATAGTGATCATTGGTGGTTCAAGTTACCATCGGTAGTCAATTTAACCATCGGTGGTTAGATAGATCATTAGTGGTTGGGAAAACTATCAATGGTTATTGTGTAAGGATGTGGGTTGATAAAAGGGTTGATTGGCAAGATCTAAAAGATGGATTTTAAGATATGGGTATGGCCTAGGTTGATTTTGAAATAGAAATAAAGAAAATGAGTACTAATAAATTAGTAATTATCTTACAAAAAGTTGATTGGATGGATGGTTGAGGTAGTTAGCATGTTGATGGAATCTAGCTTGATTCTGATAGAATAATAGTACTTGAGATCTTGGTGGACAGGTAGTGGCTATTTGGCTCTCTAATATGGTTTTTGATGACACTAATTGACCTACAAAAATAAACTTTTGGCTACACAAGATCCTAATAATGATTGTAGATTCATAGATGTTTTCAAATCCATTTCACCTTCAAGCTCCTCTCTTCTTATAGGCAAAAGAAAGAGGTGGAAGTGGAGGTTCAACTAGGATATCTAATTATAAATTACATGCAATGGCTTGAAATAGGATTTAAACAAGTTATAATTAGAAAATAAAAGTGGGTAGTTTGCATGTTCTAGGTTGATGAAGTGCACCTTGACCATCGGTGGTCACGATGACTATCAGTGGTCATCCTGATTGTCAATGGTCAAGGGTGAAGGTAAAATGGTGGGTAAAAGCTAGGTTAAACTAGTACTAAATACAATTGGACCGATGAGTGGTCAATGGGTGAAATTAGTCCCAAGGGGGTCTCAAGGTGGTCTAGGGCATATTTTTGACATTTGGAATTGTAGTGTGCAGATTTATAGTGTCTACACTATATTATGTGTTGATTTATTAATCCATAACTTTAACTAATAGGAATGAAACTCCATTATTCCCAAAAAGGTTAAATCATATCCATAAATTTCTTAAGATATCTCAGCCCTATGAGTTAGGAGAAGAGGTAAAAGTGGTTTCAATCTAAACCCTTCCTTCACTAATGTATAAATGCAAGACAATTTTTCTATGTTATATTCTTCCACTTTTCTATTGCAATTGACTACTACCTCTAATTCATGTTGGGCTTGTTTCATTAAGACTAGATTTTGAATGAGTTTTGCCTTAATTCATTCTATTGTTGTAGAAGTTGTATCACTCCTAGCCACTAGTAATTCCCACCAAATAAAAATAAAAATATTTTATCATTTTATTTTAATATATAAAAAATTATATCTAAAAGCTAAAGATATTTTTGCATTATGTAAAGTAGTAGGAACAATTTAAAAAATATATATATATAAACAATTTGTAAAACAATAAAATTAAAATTAAAATGATAGGTGTGATAATGTTTTATTTTATGAAGTGCAATTTACATAGAAAACCTTTTCATCATTTCAATGAGTAAATGTTGTCTTTATCAGCCACAACAACATTATTAATATTTGAATTCAAATTTCAACAAACACTTTCAATGAATAACCCCCAAATATATAACAACCAAAACTAGAAAGGGGATCAAAATTTGTGGCTAAAATGTGTACCTCTTTGACTTAATAACTTCATCTTCTCTAGAAAAGAACATTTTCATTCTATAGTATAGGATTTTAAGATGATGATAACTAGTTTTAAAATCTTTAATATAAATTGGTATGTTGAGATATAATATGTATATGTATATATGTATATCTATTAAAATTTATTTATTGGTTTGTTGAGAATAAATTGATATGTTGAGTGTGTTGTTCCCAAAATATTTCACTCATTTTTAGGACAACATATGAACTATTTTGGTCCTGCAGGCTAAAATTTTCTCTTCCCTTCTCAAAAATTGTTTTGAGCATTCAAATTCTTCATTATTCAAGCTTTTTCAGTTAAGGGACTAGTAGGTTCAATAGGTTTAACGACTTCAATAGTTGAGCTCTCTCAAAGGAACAAGTTCCCAACACTTAGGCAATTTCAAGGTTAGTTCAATGCCTCAGTTCAACCAAAAGGTCCATCGATAGGCTTCAAACAAATTGAATGAACCATTAAACCATTGAACCTCACTTCCAAAATGGTTCAAAGGTTCAACAGGTTCAAAGTTTTAATGACATCAACAAGCTTAAAGAGTTAAGCACTTCGGCAAAATTTCAAAGTTCAACCACTTCAGCAAGTTTAATGGCTTCAAAAGACTTAGAAGAAAAGAAGGCTTCAAAGAGTAAAGAATGAATCCTTGAACCATTTAACCTTGAACCAAAATGGTTCAATGGGTTCAAAGGTTCAATGAGTTCAATAAAGATCAAAATACTTAAATGAAAGAAGGCTTCAAACAAAATATTGAACCCTTGAACCGTTGAACCAAAGTTGGTTCAATCGGTCGGTTCAATCGAATGGTTCAAAGGTGTCCCCCAAAGCCCAAAGGGCAAGTGCCCTTATAGAGGGCAGTGAACAAAAGGGCAAATGCCCTTGCGGAGGGAAATGAACAAAAGGGAATAAAAAGATATCCTTTGAAAAGATTTTCTACGGCTAATTTTACAAGGGAAATCCTTCAGAAAAAATGTCTAAAGAAATTCCTTCAGACATTTTGTCTGAAGGAATGTTCAAAGGCTTGATAAAAATAAGCAAAAAAAAGGAAAAATTTCCTTCAAACAAAATGTCTGAAGGAATTCCTTTAGACATTTTGTCTAAAAGATTTGAAGAAGAAGGCCGGTCAAAGGACCCCAAAGGGTAGGTACCCTTATGGCGGGCTCTCGGCAACCAGGAAATGGACCTTTCTCAAGGCCTAAAGGGACACCTTCCCTTTGGGAGGTTCCAAAGACATTTTGTCTGAAGGAATGATCAAAGGCCTATATGTTGGTTTCTACAAACTCTATAGGCATATTTCTATGAACTCTACAGACCTATTTCTATAGACTCTGCAAGCTGATTTCTACGGACTCAGTAGGCTTATTTATATGGAATCCATAGGCTGATTTCTATGGAATATGTAGGATTATTTATATGGACTCTACAGGCTGATTTATATGGACTCTATAGGCTTATTTCTATAGGCTCTATAGGCTAGTTTCTACAGACTTTGCAATCCTATTTCTATGGACTCTGCAGGCTGGTTTCTATGGACTCTACAGGCTTCATTCTATGGAATCCACATGATTTGAAGAAGAAGGCCACCCAAAGGACCCTGAAGGGTAGGCACCCTTATGGGCAATCTCTTTGTGACTAGGAAATAGACCTTTCTCAAGGCCTGAAGGGACACCTTCCCTTCAGGGGGTTCTAAAGATATAAAGTTGAAGGAATTTCAAAGCTTGAGAGACTTAGAGAAAATAAAGGCTTCTAAGAAAGAGGAAGAACCATTGAACCTTGAACCAAAATGGTTCAACAGGTTCAAAAGTTTAAATAAAGCTCCAAGAAAAAGAAAGAAGTGAATGAATAAAAGAAGCGATGGAACCAAGGAGCCAAGAAGGCCACCTGAACCGTTGAACCAGTGAACCAATGATGTTCCCACAGACATCAAATTTAGGTTAATGAAATATCCATTTATTTTAAAGTGTGGCATGAAACCTGAAAACAAACTCAATGACCAACTGAAGAGGGAGCTAAAAGAGCCAATAGAAAGGGAAAAGATAACCCGAGAGCTCAAATTGTAATAAGAAAGAGGGAAAGACCAAAAATATCTATGTTGGAGTTATTTATAGTACGTAGAATAGTCCACCAAGTAGAAATTTGAGCTTGCAAGCATTAAAAGACGTGGCTTATTTGTATCCCTTGGAATAAAAGTGAGGGGACAGCTGTGTACATATTTAGAGAAAGACCAGACAACCCATGCTGAGGAGAAGATATTTTGAGATGAATTGACATGCCACAGTTAAGACAAATACCTTGTTCCAGCATGGCCCCTTGATAAAACTAAAAATGCATTCAAGGCATTGAATACAACATGGGTCATTCCTTGAAACAAAGTGCCAAGCCTTTCTTGGTTGGTTATATTGTAATCTCCTATTTTATGTAGGGAGATATTTTGGTTATAAAAGTAAAACTCTACCAAAATTGAAAGATGATTACTGAGACTTTGAGCTCATATTATTTATCATAGTTATTTATTTGAATGAGAAAGCAGGTTACTTTTAGACTTTGTGCTATAATAACTTGTCATTTAGGATATTATTCTTATGTCTGTTTCTTGAGTGCATTTTTGTCCATTTAATGAAATAAGTAGAACTAGTAGAAGTAATCAAGAAGGCGTCCTAAAGCCAACTGTGGAGAGACTTTGTGCTTCCAAAATTGCCTTTAGTCTATATGCCTATTTTCTATTTCTGTGTAAAGGACCTTGGGATGACTTTGTGCCCTCATTGTTCTTCATATTTCTCTTGGGCAGTTGAGGTGGAGACTTTGTGCTACACCTCATTCTACAGGTTACTGCACCCTTATTACATTTACTTATCAGTTACATCTGAGAAAGAACTCCTACTATTTGCTACAACACCACTTTTGAAAGAAGAGAAGTGCCTTCAGTGTTTTCACTAAGATTTATCCTTTGTCTATGAACATAATCTCTAGAAAAAGAGAGATGGATGGTGTAGTCATACCCCTGAATGTTATTTTATACATACATACATATATATATATATATATATATATATATTATATATCCCTTCATATTTATAGGGAACCTCCCCTTGATGAGAGGATGGATTTGTCCCCTTTTGATGTGGTAAACCTGCACATCTGGTTGACCAATCTCCCTATGATGTGGTTAAAGTAACCTATTTTACCCATCAATTAGCTGGTGACAAAATATTCACCCAATATTTTTTTGGTGACTCTGCTAGGGAATCGATGAGCATTTCCAATCCTTTTCTAGTCTATTCAAATTGAAGCATTTCATATCACAGGGGAATAACATGAAGCAGGAAAGAACACTACCAGCTTCATGCCAACAGTTTTTTGGTGACTCTACTAGGGAAGAGTGTGTAGTTTGAAGCCTCAAGCTTCAAGCTAAATTAGGGCCAATTATTTTCTATTTTTATTATACAATCTAGAAAATTCATGCTATATAAGAAGCCAAATATTGTAAGGTGTTGTTGACCCTATTTTGAGTTGGTGCAGTAAGGCAATTTTGATTTATTTCCTCCACAACTTCAAGTTTAGTGAACCAAGAGTTTTCTTCCTACCAATATCAAGTCACCAATACAAGGTAGAGCTTCTTTTTCTTCTATTAGCAGAGCTTTGCTTATACATACTCCACCCAAATTTGTTATTACCCCTTTCCATAATCAAATCATGGCAGTTTAAGGCCCCTAGGGTAATTATTTTAGCCACTCAATTTAACTCCACCTCTACATGAGCTACCATGCAGTTCAAGGAAGAATTTACTCAAATTATTTGGTGATAAGAGAGTTCATCTTGATGAACACATTTTAGCTTTCAGCATAGCTTGTGGTGTGATAGGCATGGAATATGAGGATGTAGTAGTTAGGCTATTTGTGGAAACATTGCAAGGTGTTGCTGAAGACTAGTTCTATCATTTGTAGGCCCAAACTGTGACTGACTGTAACACTCTCAAAGCTAAGTTTGAAGCAATGTTCAAGCCTATAGAAGATGTGCATGCCCTACTGGCCCAGCTCACATAGATGAAGAAAGAACCTCATGAACATATGAGGGACTTCATTGCCAAATTTGGCAAGTTGAGGAATAGGATTCCTAAAATTTCTTAGCCAACACTTGAGAACCTTAAATGTTTCTTCATTAACTCATAGCTGCTTGAAGTGAGTTTTCTACTAAGATGTGTTGGCCACATAGACCTTGCTACTGCTCAATATTTTTCCACTGAGGTGGAATATGACCTTATCTTGGTAGGAATGGTAAGGAGAGATCCTAATAGAGGTAAATATTCTTCATCTTCCGAATATCCATCTATAGGAACCACTGATCCAATGGTGTAGAAATTGAAAAATGAGTTGCCAACTCTTAGAAAGAAAATGGTGCAAGCAATGTCATCTTCCCCTTCCTACAAAGATATACCAAGGAGGACATTCCCTAATTAGTCATACCAAGTAAATGCTACCAAGAATCAAAGGCAGCCAAACTATCTTCCTACCCCTCAGGGGAAATTGGCCAATGAAGCACCTCTAACTACTTTAGCAGTTGGATATCTTGAAGTAGAATCAGATTTCTCCTTCTAGCCTAAGTTAAACCTAGAATATGATGCTAATCTCTTCATAGAAGGAGAAGAAGAATTATCTGGTGACTCCAACAATAGTTTCTTGAATTACCAAGATGAACCTAGAAGTGAAGGTAAAGTAGTTGATGGATCATACGTTGTATTCACCCGATCCAAGAACTAGTCAGCCTAGAAAGCTGATAAAGAAAAAATAGAGGAGTGACCTTAACCTATAAGTTCAATTTCTAAATGAGGAACCACTCTAACTTTTCAAGCAAAGGACTTGATGATCGCTAAAAAAGTAAGTACTTCAAGTATGCCTTCACCTTCAACTTCAATTTCACAGATCAATCCTCCCCCTCCTAGAACTAGAAGGACGAACTCCCTTCCCCTATTCATAATTCGTTTAAAACATTTGACAAAGCTAACCATATCAAGAAAACTAAAATTCAAATGTCTAAATTTAAATTCCTGCAATCCAACCCTAAGCAGTTGGATAAGTTAGTGGAATGTGTGAAGAATAAAACCATCCCTAAAAGACCAATTTTTCCAAAGGTGTCTCCCACGTTCACCTAGAATAACCTTGTCATTGCTCCTCCTACTGCTCCCAAAAGGACCGAACCATTTTATGTATCCCTGCTGATAAATGGACATCAGTTAAACAATTGCATCATAGACTCAGGTGCATTTGACAATGTCATGCCTACCAAAGTGGAAGATTCCCTTGGTCTCACACTGACCAAGACATTTGGGAGATGTTTCTGCATGGAGAACAAACAAGTGCCACTATTGAGACAAATCAAGGATGCCTAATTTGCATTTTCAACATTCCTGGACAAGAGGATCAAGATGATCATCTTGGTGGCTGACGTCCTAGCCTCATATAGCATCCTTCTTGGGATAAATTTCTACAAGGATGTTGGTGGCAAGTTGAGTATGGACCTGTCTAGAGTAAGGATCCCAGTGAAGGGCATCATGCAAAGGTTGTTCCTTGAGAAGGAAGTAAAATATGTTGTCACTCAAACATTAGTGCCTAAAGCTCAAATTCTATTTGAGTCTTCAGGCATGGGTAATTACTTCTTGACTATAGAGGATGTTCCCATCTTAGCTAATGAAACATCTAAAAATGATAATCTTAAAATTGGTTCAGATAAAATAGCAAAAAACATGAGAGAGTACAGTGCAAGCCCAAAGGAATCCTCCCCTCCACACAAAGAGGAATCTAAGGTAAAAATAGTTCTTGATAATGTATGGATACTAAAATTTGATGGCAGTTATTCCTCTACCAGTTCAGGAGCTAAGATTGTGTTGATATCTCCCCAAGGATATATTTTTCCTTTTTCATATAAATTACAATTTAGTAATACCAATAATGCTATTGAATATGAATTTCTATTACTTGGATTAAAGGCCATTCAAGATAAGTTTTTCAAGATCCTTCATGCCAAAGGAGATGTTGAGCTGGTGGTTTTTTAGGTCAGGAACCTGTACCAAGCCAAAAATGAGAGATTGCATCATTACCATAATCTAGTTTGGGATCAAATTGAAAGCTTTGATGATTTTAGTATCTTTGCAATGCCTAGGGAATTCAATGATCGAGCTGATGAATTAGCTATTTTAGTAACTCTATTGGTTCCTCACTTGGATTTTAAGGGAGATAGGTACACTATCGAACTAGTCTTTTGAAAGAGTGCCTGACAATGCCAATCATTGGCAAGTGTTCAATGGTGACAACTAAATTATTGCCTTCTTGAAACAAAAGGATAGCTTTGAATAGCTTCACTTTAAAGGAAGTGAACCAGCCCCTGAATCAAGTTTAGACACAGGTGAAGAATTCTTGCAACTTCAAGGGAATAAAGTTCTAAAAGGCCTAGTTTTCCTTGAGAAGTTGTTTGAAAAGCATGACAAGTTCATTAAACAACAACAAATCAATTCAAGATCTTCTTAGGAGTTTGATCAAATAAATTTGGGTACCAAGGAAAATCCCAAGATGGTGAACATTGGTAAGTGTTGCACTCTAGAAGAGAAGTTTAAGTTTGCTACTCTGCTCTACCAATACATGGATGTCCTAGCCTACTCTTATTATGATCTAAAGTCATTTAGGCCTGAAGAAATTTGCCATGAAATTCCTCTCAAGTGTGATTCGGTGGCTTAGAAGTAAAAATCTAGGTAGTACAATCCAAAGATATCATGTACTATTCTATTTGAAGTATAGAAAATATTGAATGCTAGGATAATATTCCCAATCCATCATTCCACATGGATTGCAAACATAGTACCTATGAGAAAAAAGAATGGCAAAAAAAGCCTCTACATGGACTTCAAGAAATTGAATCAGTCATCCTTAAAGGATAACTATCTTCTACCCATCATGGACCAAGTTCTTCAGATAGTGATCAGTTCAGAGATGTTATCAATACTACATGGCTTCTCAAGATACAATCAAGTTGAAGTTGGTGAAGCAGACTAGCACAAGACTGCCTTCACCACACCTTGGGACACCTTCACATATCAAAGAATGCCATTTGGCCTGATAAATGCTGGTGCCACTTTTCAGAGAGCAATGGACCTTGATTTAAAAGATGAAATGGGTAAGTTCATTATGGTGTACCTTGATGATTTAACAGTATTTTCCAAGCATCATCTTGATCATGTGCACCACTTGCAACAAGTGTTAGAATGATGTCGCTAGAATGGCATTTCTCTAAATCCCAAGAATTCTATTTTTGGAGTAATAAAAGGGAAGCTTCTTGGACACATTGTATTCTAAGAAGGCATAAAGATTGACTCAGAAAGAGTCAAATCCATATGGGAGCTTACCCTACCTACAAGTAAGACTGTAGTTCACTCTTTCTTTAAAAAAGTGAATTTTTATGAAGATTCATCCCTGAGTTCATAGAGATGACTCACCATATTGTAAACATGATGAAGGGAAAGGCCACTTTTAGCTAGATTGAAGAAGGAAAATTGGCATTTTGAGACATCAAGCCAGCTATTGTCCATGCCCCAATTTTGGTTTGTCCAGATTATACCAAGGATTTCACCATATATAGTTATGCTTCTGAGCACACACTTTTACCAATTTTGGTTCAATAGAACAAAGAAGGTGTGGAATCTCCCATATCCTTCATGAGCTATCCTCTCAAAGCTCATGAACTAAAGTATTCAAACATGGAGAAGCATGCTTATGTAGTGGTAAAGGCAGTAAAGCACTTCCATTTTTAAATCTTGAATTCACAAGTTACTACCCTAGTTCTTGATACCATAGTTAAATCCATATTAACTCAGTAGGAGTTTGGAATAAAAAGGGGAAATTGGATTGATAAAATCTAGGAGTTTGATCTCATTATCAAACCAATGAAGCTTATATAAGGAAGAGGTTTCTGCCAATTGATTGTTGACAATAGACCTAAAGAAGTAGGGCATGAAAAAATAGAAGTGGAAGACACACCAACAGTCCTCTTTGTCTTTACCACGAATGAGTGGTATTCAAATATTGCTCATTTCCTTACCTATGGTGAGTGTCTTTCTCATCTGTCTCATAAAGAAAGGAGGTCTTTTAAATTGAAATTTGTCAATTTTGTCTTGTAGGACAATGGCCTGTATAAGAGGAGCCTTGATGGAGTGTTCTTTTGCTGCATGGATAAAGAACATCAGAACTAAATTTTGAAGTCCATCCATAATTTGGCCTATGGAGGACATTTTTCTACTCCTGTAACTACCCATAAGATTCTATGAGCTAGGTATTACTAGCCTACTCTATTTTAGGATGCATACAAATGGGTACAAAGGTGTGAACTATGCCAATAGTTCATTAGAAGACCTAAGTTAACTTCTCTACCTCTCAATCTAGTGGTAATAGAAGATCCATTTCAGCAATGGGGAATCAATTTCATTGGTTTTGTAAACCCATCTTCAAATGATGGACATGATTATGTCCTCACAGCCACATATTACTTCACCAAATAGGTGGAAGCAATTCCAACCAAGCATGCTACTTCAGAAGTAGTATGCAATTTTCTCAAGGAAAACGTCATTTCTAGGTTTGAGGTCTTAACCAAGATTATGATAGATAATGCAGCCTATTTCTCTTCTCATGAGATCACTCAGTCCTATTTTTACTATGGGATTACCCTATCCTACTCTAATTATTTCCCATAAGGGAATGGTCAAGCTGAATAAAGCAACAAGAACCTGGTGACCATCATTAGGAAGCTGGTGGATGACAACCAATGAACATGGGATAAAGCATTGGTTGATGCTTTATGGGTAGATAGAATTACACCCAAGAGGGTGATAGGTATGTCACCATTCCAAATTTTGTATGGTCTCAATGCAGAGATACCAATCACCCTAGAATTTCTAGCACTAACATTGGTAAAGGTGGTCAAAGATCAAACATATGAAAGCTGCATTGATAAAAGGATCATGTGTTTAACTGAGCTGGATGAGCAACAAACTATGGTGGTGGACTGAAATGTTACACATCAAAGTCTGGTGAAGAATCTCTTTGACCATAAAACCAAACCTCATGATTTCTAGATTGGAGATCAAGTCCTATTATGGGACAAAAGAAGAGAACTAAAGGGAATGCATGGGAAGTTTGATTCCCTATGGAGAGGCCCATTTACTATCCATCAGCTCAATGGTGAAAATAGTTTCCTATTGAAGTATCAAGATGGCATGCCTTTTTCTCTACCTTACAATGGGAATCATTTGAAGCAATTGAATTCTTGAAGTATCAAATAAGATCATCTATATATATGTATATTTGTATAGTCTTTAGTTTTATTTTGTGCTTTTCATTTTCATTTTTGGCACCTTTATTTTTTGGTTATCACGACTCCATAGTCCAAAGGCATACTTAAAGGCATTGGAGATTTTGGTTTCTACTCCCCTAAGCTATTCCAAAATTTCAATTGAAGGAAGTTCCCCAACTAGAGCTAGCTGTTGTTCCCAAAATCTGTCACTCATTTTTGGGACAACATATGAACTATTTTGGTCCTGTAGGCCAAAATTCTCTCTTCCATTCTCAAAAAATATTTTAGGCATTCAAATTCTTCATTATTCAATCTTTTTTAGTTAAGGTACTAGTAGGTTCAATAGGTTCAATGACTTTAATAGGTGAGCTCTCTCAAAAGAACAAGTTCCCAACACTTAGGCAATTTCAAGGTTAGTTCAATGCTTCATTTCAACTAAAAGGTCCATCGGTAGGCTTCAAAAAAATGGAATGAACCATTGAACCATTGAACCTTGCTTCCAAAATGGTTCAAATAAATGGGTTCAAAGGTTCAATGATATCGACAAGCTTAAAGAGTTAAGCACTTTGGCAAAAATTCAAAGTTCAACTTCTTCAGCAAGTTTAATGGCTTCAAAAGACTTAGAAGAAAAGAAGGATTTGAAGAGTAATGAATGAACTATTTAACCTTAAACCAAAATGGTTCAGTGGGTTAAAAGCTTCAAAAAGTTTAATAAAGATCAAAAGACTTAAACAAAAGAAGGATTCAAACAAAAGATTGAACTATTGAACTGTTGAACCAAAGTTGGTTCAATCAGTCAATTCAATTAAACAGTTCAAAGGAGTCCCCCAAATCCCAAAGGGAAAGTGTGCTTGTGGAGGGTAGTGAACAAAAGGGCAAGTGCCCTTGTAGAGGGTAGTGAATAAAAGGGAATGAAAAGATATCCTTTAGAAAGATTTTTTATGGCTAATTTTACAAGGGAAATCCTTTAGACAAAATGTCTGAAGGAATTCCTTTAGACATTTTTTCTGAAGGTATGTTCAAAGGCACGATGAAAAGTGGCAAAAATAAAGGAAATATTTCCTCTAGACATTTTTTCTGAAGGATTTGAAGAAGGCTGTCCAAAGGACCCCGAAGGGTAGGTACCCTTGTGAGGGGCTCTCAGAGACCAAGAAATGGACCTTTCTCAAGGCCCAAAGGGACACCTTCCCTTTGGGAGGTTCCAAATACATTTTGTCTGAAGGAATGATCAAAGGCCCATAGGTTGGTTTCTATAGACTTTTCATGCCTATTTCTATGGACTCTGCAGGCCTATTTCTATGGACTCTGTAGGCTAATTTCTATGGACATTGTAGTCTTATTTGTATAGATTCCATAGGCTAATTTATATAGACTCTACAGGATTATCTATATGGAATCCATACGCTGATTTTTATAGAATCCATAGGCTTATTTCTATGAACTCCATAGGCTAGTTTCTATGGACTCTATAGGCCTAATTATACAGACTTTACAGGCTAGCTTCTATGGACTCTACAGGCTTGGTTCTATAGACTCCACATGATTTGAAGAAGAAAGCCACCTGAAGGACCCTGAAGGGTAGGTACCCTTGTGGGGGGGCTCTCAGCAATTAGGAAATGGACCTTTCTCAAGGCCCGAAGGGACACCTTCCCTTTAGGGGGTTCCAAAGATATAAAGCTAGAGGAATTTCAAAGCTTGAGAGACTTAAAGAAAAAAAAAGATTATAAGAAAGAGGATGAACCATTGAACCTTGAACCAAAATGGTTCAATAGGTTCAATGGGTTCAAAATTTCAAAGAAATCTTTGAGCAAAGGAAAGAAGTGAATGAACCAAATAAGTGATGGAGCCAAGGAGCCGAGAAGGCCACCCAAACTGTTGAACTAGTGAAGCAATGATGTCCTCGTAGACGTCAAATTTAGGGTAATGAAATATCCATTGATTTTCAAATGTGGCATGGAAATTGAAAACAAACTCAGTGACCAGCTGAAGAGGGAGTTGAAAGAGCCAGCAGAAAGGGAAAAGATAGCCTGAGAGCTCAAATTGCAATAAGAAAGAGGGAAAGACCAAAAATATCTACGTAGGAGTTATTTCTAGTAGGTGGAACAGTCCACCAAGTAGACATATAAGCTCGTAAGAATTAAAATATGTGGCCTACTTTTCTCCCTTAGAATAAAAGTGAGGGGACAGCTGTGTACATATTTGGAAAAAGACCAGACAACTCATGCTGAGGAGAATATATTTTGAGATGAATTGACATGCCACAGTTAAGGTAGATGCCCTATTCTAGCATGGCCCCTTGACAAAACTAAAAATTCATTCAAGGCATTGAATGTAGCATGGGCCGTTCCATGAAACAAAGTGCCAAGCTTTTCTTCGATGCTATATATTTTAATCTCCTAATTTATGCAGGGAGTTATTTTGGTTATAAAAGCAAAACTCTGCCAAAATTAAAAGGTGATTTCTGAGACTTTGAGCTCAGATTGTTGATCATATTTATTTATTTGAATGAGAAAGTAGGTTACTTTTAGACTTTGTGCTATAATAGCTTGTGTCATTTAGGAGATTGTTCTTATGTCTATTTCCTGAGTGCATCCTTGTCTATTTAATGAAATAAGTAGAACTAGTAGAAGTAATCAAGAAGCTGCCCTAAAGCCAACTGTGGAGAGAATTTTTGCTACCATAATTGCCTTTAGTGTGTTTGTCTATTTTCTATTTCTGTGTAAAGGATCTTGGGACAACTTTATTCCCTCATTGTTCTTCATATTTCTCTCTTGGGTAGTTGAGGTGGAGACTTTGTGATACACCTCATTCTACTAGTTACTACACCCTTGTTACATTTACTTATCAGTTACCTATCAGAAAGAACTCGTGTTGTTTGCTACAAAACCACTTATGAAAGAAAAGAAGTGCCTTTGATGTTTTCACTAGGATTTCTCCTTTGTCTGTGAACATCATCTCTAAGAAAAGAGAGATGGATGGTGTAGTCCTACCCCTGAGTGTTATTTTTTGCATATATATATATATATATATATATATATATATATATATATATATAGCCCCTCATATTTATAGGGAACCTCCCCTTGATGAGAGGAGAGATTTGTCCCCTTTTGATGTGATAAACCTGCACATCTAGCTGACCAATCTCCTTATGCTATGGTTGAAGTATCCTATTTTTCCCATCAGTTAGCTGGTGAAAAAATATTCACCCAATAAAGTGATATATATTTATCGATCGAGAGTGAAAGAGACATGTATGTATATACATAGGTAGTTGTGTGTGTGTGTTAAAATTTATTTATTGAACGCATGTGATATTATATTAAACAAAATTTAATACATTTTTAAGGTTCAAGGCTAAACATCTAATAATAATGTCAAAAAATTCACAATATTATAAGAAACATTGTTTTTTAGAGGAACATGTGACTCTCTTAGCCCAACTTTCCTCCTTGGCTTTGGGTTGATACTTCTTTGGCGTGTGGGAATCAACCCATGCTTGCATAAATGTGTACCACATATATTGATTATTAATATCAGAGAACTTATAGGTAATAACATGGCTCTCCAAATTTGGATTGTCATGGGCCAAAGTGGTCTCCTCTAAAACTTGGTCCACAACCTTCCTACTAATAAAGGTAGTGACCTTAGAGGATCAATTCATAAACACCTTAATTGGATTGGGAATCGCCTTAGGGATGGTTTTAATTTTTATAGGTTATAGTAGATTTGACACTCCATTACCTTTTTCATTTGACTTGGTATTTAAAACTACAAAAGGGTCAAGACTTAACCCAATTAAATCTCTTTCCTTTACTTTAACTTTGGACTTAAAACTATTCCTTCTTTTTCTATGAGCTAGCTAAATTTTTTTCTTTCTCCTTTTCAATGGTTCTAATCACAGGGCATTCTTGATTTAAATGTTCATGGTTGTGGCATATTAAACACTAAATATGAAGTCTTTTGTATTATTTTGATTGTTCAAACATCTTGCCCTCAAACTATTTTAACTAGAATCTTCTCAGAAGATATTTGCTTACAAGAATCATAAATTCTTAAATTTATTATGAATGTTTGAACACAATTTAAAAGAATCAACATCTCACCCTGTATCAAAATAGTTGAAATGTTGATTCTCTTAAAAAATTTAAAAATTATATATTGACATAAAAATTAATATAATTTCTTTAAGAGAATAAACATTTCAACTATTTTGATACAAGGATGGCAGCTCTATAAAGATATATATTTTTTATGTTTAAAAAAATAGAATCAAATATTTATATAGATTATTACCATAAATACAAAATTACTATGAAAGATAATAACATATTTCATTTTTTGATGAAATATATCCATATATTAGCTAAATATAAATATAAAAATAATTCACAAAAAAATAAGGTGGTATGAGAGCATGCCATGACACACTAGGCATAGCCTAGGAACAAAACCAAAATATCAAAGTATCATCTAAGAAATGCCTAGAATTAATAAACTAGATCACAAAGTCATAAAAAGAGATAAATTTTATGCAGCAAGAGCAATGCCAGAAGATGGAGGATCCATATCATCCAAACTCTATCTCAATCTTGGAAAATCATTGCCATCTAGAATAGGCTCCCAACTAATAACTTGGGCAGTGTCTATATCATCATCTACTTACGTTCAAGTGGATGAGATAGCCAAATAAATCCTATGGAACTTATCCATCACATCCACATGGCCTTCAAGTGGTGACACCCAAGCATCTAGGTGTAGAGGAGGAAGAGAATCACCCCAACAATCCTACCTAATATGGGAAGGAGGTGGTGGCTACCACCCTCACTATTACCCAGAAGGGGAAATATGTTGGTATAAGTTGATGCTATGAGATTGGCACCTAGATTAGATGTGATGCTACCCACCACAAGGTGGCTAAGGCACTCTATTATCCAATCTGGGATCCCTAGGTGGAGAAGGTGGAACCTGAGCCATAGTCTAGGGAGCATCTCCCTAATGCGAGAGGAGATCCTAAAGATACCCAAGCTCCATTACCAATTTATTATCTTGGACTTGAATCTACAAAAAAACATTGGAGATGATATAAGATTTATGAAAAGCAAAAACATTACAATCATTAGAAGCATGATTAAACATAGGATTATTTCTTTCTTTTCAAATCTAAAAGATAATATCCACTCCAAAAGTATGGATAATTGCATATAAATTAAGGGCATTACAAGTTTATCACCAAGGAGGATATACTACCATAGGAAAAAATTGGGATAAAAATCCCTAAAGATATTATGGATCTAATTCTAGACCCTTTAAGTTTTGGGATAGTACTAAAAAAGATGGGGGAATATCTCAATGTGGCCATAAAAGAGGAAAGTAGGCTAGTGAAATCCCAGCTGAATAAGTATTATACTAATAGATAAGCCTTGGTGCATTATACACCAAGAAAAATGGGCAAGCTTGGGATCCACACAAGCCCACTAAATAGTGTTGAAGTGAAATATCCATGATTTGATAGATGAGTGCAGCCCCTAGTAGGTGTTATTCTTGTCAACCATAGGCAAATGGGGAGTGAGCCAAGATAAGGAGTGTAATTATAGAAAGGGGTCTTAATATACCATTTCTATTCCTTCCACCAAGGCTGAGTGGAATGGACCAAGATTTTATAGAGCATAAAATCTAGGATGGCATTGATAATTACCTAGTAAGATTCCTAGTATGTATTGGCTAATCAGAATTTAGATTTCACTTCTTCCCAAGATATCCAAGAGTGGGAATTCCTACAAAATATGTCTTGAATGGAATTAATTCTTTTGTGAAAAATCTTGAGTGTATTTATTTAAGGGACTTTTATTAGGGGCACTCCATTGTAATAAAAAATTGGAGATCACCACAGAGAGTGGGAGTTAACAAAGACCCTGTTATAGAAACCAAAAATATTCCCATAAAAAATACTAAATAAATCCAATCAAGGAAGGGGGAGAAAACAAAAAACTTACAAAAATGAGGACTTTGATATTTGTGAGACTCATATCATCCCCTTTCAACTTGAATAGGATGGCGAGAAAATATTTATTGTCTACCACCTCTTTACCATGGCCCTCTAGCTGATTGTTTATAAATAGATCCATATACCTATAAACTTGATTAGAAAAAATTGTCAGTTGATGCCAAACTCCTTGAGGATCCAAAATTATTGATAACTTTTTTGGAGGTTTATAATGAAAATTATTTTATACTTAATTTTTTAAGCAAACAAAAGTTAAAATATCCACACTTTTATTATGTGATAAGAAATATTAAAGTTATAATCAAATAATTTTAGAGAGTAAGAGTAGAGGAAATTGTAGAATATTTTGGGTTCCACTTAAACATATCTAGCCATACTGTGTGCTCTTACCATCATTGAAGTGTAGATTGCACTGTTCTCTGTAAAATATTGATTTTTTATTTCAATTTTTTTATTTTGGTAGGAATTATTTCATTCTTGTTATAAATCATGAATGGGCAATGAAATTCTTCATTTTGTCTCTTTAATGTTGTGTAGTCTAAGAAAATTTTAAAGCATGATTTTTCATACTAAATGGAAATTCCATTGCTTATTATTTATCTTGCTCACGGTTTTTGAACTCTATCCCTCCCTATAGATTATTTTCTTTTTACCCAATTTTATTATCTATATGGCATTTGTACTTTCAATAAAATGCTCCTCTCTTTCTTCATTATATTTTTTGAATTTTTATTTAATATTTTTTAAATTTCTATATCACTTTAATAATTATTTATTTGTCTATAATTGGTCTTTCCATGTGGATAGTTCATCTTTTAAAAAACATTTACATAGTTTTAATCAGAATTTACATTTTTACATAAAGCATTACTTGTCTTTTCTATGTTTTAATATTCATATTTTATATTGTAATATATTAAAAATATTTGAGACTTTGATGTTAAAGGTATGATAAACAAATGATAATAGTCTTTTGATTCGAGTTTGATTTCATTATTTTGATTACCAATTGGTACTTTCTTTCATAATTTCTCACTACAAGATTTTAATAGGCTTGCACCATTTGACACAAAGATCAAATACAATGTACCATTTAACACAAAGTTAGGTACTAACCATTGTGTGACCCTTGTTTATAGTCATTTTAAATCATAATTTATTATTTTGAGGATTTGTATAGTTTATATATTTTATTGTATTCATCAAACTTTAATATATTTGATCACACAAACCTAAAGAACACTTAATTTAGATGGATACTTTAAAGTGTATCATAAATAGTCCTTCTTTAGATTATATAACTCTTAAAACATCTCCTAAAATTCACATTTTAATTTAAACATCCTCAAAATCTAACATATCAACACATTTACCTTTCTCTAGTTTCACCTTCCATCCCAACGCAGTTTATTCTAATTGTTCAATTTCACCTCATTTTACATCACATGTTAGGTCATCCTACAATGCCCATTCAATTATCACTTTATAATTTTTTTCATATTATGATGCCCACCCCTACATTATATTACCCATTGGGGTATCCTACGATGCTCTCTCTTCTTCTATAATGCACAATAAAAAATGAATTCAACTTCAAAAAACTGAGACACATAAGCTTATATTTCTCATGATCATCCGTAATATAGATGTTACCATAGGTTTTTTATTGTCTTTTTTGTCTCTTGTTTCTTTATTTGGGTGTGTTTTATTTCATTTACTATCATTTTACTTAAAACATTATTTCATTTATGATTCTTTAGTTTCATTTATTTGTACTTACACTATTGTGTCCTTTGTGATTATTTGGTTTCATTTCACTTTAATTACATCAATGGTTCCTTTTAGATGGTTTTGTTTTAATCACATTAATTTTGGAACTTTTCCCCTTTTATTTATTAAGTATCACCTTCAATTTCTTAATTAATTTTTATTTTATCTCATTTTTGTCATTTTTTACTTAGTCTCTTTATGATTCTTAGTCATTAAATTATATTTTCCCTATTTTGAGATGACCATTTACTCTCCCCTCTTTTGGGATTACTATTACTTTCATTATCAATTTAGCTAGACCTTTGTAGATTAGTACAACTTCCTTAGGGACATGATTATTGTAGCATAGCCACATCCCTTTCATATCACTATTTACCTCCTTGTGATCAACTACGAGCATATTCATCATTGTATCACTTATTACCTAGATGGATCTCTCAATATATCCATATTTCCATTATTCTTTTCATTATAGCACACATAAGCTAATTTTGAGATTTCACACTTAATTTTGGGAAAGTCTAGGAGTCTTTAGACACCATGGTATTTATGTCCTTTTATTTAGTGACCAAGTGTAAACTCTCTTGTGCTTGTCACCTATTTTAAACATGATTGGTTTTCAAAATCTATACAAAGCAGGAATAATAAATTTTTCAAAGAGTTAAAAGCCATATCATATAATAAAATTTAATGATTAAAAGGCAAATGCAAGCTCAAAATTTAGATCACACTAAAAAATATGATATTTATTTGGCACATATCTTATCTTAATTGAAGATCAAACTCCATATTTGGCCTCATGATATATATAAGTATTTTGGGGTTATGGTAGGCCAATAGAGTGGGGTAGGAGATCTCATTATCTCATTTACTCATAGTGCCACCTAATTTCTCACACAAGTACACAATCTTCATAATATACCAACAAATCCATAATGGCTCATGAGGAGAAGAGAACATGTTATGGGAACGTAGGATCCATATTAATTTTCATGCATTTAACCTTAATGGGATGATTTATTTACTTCACTTGTTAACCCAAGCTTTGTGTTCAATATTCAAAGTTTCCTAAGTCCTTTATGTTGATATTTCTTATCTTTTCCCACTTGTTTAGTTTGTCTCATTCCCACTAAGGATTTCTACATCACCCATATGGTGCCTCACATTCATTTTATGCATCACATTATTCCCACTATACCCTTGTTGGATATTACTTTTAGTTGGTCAAATCTTTCACCACATTTCTCTTCTTATGCCTCTTGGATTATACTTTTATATTTGTAATGTTATACTTTAGATAGGACCAAGTTTTATTCATAAACACCCCTTCACATTTTCTTACCAAACCATCTCATTATCATACTATTCATGCCATTAGATGGTGGTTTTATCTTACATCACATTTTATCATAAACATTAAGTTTTACTCATCATTAAATAGAGATTATGATTTTTCATTTTTCCATCATGTTCTTGTTTGTTTTTTATGGACTCCACTTATATTACATATGAAATTTTACATAATTACTTGTTTTTCTTCATGTTTGATTTAACATGATTTTATTACATTCTAATTTACATTCTCATTCTTAATCATTTATGTTTTATTTCTATTTGATTTGACAAGCTTATCTTACATGAAGTTACATTTAATTTAATTACATATCTTTGGTTTATTTTTTCACATTGATATTTCTTTTACTTAAAATGTTTCACATACGTTTTCACATAATATAAAGTATGTTTTACATTTATTTTTCCATCATTTTTCACTATAGGTTTGGTATTTTGGTTCTAAACTATCCCTTGCAATCTGAGCTTGCCATTTTTTCAAGTGATTTAATTATTTTTTAGATTTATTTATTTCTACTTTGATCATCCTATTTTTAGCCTTATATCCCTAGGGTTTCTCAAATGCAAGTATTGTGCCCTCCATTATTAATAATATTATATTTTTATGCAACCAGTTAATAGAAAGGTAAGTCATGGTATGCATATGGTAATTTCATATAATTTTATAATTTATTTCTATACTTCATTTAAATCAACTTAGTTGGTGTGTTGTTATATTATTTCATGAAGCACCATCTCATGTTACACTATTGTGACATGTGATGAGATTTGAGTGGGGAATATGTATACAAAAAATACTTATAAAAAATATAATTCAATTCTCACTTGAAATAACTTTTCAAGCTTCAATCTCTCTTAGTGCACACCTTAAAGGGTACACTAGGGAAAGGGTGGGCAGACCATTGGTGCTTCAAAAGATTATTGGTATATCATACCTAAACCCACTTAAAATACCACTTATACAAATTCATATTAAATAATCCTCTCAATATCCAATAACTATTCAAAAATCCATTTTTCCTACTATGTCAACCATGGTCAATCTAGTTACAAAAGTTATGACGTATGTCACATAACTAGGTTGACATAGGTTGGCATAGCTGGAAGTTGAATGATAAATTTTTAACATTGGGATGTTGCAAGATGACCTTATAAAATATAATTATAAAAGGAATACAACCTATCTATTTATATAAATAAAACCTTATATTAAATCTAATAGAGAGGAACATTCATTTTGACATTATTATATCTAGCAATTTTGTTACATCTAAATTTGAAGGAACCATTGCTTAGGGTGGTTTTTCATGGAAGAAAGATAACTTGTATTATGTGAAGTATTATATTAAAGTAGGAATATTTTATCCAATATTTTATTTCAAATATAGTGTGGTCCTTAAAAAGCCACAATAATCTCTTATAAATCACCATTGGTCAATGGAGAGATTGAGAATTGATAGGTTTGTCCAAAAATAAGTATCTTGTAACTTTTTTATTTCATTTAATAGATAGATATTGCAAAAAGTAATAGGTTTTAATGTATAAATAATTTATTATATTAATTATACACTTAAACTTAGTGTATATATAGGGTTTTCTAGGCTTTCCATCTTCCACCTTAGGTGATCTAGGCCCCCATTTTCCTACCATGATCCATTATTTGTTTTGTTTGTTTTAAACCATTATCCTTTGTGTTATAAGTTTTGGTAAAACTATATTATAATTTATTTTATTAATTAGAAGAGGTAGTTAGGTTTATTTAATAATATGATTTTCCTATACACTTTTGAACCCTCTCCTTTAGTGTTATGTAGTAAGTTCTCACTTAGTTAGGTTTAGTAGATTCAATTTATCCATGTTCCTAATATACAAAGTATTGTAATATATGTTAGTTGATTATCTTCTCTAATATTAGATTTAAAAATTAGGATAAGTTGTATATCAATCATTTCTTTCATATAAAAACATCTATACTTAGAGTGGAAACATCAATACTCAAAGTTGCTTGAAAGACACCTACCCATAAACAGTAATGCTAAAGTTTTGTACAAAAACATTGTTTCAAAGAATAAAAATTTCAATTGAAAGTAAATGGAAAAAGAGATGGAAAATAGTATATATGTTTCTCATTTAAAGCTAAATAGTCAATAACCTATATCTACATTATACTAAATCTTGTTAAACAATAGAATTAGTTAGCAATCTTCTTCAAAATGCATGAAAAAGTGTGAGAAATAAAAAGGGAATGAATCCCTCTGGTCATGATAAAATGTAATATGATGAGATTTAAACATTGAATATAAAATAAGAATAGTCTAATATCCTACTCCAATTCTAATATAATATCTAATGAAACCAAATAAAAGAGACAAACAACTCACATTCACATAACAAATATGAAAAGCTCTCTTATGTTGATATGTTTTTTCTCACAATTAGTAGATTTGTGGTTGCTCAAGGAGTTGTGAAAGAATTCCAAGATCATTTACTTATGATTTATTTATCACTTGATTACTAGAAGACACATATTTATCCATATTTTCCTCTCCTTAAATTAAATGATGCACAACCATTTTATATATTTTAGGAGGGAGAATTAGATGATTAGGATTAATCTAAATTTATTTGTAATATTTAATTTTGTATGTATGATATTTATTCTATGAGTTAAATGTATTTAATAATGACTTCTAATATTAATGAAGTGGTTGAAGGAGTTAATTGATTTGGTTGAATGATTTAATGAGTTGGTTAATTTATTGATTTATTTATGTTTTGTTAATTATGTGTGCATCAAATTTATTTAGTTATTAATTAATTAAATAATAATGATTAATTAATTAATTAAGCATGGAATGATATAAGTGGGATTCATATAAGGTTATGGTGATGGTTTAAATGTTTTATGTGGTGATATTAGGGGTTTATGATTTTCATACAAATTAACTAGGGTTAATGATGAATTGGATGATGGTAAATTAGTAATAAAATTAGGGTGTCTACACACAAAATTAATATAAAATTATCATGCCATAAGACTGTCATCGAATGACAAGCCAAGCTCATGATTCATTATGGTCAAAAGTGACATTTTTTCCAATCTCATCATTGATATAAGTCATCAATACTCTTGTTCTAACAAATAATCATTAAGCCATTTGTAAGGTATGAAAACACAGTCATTCAACAAATCATTAGGTCTTTCATGAGGTAAAACAAGACAAAGCATTTCCAATGGTTAATTTTTTTAATAAAAAACCAATGTAAGCTTATGCCCTTAGTATAAACTATAAGCATATGTTGTTTAATATATAAACTAAGGACCTAAATTGTAATAAATCATTCATATAGACATAGTGGAACAATTATTTATATTCTAATGATGGCTCAAAACTAAAAATATTAATGATCACAAGACATTATTAGATAATCAAAATACAAGACATCACAAAAGGGAATGCAAGACATTTATACTAGTATAATCCTTTTATTTATGTTCATTTCCCTATATAACATTGTTTAGATAGTCTGACAAAGTCTTCCAAGTCCAAACCTATATCAATCATTTGATTGTAACCTATGACCACAAAATGAATCAATAGTACTAGTTTTTCATAATCATGAACTAAATCAAATATTTAATGAAATATAATTAGTTTTAATATTAAAAAAAATACTTTAACATAAACTATAAACTAAATAATGATCAAATCATATTCCAAATATCATAATATAAAAAATGGTTCATTAAAATAGTACAATATGCACATTATTTAAGGTCTACCCAAGTGAGATAAGACATGTTTCAATCAAAAGTATATTTTCATTTTTTCCTTATTCCTAACTATGATTTGGAAGAGGATATGTGAAATATTTCATGTGCTAATTTGGAGGAGCTACAGATTGATTCAAATCATTTTTTTCACCTTTTATTTGAATTTGGTTGGTCTCAATAACAACTTTCATATTACAAGTTAATATAATACATCTATTTGATGAATTTCCTTCAACTTTATGGTAATAATATCTTGGATATTATGATTTGATGTAATACACCTATTTGATAAAATTACTTGAAATTAATGGTAATCATATTATGATTTCTAATAAAATGTTTTGAAGGATGTAATTATCTTATTTGAGGTAAAAATATTGTTTAATGCACTCAAATACAACTTCAAATTATAGTTGTTATGGAATATAATTAAGCATAATAAATTATCTTCTCTCTCTTTATAGGATTTAAATAACATTTAAAGATGATTTTTCTATGGCATGTGGACAATAATCCTAGGGTAATTTTTTTTGGAAATTTATTATTATTTATTTTATTTTAAAAGTTATTTTTTCCCCAAATGTTTTGAAGTAATGGAATAAGAAGACACTTTACAAGAATATTTAAGAATAGTTACATCTATAATATTAATTTTAAGATCTCTAATAACATGAAAAAGTTTATAAAATGAATCTAAATAATTATGTGTGTGTGTGTGGGTGGGTGGGTGGGTGGTTGTGGGAACATCAAGAAAATAGACCTCCTCTTGTATTGTTCAAAGTCATAAGTTGATAGGAGGTCAAATTTGGTCAAATTTGTAGTGGAATGTATGTGAAGGATGATCTAGGATCCCTCTTATTTAATATAAGTCATATAGAGTCCTATAAATGAATTCTATGAGTGCTATGAGTTTTCCCTCCAAAATAGGGAATTTCAAAATTTAAATAGTTGAACAATGACTAGGAGGGTCAAATGCATGTATGGAGTGATTAAGTGATTAAAGTGGGTTTTAGGAGTCAAATAAAGTCATTTAAGGTAGGTTTTAACATATTTATTGTTATGTTTTTAAAGTGTTAGTAATCAATTAGTCATGTGAACTTCTCTTGTACATTGAGTTGGTTATGAAAAACAAGTTAGTGTAACTACCTTGAAACCAACATTGAAGCTGGAAGGAAAAGTAATTGTAGTGTGTTGGATGGAATATGAATGGAGAATAAGAGAGATAGGGAGGTGTCCACAAATAATAGGAGTAGAAACTAGAGAATGAAAGAATGAGTGAACTCCTCAAGGAATGATACAAGTTCAAGGTAAGACTGTAATGTAATTGAGAACAAATCAATGAATAAAGGAAAATGTTAATGTATATATTCTAATATTAATGTGTATTGATCTCATTAGTTACATGTTTCCTTTGAAATTCATATGATATCATGTCTTTGTTGTTGATATGTAAAGTTGCATGTTTTGATCAAGGACTATGTCATAGTCTTAGAAAGAAGGGTATTTGAATGGTTTTCTACAAGTTAGTGGAATGAATTTATCATAGCATATATGTTTTTAAAAGCTGAAATTGTGTAGACCCAGATATGGTTGTGAGAATTTATGTTAAAGGGGAAACTCAAAGTAAAAGGACATTGAGTCCATGAAACCCTATAGGTATGTGTTACATTCAAACAAAGAAGGCAAACACTTGGTTCTTAAAATAAATACCATTAACCTATTGAGATAGTGGTAGGAAATTAAAATAATTTGTTGTAATGTTATTGTTTGAATCCAAATAATCAATTAAATATAATATAAAATATATAAAGAATAAAGAGTTTTATTGTCACAGTGAGTGCCTTATTTTGAGTTCACAGTCACATTGTAAAGCAAGTTAAGACTTGTTTATTAATCTTGTCAAAATATTCCATTGATGTAGATGGTCTTGGATGGTGGTCCATCAAGAAATGAGATTTTTAAAACCTTAAAATACATGTAAGAGACTTTAATTTGGTCTAATTATCCATGTTGTTATCACAAGCCTGTAGGGTACCTTGTCATGCACAGTCAAAGTAGAGAGGAAAGATATGTCTTATATGAACTGTGTATGATCTTGACTATTAAAATTTTTGTGTGTTTGGTAATAGGTGGAAGAAATTTATTTGGAGTTGGAAATCCTTTTATAATTGCCCTTGACACTCATTAATGTATAAACCCTCCTATCACAATCCTAAATGGGACTCAAAAACCTGTGTTTTGATGGTTTGGAAAGAGAATAAAGAGATGTGAGATGTCTCACCCATGGATGAAGTTGAATAAGGTGAAAATAGACCTATGAGTCATATATTTTTCCTTTGAAACGTTTTATAACTCAATATATGGAATTAAGTAGGCTCTTGGCCTGTGTAGGTACCCAACTAGGGTTTTTAGAGAAAAAACCCTATAACTTTTGATGTAACCATACAAAATTAGTGAAAATTCATAATTGGACTTTCTTTTATGTGATTAAATATAATAATGTGTTTTTTTTTATTTAAGGTCCGTACGGTATGGATTATAATATTGAGGGTGTGTCTTAGGGCTAATAGGCCTAATTAGGATAACATTTACAAACGAATTATGGGATAAATGTGGAGTTAGGTTATGAAATTTGACAAAAACATGAAATAAGATATAGGGTAATGAAAAATAGCCTTACATCATACAAAATCATGATATATTTGTTAAATAAAGTGAAAAACTAATAAAAAAGCTACAAGCCTATGGAGGTCATTATGACCTTTAGGTGTGGAATGAGAGTATGAATATTATTTGATAAATTTAAGAATTATATGATAGGTGTAATAAGATCATATAATACCATAAAATAATTAATATTAATTCCTTAATACCTATGTCAAGATTTGGTCCTTGAGACCTAAGAGAATTGCCTAAGGAGCTAATGTGTGAGGTGTTTTTAAAGAAGGTTGAAGGGAGAATGATGATGAATTGAGATAGTACTTGAAAACTCAAAATTGAGTTTATTTATATAATATAAAGGTTATAAATCCTTGAACAAATAAATAATGTATATACACTATATAGCCTAGTATGCAAGTTGTTAGAGATCAATGGAGATGAGTCCTTATAGACACAAAGTCAAACTTTGAAAGTGATTTTTACTAAGAATAAAGACAAGATTGAATGTTTTGAGACTTATTCATAATACCTATACATAATTTGGTATCAAAATAAGGTAATATCTTGGTTTATATTTGTTGTGAATTGTTCAAGTTTGTTGATTTAAGATAGACAAGATATGTTATGAGGAATGCATGAGATAACCTTGTAGGGTATTATGTGAGAAGATAATGTTGTAGGTATGATATATTGAGGTCATTATATATAAATATAAAATTAATAAGAGAGGAAAAATATCCCCAAAGTCCTATGAGAAAGGACTAGAAACTAGTAAAGAAATGACTAGATAAGGTAAAGAGAAAAGAGAGCCTTGGAGCTCCAAGAGAGAAAGATAAGAGTAAAGACTCCAATATAGGTTCAAGAAAGATAAGGAGAGTTTCTATATATAGGAATAAAAGAAGAGTAAATATCCAAGAGAGGTTTAAGAGGAAATATTGATAAGCTTTCCAAGAGGAAGGCCTAGATAGGCCTAGAAAGTAAAAAAGAAAAGAGAAGATGGAAGTAGAAAGAGAAGTGGAAGACATGAGAAGATAATTGGGGTAGAGTATTGAGAAGATAGATATCATGGTGAATGTTTTTAATGGAAAATAAAAGTAATGGATTGGTTGTAACATGAGGAA
This sequence comes from Torreya grandis, assembly GCA_037957365.1. NCBI lineage: Eukaryota > Viridiplantae > Streptophyta > Pinopsida > Cupressales > Taxaceae > Torreya > Torreya grandis. The sequence goes on along the minus strand of JARHVA010000812.1, from coordinate 4,090,960 downwards.
AAGCGTGTAGTGGCCATTATAGTCACTTGTGAAAGAAAGAAGGCACAAGATGAGTGTCTTGAAGAATGAGAAGAAGAAAGAGAGTAAATCCTAAAGAGGCAAGAGAGATGATATATTTCCAAGTGAGAAATAAGATAGAGAGATAAATATGAGAGATCTCATTGAAGATAACAAGAATAATATGAAAGTTACAAGAAGAGCACTTGAAAATGAATACAAGAAGAAGAGATGGAAAATGTCTATGTAAAATACATTGAAGGAGATGATATGTTATCTTATTTTATATGCTAACATTGATTTACAATTTTTGTATGCAGGTATGAAGACAAGTTTGGTTAAGGATGGGCTAGGAACATCACCCATCAAATGAAAAGAGAATGACAAATAAAGAGAGCCTCTTGTAGAAGACAAAGTGATAAAATTTGAATACATTTCACATGTTTAAGATAAGGTAGAAGAGGAGTTATATGATGATATGATGAGCATTACACCTAGAATAAGATAATAATCATGTAAAGAAGACAAAATATCTAACCATATAGACAAGAATCCAAAACATGAAGACATGAGTGAAGAGTTGAGCTTGCAATTGTCATATTTGGAGGTAAATTAATGTTTGAGTATTGAATATGATTGTATATGTGAAGAATAAAAGACTATTATGTAGATTGGGATAAATAAGGACAAATTAAATCCATCAAAAAGAGAGCAAGGGCATGAATGTGTTTATATTAAGTTTCTTAAGTAAACATGTGATAATAAGGAAGAGGTAAATCTAAAACAAGAGGCCAATCAAAGTAAGAGTACAGGTGGAAAAAAAGCATAAACATGGAAACAAAAATCAAATATCAAGGAACACCAAGACAGAATGGTAGATATCCAAGGAAAGAAGCATAAAGGAGAGGGAATGAGAAGAAAATGGAAATCTAATAAGGTATAAGGTATCAAATGTTTTGAAAAGATAATGAAAAGGGTGCAAGAGATAATATTGTAGGTGTGTCCCAAGAAAGCATGAAGAGTGAGGAAGATTAAAAGTATACAAAGCAAACAAGAGAGCTAATGCAAGCAAACCAAGCCAAAGAAATGAAGGTATAGACATGTAAGAAAGAATATGAGAACATATTAGATAATTATTCTCAATATTTTTTTTAAAATGTTGTTTATGATGAGGTATATGAAGTTAATTCAAGTAATGAAAACCTTTTGTACATAGAAACAACTCATTAATGAATGAGTGTGTAGAAAGACAAGATGAGAATGAGGCATCTCAAAGACTAATTAAAACATAGAGTATGAAGCTAAAGGAGGTTTATATGAGTCTCATAAATGAGAAAGTATAGGGAAAAGACAAATATTAAGTCTCCCAAGAGGATGAAGAGCAATGTGGACCAAGATTAGATGAGGATTGTGAAGAGGTGGATACACTCAAGTTGTAAGAACAGATGGAAATGTTAGAAGACATGATCATTCCATGAAAGTGGATGAAATAAGGTGACTTAAAATAATAAAATTTTAAGGATGAAATCCAAAAAACATAAATAATGGAGCAGAAAATGGAATCACAAGGAGTTTTACAATTAAGACCACAATCAAGCAAGCTAGTTATTAAGCAAATGGAGTATGATGAAGTGAAAAAGGTGAGTTACTAAATTATTCAAGATAAATATAAGTTTAAATTTGATAATAATTAATATATAAAGTTATAAAGGTGTCAAACAACCTTGTACTATGTTGAGGATGAATAGAATAAAAAGTTGCTCTTGCATAATGAGCAAGATGATAGAAATAGGCATCAAGTAGTGAAGGAATGCGAAGTAGAGGTAGATAAAGAAAGTAAAATGGATAAAATTATAGAGGTTGATACCATAAAATTTGGAATTTTAAGTAAATAAATAAATATAGTGGCACAATTTTTCTCCCTCTTGGAGAGTATGATGCAAGATCATCAAGCAAATAGGCCTCCTCTTGTATTGCTCAAAGTAATAAGTTGGTATAAGATAAAAGTTGGTAAAATTTTTAATTTAATGTATGAGAAGGATACTATAGGATCCATATGATGTCATATAATTCATATAGAGTCTTAGTAATGAGTTTTATGAGTTCTAGGAGTTTTCCCTCCAAAATAAGGAATTTAAAAAATCAAATAGTTGAACTATGACTATGAGGGTCAAATGCATGTATAGAGTGATTAAGTGAGTAAAGTGGGTTTAAGGTGTTAAATTAATTAATTTAAGGTAGTTATTAACATATATATTTTTAATTTTTTAATGTTTTAGTAATAAATTAGTCATGTGAACCACTCTTGTATATTGAGTTGGTTATGAAAATCAAGTTAGTGCAACTACCTTGAAATAAATGTTGAAGTTGGAAGTAAAAGTCATTGTAGTGTGTTATATGGAATATGAATGGAGAATATGAGAGAGAGGTATGTATCTACATAGAATATGAGGAGAAACTAGATAATGAAATCATGAGTGAAAACCTCAAGGAAAGATACAAGTCCAAGATAGGACTGCAATGTAATTGAGAACAAATCAATGAATAAAGGAAAGTGTTAATGTATATATTATCCTCTCAATTTGTATCAATTTCACTAGTTACATGTTTCATTTTAAATTCACATGAGATCATGTATTTTTTATTGTTGTGTTAAGTTTCAATTTTTGATTAAGGACTGTGTTCACAGTCTTAAAAAAGAAGGGCATTTGAGTGATTTTCTACAAGTTAGTGGAATGAAGTTTATCATAGTATATATGCTTATACATGTTGAAATTGTATATAACCTAATATGGTTATGATAACCTATGATAAAGGGGAATATTATAGTAAAATGACATTGAGTGTATGAAGCCCTATAGGTATGTGTTACGATCAAATAAAGAAGCAAACACCTGGTTCTTAAGACAAATACTATTAACTTGTTGAGATAGTGGTAGGAAAGTAAAAGAATTTGTTGTAATTTTAATTTTTGAATAAAAATAAGAAATTAAATACAATATATAAGATATAAATAAGAAAGATTTATGTTGTCACACTGAGTGCCCTATTTTGAGTGCACAGTCACATTGTAAAGCAAGTTAAGACCTATTTATTAATCTTGTCAAAGTATGTCATTGATGTATATGGTCTTATAGGTGGTAAATAAGGAAAGGGTATTTTTAAAACCTTATAATATGTGTAAGATACTTTAATTTAGTCTAATTATCCATGTTTTTATCACATGCATGTAGGGTACCCTATTATGCACAGTCAAAATAGAGAGGAAAGATATGTCTTATATGAAATGTGTTTGATGTTGAATATAATGGTTTTTTATGGTTGATAACAGGTGGAAAGAATGTATTGGGAGTTTTAAATCCTTTTATAAGTGTCCTTCACACTTATTAATTATAAATTGTGTTATCACAGTCCTAAATAGGACATAAAAACATGTGTTTTAATGGTTTAGAGAGAGAATAAAGAGATGTGTGATGTAACACACATGTAGGAAGTTACATAAGGTGAATAAAAATATTAGTGGCATTTTTTTCCTTTGAAATGTTTTATAACTCAAGATATGGAATTAAGTAGGCTCTTGGCATGTGCAATCACCCATTTAGGGATTCTAGAGGAAAAACCTTACAACTTTTGATGTAAGCATAAAAATTAGTAAAAATTTATAATCATACTTTTTTGATGTTATAAAAGAGAATAATGTGGTTTTGGTCTATTTAAGGTTCATAAAGTATGGATTTTAAGACTGAGGGTGTGTCTTAGGGATACTAGGCCTAATTTGGAGGACATTTACAAAGTATGGACTAAGTTTAGAGTTAGGATATGAAATTTGGCATAGACATGAAAGAGGATAGAGGGTCATGAAAAATATGCTTATATCATATGGAATCCTAATAGATTTAGTAAATCAAGTGAAAAACTTAGAGAAAAGGCTACAAGCCTAAGGATGTCATTATGACCTTGAGAAGTGGAATGAGAGTAGGAAGATATTTTGAGAACTTGAAAAAGGATAGAATAGGTGTAATAAGATCATATAATACCATCAAATAAATAATATTGAGCCCTTAATACCTATGTCAATATTTGGTCATTGAGACCTAAGAGAATTACCTAAGGAGTTAATGTGTGAGGTGTGTCTAAAGAATGTTAAAGGGAGAATGGTGATGAGTTGATATGGTACTTTTAAACTCACAAGGAAGTTTATTTATAGAATAAAAAGGTTCCTTGAAAAAAAAAATAATGGATAGACACTATATATCTTAGTGTGAAAATTGGTAGAGATCAATGGAGATGAGTCCTTATAGACAAAAAATCAAGATTTGAAAGTGATATTTACTAAGACCAAAGCTAGGAGTGAATTTTTGGAGAATTATTCATAATACCTCTTCATAAATATACATCATGAATATTCCATATTTATATATATTATTTACCATTGGTTTGGGCATTGTGATTACAAAAATATATTACCCAACATTAGTGTAAACACATGATGCAAGAATAAGAGTGAGGAAATGGTGACACTAGGGAATGGTCCCCATACACTCATTAGTCTCAAATAAATACAAGTTACAACATACTAAGGTATTTGGGAATAGTATAGGGCACAAATGATATAAGTTCTATAAAACACATGATTACCTCCCCAAGAGGTAACATACAACATTCCAATTAATCGACCATAAATCCACACCTCCAACATTCAATACAAGATACATATATACAAAATCATATTTTATAATTAAATACTAATGAGAAACTAAAATTATTGGACACTACCTACATAATAGATTTAGACATCTTTACAGATCTTGATTCAGGAACAAAGTGTGAAGCTCAACAATCTAGGAGACATTTCAGGAAAAAGAAATGAAGGTGTATAAAGATAAACCCATATTTATATCAATATTTCATTGATATTTCTCTCTTCAGGGAATATTTTATTCATTATATTAAACATGACATCATTGCTTGCTTTTATGCTAGGATATACAATGAGGCAAATATCTTTAGATGGGTTAAGAACTCTTGGTCAACATTATTCGATTACATTCCTAATGTTTAGAGATGGGATAAGGGATACATAATTTTTACTTTAAAATCCATTGAGTATCAAGATAATATCACATCAAGTGGACCTTGGTTCTATGAAAGTGTTTCTCTCATCACCCATAGATGGCATGCAAGTTTTGACCCGATTCAATAACACATTAAAACTCTATCACTATGGGTCAAGATGTTAGGTCTACCTATTGAAATGTGGGAACCCAATATCCTCAATACCATTGGTGATAACTTGGGTAAATATCTCTATATTGATATTAGAACATGTCTTTACAAAATATTATAGTTTATATTATTTACATGGAGATGGACATCACTAAAGGACTAATAAAACACATTGAGCTAGTGGTAGGAGATCTACACTATCAAAAAATATTATATTACAAGAATGTATCTTTTAAGTGTACACAATGTCTCATACATGATTAACTTAAGACCTCTTTCCCCCTCTTTTATAAGATGACAAGACATACTCCAAGGGATTATGGAACTTTAGGAAGTAGGTTAAACAACCATCCTTAGATGGGGATGGTGTATATTTTACACATAGAACACTAGCCACAAACACCTTGGTTGGCTAAAGGTTCAATGAGCACATTGTAGAATATAATAATGATTATGTATTGTCTATTGGAAATCAAAAATAGGCTATGACCCCAAAATGTACCCTTGAGGGTCTTCAAGAGAAGGAACCAAACTTTCAAGATGAATACATAACCCACATACTATTGTCACCAAATCTTGAACCCTAGAGTTGGTTTTTGAATCCTATTCTAAGATTTGGTCAACATTGGAATACCTCTAGGATTTTAGCTAGCCTATGGTAGAGGTAGACCTCTAGGTTTAAGGGATAACTCCCTATATTGATCCTTGAATTCTTATCACCTACACTAACTATTTTCTTGGGTGAAAAGGGGTAGAAAGTGACATGAAAATAACCTAATCTAATGAGATGATACACTAGAAATATATCCACTAGAATACCATGCCATTTTACTATGAAACATCACCTACAACACTAGTCTTAAAATTCTTAATTTCTCTAACATTAGTATTTCAAACATGGAGGTGATATGTATTGGACTAATTAAGGCAAGTGAAATAGAGTTTATATTGTAAAAACCAAGGTTATTTTTACACTTTAATATATTCAAACACACTAAAAATACTTCATGTGACCTATTAGAGTGAAAATTACTTGCACCAAACATGAATGGATAAAGGGAGGCAAGGATATATACTTATCACTAGAGACTTCAATATGCATTACTTCACACACTTAGACAATAAAGTCATGAAATAAAAAAAAAATTGTAATTCTTATTTCAAATTCAAAGAACAATATCAAAATAGTAGGGCTTCACCATAATAGGTGTGGAATAGAATACAAGAGCCAAAATGGCTTGCATTTATAGAACATAGAAAACAAAGATAATAAAGGGAAGTGGAAAGGTAACCAAGACAAGTGTCAAAACATGAAAACTAGTTAAATTATAGGATAATGAAGTGGATAACATGGGTTTTGAAGGTATTCTTAGACATGTATCCATCTAAAGCATCAAACTCTCCAAAACTAGTGTAGAAACCCTTCAACTTCCTTCTTAGAAATGCTTTCATGATGAGGCATCTCTTGACTACTCAAAACTAGAATAGGGAGAGATGACACATATTAAATGTCTTAGGGGTGGTAGAAATAAACTATGATAGTAATTAGATGTATCCCTAACTATTATCCATCTTTTGGACACTTGTACTCACCATCTGCAGTCATTATTTAGTCTTCCATGCCTCATTATTCACATTTATCATCAAGATGTCCTTTAGTTGCTCAAAAAAATACATGTAAAAGGTGTTAGGACACATTTATAGGACCCATATGCCTTAAATTCCATCAATTAGACCTTAAAAAGGTCCCAAATTATACTTCTCATTCTTCTCATTAGGAAGTCACTTAGTCTTTTTATCAACTATCAAAGACTGCCTAAAATGAATGATTTATTAGAAGTGTTTTCATTACTATCTATTATGATAAATTAGCATAAGGAGTTATAACAATCCCTAGTTAACCTCCCCAAATGATTATCATTCTTCAAATATTCTCTACACCTCTAAAACACATAAAAACCTACATGAAACCCTATTTTAGGCCTATCCGTACAAGTAGGGTACAAACCAATTAGATGGGAAGGAGCATGGGAGGGTCCTATATAATTAAAAAACCATTTATATTCCATAATATCCTTCATTAATTCATTTCCTTGCATGTTTTCTTCATCAAGTCAAAACCAAGGTTTTAATAGGGTTTTAGAGGGTTTTGCTTCTTATAGATGGTTCATAAAAACTAGATGTCCAAATCTTGAAAAAATTCCACTAAAAAAAAGTTTAGGACCCCAATAAATCACCCCTATCTCCTTAAGGAACCATGCAATGTGTCCATATATGTATAAGTGTTTGAAGTTGGCATATCGAGCTCTTAAGTGCATTCTAGACACCCCTGTCATGTTTTTAGGCCAATTTGACCAATTAGTGCTTTTCCTATACAAACTAATTATTCTAACTCATATTATACTCTCCCTTAAATTTCATATAATTCATTATAGAGTTTACATGGTCATAGATTGAAACTAGACCCCTGAAGGGCTTAGTTCTAGTTAAAGGCTTGACTGTGCTTGATCACCTAAGATCTCTTCTAAATGATTTATTATAACTAAAAATTAATTCCTACCTTTTTTCATGATCAAATAAACTATAGATAATATTTCATAGTATCCCAAGACCCCTAATGTCACCCTTACAACATCTACATACTATACCTATAGTCATGTCTTAACTAGGTGTGTCCTCTATTTGAGATAAAATGATACCATGAAGAGTTATAAAAGGTCTTGATGACATTATGTACCAAATTATAAGGATATAAAATAATTATATCACCCTTAAACACTCAAACTTATCAAAACTAGTCATCAGGTTCGTGACTGTGTGAAGGGTCTGGATAGGCTAAATATGGCACTTGAAAACTAGTCCTTTGCTCTATTTTTATCCTATGGGTATCATATATTAATATGTATCATCACTGTGAAATTAATTTTATAACTTTCAAAACATATCTCTTCCAACAAATTTAAATATCTCTTACCTTGGCTAGTCTATAGATTGAGTTGGTTGTAGGTGCATTCACCTTAGGAGAATGAAGTTCTTATAGGTGAAGGTGCATATTTTATCCATGTTTTACATTCCTTAGGTAATTATTTAAGTCCTTGAGACCATATAACATTTTATCATGTTCATATCATGCCTTGAGACCATTCCATCATCCAAACTACTTACTCTAGTATACTATGAATCTATAGTCAGACTATAGATGACCATTTAGGAGATTTCAAAAACTACTGTAGGTGATGTTATATGTATGACCACTATGTTTCAACTCCTTCAATTACTCCTTGGGTCACTAAAATAATCTTTCATCAAATTATGTTACTTGGTCTACATTCCATGCTTTCATTAGGTCATGTTGCATCATAAGACCATTTAGGCTTCAAAAGTACTACATATGACTGACAGTCTATAGTGAAAGTTTTCTTGAATTGGAATCATATCTACATCACCTTCTCATGACCAATAAATCCATTATTTATGTCAAGGCATTTCCCTTATGTTTAGGATACATTATGGAAATGTTGAGGCTAGTCCTAACCTTAATATACTCTACCACAATATGGCATTAAATATGGACAAAACCTTGATTCAGATAAATTAAGGTAATTTATCCCCAAATGTAACTTTCCAACTTGTAGACATTATTCTCAAGTTTGTCTACATATGATGTTCTCACCATGATGCTTCTTGATCCTCCTAGACCTATTTGAAGGTCTCAAGTGAGCTCAAACACATGTACTTCAACATTATTTAGACCTATGTGGGATTGGACTTAGACCATTGTTGGAAACTTGTAGTTAAAGATATGGTATGAGAATATTTTTTAAATAATTGGTTGTCACAAATAATCTTAAACCATTTTGAATATCTCAAATCATTGTTTCCACTTTGAGGATCTCCTCATAGTATTGAAATCTTTATATATCACCATCATGGCTAGTCAAGGCTTGGTTTCATTTGACTATTGGTGATAGTCTTAGTGTTTACTGAATATGTTTATATATTGGTCTCTTTACTCCACTAAGAAAAATACTTAGACCACACCTTCATAAGTACAAATGGTTTCAATGTAATATGAGAGTGGAAAAAACATTCCATATTTATTTAGAAGACACTACAAGAAGTTAAGTTGTGCAAGAGTGAAAATACTATTTGCGGACTGTCAATGGAGTCCTCCTAGTAAATTGAGATAGTTCATTCCATTTATTTTACCTCCACATGTGAAACCAGAATAAGAAACTTGTAATAATAATTTTCATGTCCTTACATAATCTATAAACAACTTTAATTTCAAAGGACAATCCAAACAAATGAGAAAATAGAAGACCATGCACAAGTGTAGGTAAAAAAGAGGAGAAACCCTTCTTTGTAATGGTTAATAGATCATAAGAAACCAATCCTATGACTAGGACCATGAATTATAAGTAGATAAAGAGTGTTATCATTGTTGGGTGAATATTTTGTCACCAGCTAATTGACAACAAAATAGGTATATCAACCTCAACATAAGGAGATTTATTTAGCAAAGTGTGCATGTTTACCAGAACAAAATGAGATAAATCTCTCCTCTCATCAAGGGGAGGTTACCTATAAGGTAGGGGAGGTTCCCTGTAAACTAATATAACTAATATATATAAGCTGAAAATACACACAGGGGTGAAATCATACCATCCATCTCTCTTTTTTTAGAGATGATGTTCACAAGGACAAGGAGAAATCTTGGGTAATTGCTGAAGGTATTTCCCTTCTTTTAGAAATGATGTTTAGAAAACTAGAGGAAGACTTCTTGGGTAATAACTGTAACCATAAGAAACCCACAAAATCATAAAGTCTTTCATTGCTTCTCTCACTGATTATGACGTAGTAACATAGTATAATGAAGCATAGCACAAAGTCTCCACCTCAACTACAACAGAGTAAAATATTAGGAAGGATAAGGGGAGCTCAAAGTCTCTCCATTATCCTTTACACAAAATATAGACTAAAGACAATTATGGAAGCAAAAAGTCTCCCACACTCAACATCAGGACACCTTCCAAATTATTTCCACTAGTTCTGCTTATTCTATTAAATGGACAAGACTGTCTTTAGGAAATAGACATAAGAACAATTTCCTAGATAACACAAACTATTTCAACACAAAGTCTGAAAGGTCACTTTATTTCTCATTCAAATGATAAAATATGATTAATAGTTTGAGCTCAAAGTCTCAGGAATGCCTTTCAATTTGGGCAGAGTTTCACTTCCAATAATTAAGAGATCTCACTTGCATAAAATGAGAGATTATAATATATAGTAACCAAAGAAAGACTTTGGTGCTTGTTTCCAGTAAATGGCCCATGTTGCATTCAATGCCTTGAATGCATTTTGAAATTCTATGAAGGGGCCATGCTAGAGTAGGATATCATCCTAGATTCTAGTGTTCTAATCATCTCAAATGTCTCCTCCAAAGCATGGGCTGCTTGGTCCTCTTTATGATTCTTACACAACTGTCCATTTGCCTTTACTCAAAGGGGGGGAAATAGGCTACACCATTGAATACTCGTGTCCTCTGATGTCCACCTGGTGGACTGTTCCACTTACTAGAAATAACTCTCTTGTATATATTTATATATTTCCTATAGTTGTTCTCTCTTCTTTGCCATGTTTTGTCTTTCTTTGGTGATCTAAGCTCTCGAGCTATCTTCTCACTTTCTACTAGCTCCTTCAGCTCCTTCTTTGGTTGGTCACTGAGTTTTTTCCCAAGTGTGCATCTTTAAAAATCAATGGATATTTCATTACCTTGAATTTGACATCTACAAGGACATCACTGGTCACTTGATCACTTGAACTACTTTGAACCTTGAACCATTGAACCTTCGAAGTGCATCAGTTCAATGGTTCAATAGTTCAAAGTGGTTTAATGTTTTGTGAAGGGCCGTGTTTGCTCTCTTTTTTATTCTTCAATTGAACCATTTCTTTAAACCCTTTGGTTGAACCATCTTGTTGAAATTCTTTATAGAACCTTCCACTTCATTCACTTGAAGCTTCCTTTTGAACTTTGAACTGTTTGAACCCTTTGAACCTTTGAACCTTAAACCATTTCAGTTCAAAGTTCAACAGTTCATTCTCTTTCTTTGAATCCTTTGAAGCTTTGAACTCTATGGATCCTTTCATTTTCTAAGTCTATTGAACTTATTGAACTCATTTAACCTTTGAACCCTTTGAGCTCTTTTGGGTTCAAGGTTCAATGGTTCAATAGTTCAATCTTCACTCTTCAAAGCCTTCTTTTCTTTAATTTCACTGAAGTCATTGAACATTTGAACTCATTGAACCTTTGAACCTTGCAAAGGCAGGGTTCAATGGTTTAATGGTTTAAAGTGGTTCATTCTAATTGTTTGAAGCCCACCATTAAGTCTTTTGATCAAACCTTTGCATTGAGCCATCCTTAAAACACCAAGGAAAATCCTTAAGTGTTTTAAACTTCCTTTGAAGAAAGTCTGCCTATTGAACCTATGACTTCTTTAGTTGAAAAGGCTTGAATATTTGAAAAACTTAACTACTCAGAATATTTTTGAGAAATAAAAGAGAGAGTTTTGGTCTATAGGACCAAAATGGTTGGTATGTTGTCCAAAAAAGCAAGTGACAAATTTTGGTAAAAATAATCATCTACCAAAGGCACTTGATCCAAATCACCTTCTCTTGTTCATACCATGTAAAGATTGATTGACCAATTCTACTTGTCTAGTAGAAAAATCAAAAGATAGAATGGTTTTATGCCATTTTTGATCTTATCAAAGCTGCCCAAGCATGTAATTATGCTTAGGGAAGATGAAAGGACACTTATAAAGTTATCCCAAGTGTCAAATCTACTATATAGGTCATACAACTTCTTGAAACCACATGAAACTACCGACTCTTCTTATTTTCAATGCTTCACCTGCAATTATCATTTCAAAATTGACATATCTAATATGTTATTGACATATAAGACATTATAATATATCTTAAACATTTATCCTCCCATGGAAGTAATACAACTCTATTTAAAGACCCTAAAAGTGACCCCTAGGTGACATAAGATCAACTAAGGACTAAAAATGAAAATTATCAAGGCTAAAGGCACATTAAAATACCTCACTAAGACCATGGAACACAATTCACACACTATGGGACCCTATGACAAGTTTTGAATACATAGGGATTGACCTAATTTGACTTGTGGTCAAATTAGTCAACTTTTTGCAATTTTCTAAGGGTGTCAAGTCACCTATGCCAAAAACTAGTAACCTACTCCTATCTATTGGGCTATGGATTCACCTATACATAGATTAGACACTGAATTGTCTTTAAAATAACACTAAACACACAATAAACAAACAACAATAAATATAAACACAAGACAATACACCAAAGTAAGCACACATGTGTTCTCAATAACACTTAGGAAAACACATTAGAAAAATCAAAGTAGACCAATCCTAGTATATGCAAGACATAAAACACTTGAGGTGAAGGACAATCACCATCACTTCAACTAAGATCAAATATATTACCTCTTTCATCTTTGCTTCTCTGTGAAAGTAATAAATCATTTGAAGCATGCTTATCTACAAACACTTGATTATGTGAATGGTCATACCATCCTTATGTCTTCTTATGTCTACAATTGTGCTACTTGGAACTTCCAAGGATGTTCCATACTACCCTCTAAGAAGTTTGTTTTAACCTATAACTTTCTAGACCTCTACCATGTCTGATTAACACTTCTCAAACTATAACTTGGGAGCCATCACTGTTGCTTCAAAATTGCTTTCTTCTTAGATATAATGTTTTTGATGTATGATATCATCAAGCTTGCCCTCATTCTATTCCAACATATCAGAAAGTGACTCAACCTTAGGTTGAGGTTTGGATTGCTCTTCACACATACAATTTTATATCTTGACTTCATTAGACTCATTTATGATTGCAGCCTTCATGATAGTGAATAAACATTCATCCTTATGCTTAAAAAGACACTCTCATTCATGATTATGATACTTAATAACCACCTTATCATCATGTTCACACTTCTTATGAGGGGAAGTAGACTTACACAACTGATTAAACTCTTGATTTATGGCATAAAACCTTTGCCATAGGTCATCTTCTTCTTCATGACTATCATCTTCAAGGACTTATACATATTGTGCAGGTAGAATGACATTGTTCTTCTCATTATCTTGATCTACCAAAATTTTAAAACTATCATCATCATGCAAATGAATCAGGTAATTACCCTCAATAACTTGTGGAAAAGAGTTATCAAAGATTAGCTCATATTGTTCATATGCTCCCTCATTGATGATGTATGTGCCAAGATCAGTTTGTTCAAAGAAAGTGTATGCATCATGTCCATAAGTGTTAGCTCTATACTCATCTAGAAATACATTAGATATTCCCTCAATCTTAAAATATGTTCTATCATCCAAAACATATTCCTCTTGATAATTGATTGTGCAATTGACATTAGAGCTTGCTTCTACATAGAGGTCAATATGAAACTTAGCTAGTGGTTGAGTTCTGATGGTTACCTTTGCTTGATACCTTCTCTTGAAGTCTAATAAGGATAAATAAGCTGAGAGGTAGCCTCCTATCTTGTTTATGAAATCCCTTGAAAGGTAGATATAAAAGTGAGAAGATAAGTCAACCACTAGTATATCTTAAAACATTGGGAAGCTAAGACAATCATGAAGGAAAAATTTTAAACCCTTGACAAGTCCGACTAACTTAGCTAGTGTTCCATCAAGTTTTATCACCCCTTTACTATATGGTTCATATTTTAAGCCCAATTTATCTGGAAAAACCTGAAATATCACTAAATTACTTGCCCCACTATCAAATATGAAGTTGTGAACAAGTTTTTCCCACATAATGAGAGTGAGGTAGAAGGGTGGAGGATTTATAGATTTGGAAGAGGGATCAATAATGTGTGTGGGAGCATTGGTGAGGGAAACATTACCATGATTTTATGGTTGAGGGCTGAGGTAGATTTGAGATAGCTGCTCTTCTAAATTTTCTTTTTGGTTAGGCAAATGAAGTACTACCTAAAAAGAAATAGATGCCTTATCACTCTTCAAAGAATATAAAATATTCAAATCAAGGATACTTACCTTTTCTTGAATCCTTGAATACAAATAAATGTTTTGAGTTTGAGACATTGAAACACTTAGGAAAACCTTTCTAACATATTGATTATGAGGATATGTATAACTTGTAAGGACTATCATATTTGTATTCACACCTTGATTATCTATAGGAGGACTACTTCAAAGTGCATGAAAACCATGGTAATCTCATATATCCTTCCTCTTTTATCTTTTATTATCTTCAATTGAAGTATTTTGATTGAGAACAAATGTGTCTTCAACTAGAAAGTTTGCAAGGTTTACCTTTTGGGGTTGTCATCCTTCATTTGCTTACATGAGAACTTAATCTTCAACTAACAGTTGAGGATTAATTCCTCCTTGAGAAATCAGATCGTATCCTCCATATTCATTTACATCCATAAATTAACCTTGTTTCCATTCCTCTCCTTACACCAAGTTACTATGCATCGATACCATGGCTCTTATTTTAGAGGTGGAAGTTGGATTGTATGCATTGAATGGCCTATTAAAGTTAGGTTGTCCTTAACCTCTCCCTTGCCCATATTTTTGAGGTGGGAATCTATTTCATTTTTGAGGATGGGGGTAGGGGTTTTGATTAACACCATAATATAGATCTATTTGCCTAATCTTAACTTCTAAGGCTTGGATCCTTACATCTAAATTAAGAGTATCTTCTACCTTTTTAGGGGCATATCTAGAATTATTATTTTCACTTAAGAATTGAGAAAAACTTGGAGTATCATATATATATTATGAAATAGAGGCATGGATAGTTTTGGAGGAAACTTTATATCTTTTATTAGGCCATTCTTAGCTCTAATGTCAAGGTCATATGATTTAGGTAAGGTGTAACCACCCATAGACTATAATATGATGGCCATGTTAGTACTAATAGCCCTTAAGTATGTAGGGAACACAAAGCTTATAGGTGGTCTCATGTGAGGAGGTAGCCTATGCCAAGTTCTTTGGAATCTCTCATTAAAATCATGCATAGTCCCCTTGAGGTCTCTTTGAATTACATTGAGTTAATGAATGAGTAATGTGCAATCACTTTTATCTTCAAATATTGATGCCAACATTTCTCCAAAATCATTCTAAGTTGTGATACACACTATGGGAAATGTCCTATACCATTCAAGTGATTTCCTTCTAAGGGATATGGCAAGTAGTCTAACATAAATATTGACTTCATTAACATTGTGAAAACTACAAAAGTTTGAGATATCCATAATATTCTCACTAAGATTGACATGAGCTTCACCATTAAATGTGAGGACACTTTAAGTAACATTAGGGGGTATATCATCATATGCATTGAGGTGGATAGGATTTTCAATGTTAAAGGTTAGGAAGGCATGCTACCTATCCATGTTTTCCTCAAGTTCTTATTCACTCTTTTGATCTTATTATCTTGTAAAGTCCTCTTATTATTCAAAGGTCAAGATAGGTTGATGATTTTTAACTTCAAGAGGAAGTTCAGGTTGAATGAGTGGATTTATGGGATTGATGCCTCTATTAGAAGTTAACCTAGTAAGGACCATGAAGTATGAAAATAAGAATTGATAAAATAATGGTCTAAAACCAAATATTACTTTGAATGGAGTCACTTAATGTTGATTATAACACTATATGCAATTATGATGTTGTCAAGACCAATATTCACCTTGATAAGATGTATTTGAGACAATGGAACCAATGGGCATTGCAAAACTATTATCACCAAATATTACAACATAGAGCTGGTTATTCAATCATACTCTAATATTTGGGAAACATTTAAATAATTCTAATCCTATGGGTTGCCTATGGTAGAGGTAGACCTCTAGGTTTAAGGGCTAGCTCCCTAGATTGATCCTTGAATGCTTATCACCTACACTAACTATTTGTTTGGGTGAAAATGGGTAGAAAGTGACATTAAAATAAAATAATATAATGAGGTGATACAAAAAATATATCCACTAGATTAAAATACCATTTTACTATGAAACATGACCTATAACACTAGTTTTAAAATCTTGAATTTATCTAACATTAGTATTTCAAACATGGAGGTAATATGAATTAGACTACTCAAGGTGAGTGAACCAGAGGTTAGATTATAGATTCCAAGGATAATTTTTCACTTGAATATAGTAAAACACACTATGTACACTTCATATGACATGTTATAGTGTGAACTACTTTCACCAAACATGAAAGGATAAAGGGAAGGCAAGGATAGGTACTTATCACTAGACACTTCACTATGCATTACTTCACACACTTAGACAAAAAGTTCATGAACTAAAGATGAAATTACAATTATTTTTTCAAAGGAAAAGTATAATATCAAACTAATAAGGATTCATTGTACTAGGTGTGGAATAGAATACAAGAGCCAAAATGGCTTTCATTTATAGAACATGGAGAAGAGAGAGAAGAAAGGGAAGTGGAAAGGTAAACAAGACAAGTGTCAAAACATAAAAACTAGTTACATTATAGAATAATGAAGTGGAGAACATAGTTTTAGAAGGTGTGCTTGTACAAGTGTCCATATTAAGCATAAAACACTCTAAAACTAGCATAAAGACCTTTCATCTACCTTTTTGAAACTACCTTCATGATGAGGCATCTCTTGACTAATCAAAACTAGACTAGGGAGAGTTGACACATATGCAATATCTTAGGGGTGTTATAAAAACATTATGATAGTAATTAGATGCATCCCTATCTACTAACCATCTTCTACACACTTGTACTCACCATCTTCAATCACTTTTTAGTCTTCTATGCCTAATTATTCACATTTTTCATCAACATGTCCTTCAATTGATCAATAAAATCCATGAAAGATGTGTTAGGAAACATTTATAGGAACACTCTACCTTAAATTACATCAATTATACCTTAAAAAGGTCCTAAATCAAACATCTCATTCTTCTCACTAGGCAACCATTTGGTTTTTTCATTACCTATCAAAGACTACCTAAAATGAATGATTTAGTAGATGTGTTTCCATGCCTATATATTGTGATAAATGAACATAGGGAGTTATAAAAATTCCCACTTGAAATTTCCAAATGATTCTCATTCTTTAAATATTATTTGCACCTACAAAAAACACAAAAACCTACAAGAAACACTATTTTAGGCTTGTCTGTATAAGTGGGATATAGACCAATTAGATGGTAAGAAGAATGACAGACTCTTCTACAAGTCTAAAACCATTTTTAGGAATGCATTTACTTTCATGTTTTCTCCATCAGGTCAAAACCAAGGTTTTAGGAGCGTTTTAGAAGGTTTTACTTCTCAGGGATGGTTAATCAAAACCAAAAATCCAAATCCTAAATTATTCCACTAAAATCAAGTCTAAAACCCCACTAAATCACTCCTATCTCACTAGGGAACCATGTAATGTGTCTGTATAAGTATAAGTGTTTGAAGTTGACCTATCGAGCTCTTGAGTGCATTTTAAACACTCTTGTCATGAATTTAGGATAGTTTGACGAACTGGTGTGGTTCCTCTATAAACTAATGGTTCTAAATCATCTTATATTCTCCCCTAAATTTTATCCAATTCATTAGAGAGTTCATAGGGTCATATAAATGAAACTAGACCCCTAAAGGGCTTAGGTCTAGTTCTAGGCCTAATAGGCCTGACTGTGCTTGATCACCTAAGATCTAATCTAAATGCATTCTAATAATTTTAAATTCATTAACACCTTTTTTCATGCTCACATAAACCATATCTAACATTTAAGATTATCCAAAGACCCCTCATGTCACCCTTACAACATCTACATAATATACTTACAGTCATGTCTTGATTAGGAGTGCCCTCTATATAAGATAAAAAAGAGGGAATTTTCCCTATTTTTAAGGATAAAATAATAAAATTTAGGGTTATAAAAGGTATTCATGACATTATTTACCAAATTACAAGGAAAAAAAATACTTTTAGCACCATGAAACACTCAAACTTCTCAAAATTGGTCATTGGGTCTATGGTTGTGTCTAGGGTTTGGATAGGATGAATGTGGAATTTAAAAACTAGTTCTCTGATCTATTTTTTACCTATTTATATCATTTATAAATGTGTATCATCATTATTAAATTAATTTTATCATTTTAAAAATACATTTTTGCCCATAACTAGTAATCTATCACCACTTGCCTTAACTAGTCTATAGACTAAGTTGACTATAGGTGCATTCACCTTAGGAGAATGAGGTTACTATATGTGAAGGTGTATGTTTTATCCATATGTTACATGCATTAGTACATAGGAAAATATGGAGGCTTGGATATGGGATGGAATGAGTCCCTAGATGTGTATAACCTAGTGATAGATACAGACTATATTCTTGGTATTTTTTCTCTAGAGAGATGAACATGTTACTAGATTTATTGAATGTGTATGCACCTTCGCACAATAAGAAGTGATTTTGGTTTGATTTATATAAAAATGGCATATTAGTTTCACCTCATCTCATCCTTGGAGGAGACATGAATCTTACTACATATCAATCTGAAGTATGGGGTCATAATTCTAGAATGGATCTTATTGTGGATTACTTCCTGAATTACATGGAACAACAAAGTTTAGTTGATGTTGCCCCCATAAAATTAGAACCTACATGGTCCAACCACCATAATAGGATAAAATTTATACCAATTATATTATATTGATTTTTGATTAAATAATCCCTCTTAATCTAAATACCTTTCAAGCTTCTACTCTAAAGCATTTCACCTCTGATCATCAACCCATTTAGATATAACTAGTTATGGATGTTAAGAATCTACCCTCTCCTTAAAAATTCAACTTACACTGGTTAACATATGTATATTATAAATAACTCATTTATTAGACTTGGAATACTTTCTCACATGTATATGGGAAATTGGCTATGATCAACTTACAAAAGAACCTCCTTAAAAAAAAGAATGCTACCAAGTATTGGGCCTATAAAAGAATTCATCAGTGTGATGGAGAATTATTTGAGGTTGAAACAAAAATCAAGAAATTTATTGGTTCATTCCATGAAGCTATCTACAAAGAGGATACCTTGCAAGGACTTAACACCATGAAAAAGGAAATGGATAGACTTTTTGCATGGAAGGAAGCAAAAAGGTGGATAAAGAGAAGAATCAATTGGCTTGAATAAGGGGATGATAACATCAAATTTTTTAATTTCCAAACAATGGAATGTAGGGTAAATAACTCTATATGGAATATCAAGGATATTAATAGAGTGGAGTGTATTTATTTTGCATCCATATCGAATACGTCTATTACACATTAAAAAAATATCTACACCAAACATCCTAAGGAAAATATAAGGGATATTATGATAGTAGACTCATTATTTGATGGATGCATTAATGAAAAATAGAATGATGTACTTATTCAACCGATTATGTTAGATGAACTCCATAAAACCCTTCTCACATTTTAGCTTGGAAGTCACCTTGTCTGGATAGATGGATTGTTGAATTTTACAAGGTATTTTGGGATCTCTTATCAAATGATCTCTTTTTGGCTATGGAGGAATCTTGTACTTTAGGTAGAGTTTATGCAGCCTTCTCAACCACATTCATTACCAATATTCCCAAAGATGATAAAATTACTAGATTTTAACATTTTTGACCCATTTATCTATGTAAATGTATTTACAAGATCATATCCAAAATCATTACTTCTCACCTAAAACCTATTCTATCCAAGCACATCTCCACTAAACAATTTGGTTTACTTAATGATAGGATTATTCATGATGACATAGGAACTACCCAAGAGTATTTACACACCATTGAATCAAAATCTAGATATGCCTTTTTTAAATTAAAATTGACCTATCTAAATCTTTCAATTAGATTAATTGGCTCTATCTTCAACTTATTCTTAATAAGGTGGGTTTTGCCCCAACTTTCATAAATTGGATTAAAGATTATTTTCAATCTATATCATATGTAGTTTTAATTAATTTCCTATCTTTCACTTTTTATCCCCATCCCATGTTATACAATAGGGATCTATGTTCTCTCCTCTCCTTTTCATTTTGATTTTTGAGGCTCTTAGTCACCACATATCCCATGAGAGGGTTAATGGTCACATATTGGGTGTTAATATTATAGTTGATACAGACCTCACACACATCTATCTCATTGATGGAATCCTCATATTTGTTAACGGTACTATTTAGGAAGCTATTATGTCTATATATGATCTTAAATTTGTTTTCCTCAACTACAATTATGTGCATAAACATGTAAAATTTAGCTATTTATTTCTTTAATATCACTCAATTTACCAAAACTATCATTCTTAAACTACTTCCTTTCTCCACCCCTCCTAATGAATGCATAAAAAACTTGGATTATACTTGAAGATAAATGAATATCACTCCAATGATTAGATGTGACTATTATAAAAATTGAAAATTTAGATTATCCTCTAGTATAATTATTAGATTTTAATGGTTGGCAAGTTGGTTTTGATAAAAAGTGTTCTTAAAGCCCCATTTTGATTTAATGGTTATATCTTTTTTACCTAATGCATTTGAACCTCAACAACATCATGAAACTTGTATACATTTCCCATGGTCTAATAACAAAGACAATAAAAACATCCCTCTGACCATATGGAGTATTATTGTACAACAAAAGTTAGCTAGTGGGTGGGGTATAAAGGATTTAATCTATTTCACTAGGGCACTTATAAAAAGGAGCATAGAATTTCATAAATAAATAAGGGTTATGGTAGAAGTTTTTATATCATAAATATATCAATCCAATGCTCATGATGGATTGGATTCATATGAATCCAAAAAAGCACACTGGTGGCTCACTTTTTTGGAAATCCATAATTGAAAGCATTGACATTATTGAGTCTTCACTTGCTTGAGACCTTGTAAATGGGGAGGATGTCCATATTAAAAGATTTGTTGTTTATGGTATTCCTTATCAGTATATATTAAGAGATGCTATGAAGGTCATACTTCATAAAAAAACATTCATTCTCTAGTGAATGCTTACGACTCCACACTGAATGATATATGGATATCTGATGAAAAATGGATGTGGACATAGGATTCACTACACAAGAAGCTTTTTTATGGGATAAATATATACAATGACTCATTAAAAATTCCACTTATCTCATGGACAAACTTGATGTATTATTTTGGTCTAAAAGTGATGAAGGTGACTATTACAATGTTAAGTTGGGATATCATGCCTTATTATAACAAGTGTTTGATGATGCTCCATGGTGGTGAAAAGGTGTTTTGAGATTGAATGTTCATCCAAAAGTAAATTTGTATTTATGTTTGCCACTACATATCATGATATTGACTTGGGATAACTTTATTCATAGGGTATGGCATGGTCCTAACATTTTCACCCTCTGCTACCAACAATCTAAGTCTATTGATCACTTATTTATACACTATCATTTTACCTTAGCGATTTGTTAATACACCTCAAGGTTATGGTATAAAATGGGAGGGTGATTATTTAAATGAGGCATGGGAAAATTACACTTTGCATAGATACATTTCATAAAATTTTGTCTCTCTTTAAAAATATATCAAATTTTGTGGATTATAAGGAATACAGTGATTTTCACAAATAATCATTCATTACTCTACTCTACTATTTACAAATTCAAATGCTCTTTGATGCCATTGATGTAGAGTTTTTCTAAGATAATATGTATAATTACACCTCTATTGATTGATCCAAATGAGCCACACTATTTTTTTGATGGTTCATGGGTGAGACCCCATGATGTAGTGGCACTGGGGGTATCATCTATTACAACAAAATGTCCATCTCCTTTTGAAAGAGTACTAGAGACAACATAAATAATTTTGAAGAGATATAAGTTATTATAATAGCTATTATCATTATAAATGACTAGAGGATTACTTATTTATAGGTTTAGTTTGACTCTAAAATGACCTATTATTAGATTAATGGTAAGGATTATAGCATGAATATCACTCTTTCTCACCTCATCAATCAAGCTATGGTTATTGTTACTATCTTCTGCCCACTCATTTTACACACATATACAAAGAGTATAACAACATAGTGGATATATTGATCAAGGAAGCATGCTCCCTTGATGAAGGTAAGGTATATGTATAGGTTCAATAGCATTATAGGTCTATTATTGAGAGGGTGATATCCCTATTTTAAAATGTGAGTCTCAAGCCCATTATTTAATTTGTACTATTCATATACCATATGTGTATGGTTTTTCTACTTTTTTCTTGTTGAGGGTATTTGATTCCTTGGAAATATAATTTTTTGTTATCTATTGTCTTGAAAATTATGGTTCTTTTATGGTTGCCATATATCTAGTATGGCATGCTGGTTGTACCTTATTACAAAACTAGAATAACAATACACTGACCCTGATATACCATATGTGTATGGTTTTTCTAATTTTTTCTAGTTGAGGGTATTTGATTCCTTGGAAATATCATTTTTTGTTATCTATTGTCTTGAAAATTATGGTTCTTTTATGGTTGCCATATATCTAGTATGGCATGCTGGTTGTACCTTATTAGAAAACTAGAATAAAAATACACTGACCCTGATATGTATCAGGGTCAGTGTATTTTTATTCTAGTTTTGTAATAAGGTACAACCAGCATGCCATACTAGATATATGGCAACCATAAAAGAACCATAATTTTCAAGACAATAGATAACAAAAAATGATATTTCCAAGGAATCATATATATATATATATATATATATATATATATATATATATATATATATATATATATATATATGATTCCTTGGAAATATCATTTTTTGTTATCTATTGTCTTGAAAATTATGGTTCTTTTATGGTTTCCATATATCTAGTATGGCATGCTGGTTGTACCTTATTACAAAACTAGAATAAAAATACACTGACCCTGATACATATCAGGGTCAGTGTATTTTTATTCTAGTTTTGTATTTTTATTCATATATATATATATATATATATATATATATATATATATATATGTTAATATCTCATAACTCATCTTAGTAAACATAATTTTTAATTGAAGTATACAATCATTAATGTGTTTATTATCTATTTATTTAGAATTTTGGACCAACTTAGAGAACAAAACCATTATACCAATGTTAATTTATAAATGATCCAAGAAATAATCCTCAAGATTATAAAAAATAAACAACCACATGGAAAGGCATAAAATTAATCAATAGCACAATATTTTATGATTTTATGGAAGAGATGGTCAAAAAATTGTTAACATGAGGAAAATATAAGAAATAAACATGAAACGCTGATAATATGATGTGATGGATATCAATTTTCATAGCATATTTTAATATTTTGGAGTGACAAAACATATTATAATATTATGATAAAAAGGATTTAGAATTTAATATCATTCACAAAAATTTTCCTATTTGAGTTTTAGACTCATTGAGTGAATGATTTAAATTTATTTTGGATTCTTTAAAGAGTTTGCAT
Source organism: Torreya grandis (assembly GCA_037957365.1). NCBI lineage: Eukaryota > Viridiplantae > Streptophyta > Pinopsida > Cupressales > Taxaceae > Torreya > Torreya grandis. The sequence continues at coordinate 4,067,116 of JARHVA010000812.1, read as the reverse complement.
TATAGTGGCCATTTGAGGATTTTGAGTTAGAGATGAATGTAAATCATAATAAATAGGTTGATAAGTAGCATAGGTTATGGTGGATGGTAGAGGCAAAGACATACACAATCAAGCACACACAAACATGATCACTCAAAATTAAATCAAAATATTATGTTCTAAGGAGACCTTAAACAAGAGGCATGTTCAAGTGTCTCAAATTCAAAGAAACATGAGTTATTCAAATGTACACAAATCAAGGAATGACATATTCAAATGTCTATTTGAGGTTAGTTAACCATCCACATATCAAGATGCCTTCAAATAACCTCTTTATTCCTATCTAAAGAAGTTTATGGGAAAAAATAAATAAAAAATCAACATATTCTAGGAATGATGAATGTTTTGAAATAATTACATGTATTGATTCGAAAATTTTACAATCATCTCAAAATCGTCAAATTTATTCTCTTTCTCAAAAATTTACCTCCTATGTCTCAAAATAATTCCATCTCCCAAAACTTTCTCATCTATATAATCAATAACATATTATTTAGTCCTATTTCCAATTGTATATGTTTTTTACTCTACCATCCAACATAACCTACACTACTTATCAGCCTATTTCTTCACCTTCACATTCATCCCCAACACAAAATCCTAAAGTAGCCACTATGATGAAAACTCTTCAAATAATCCAAAATAAATTTGAATCCCTCACTTAATGAATCTAAAAATCAAATAAGAAGACAGTTTTGAATGATATTAAATTATAAATCCTTTTTCTTATAAATTCATTTCTAATAGTCTTCTAATATGTTTTGTCACTCTAAATTTTTAAAATATATAATGAAAATTGAAATATATCAAATCATATTATCATCCTTTCATGTTTATTTCTTATATTTTCCTCATAGGAACAATTTATTGACCAGTTATTCCACCTTCCATGTGATTAGTTCTTTTTTATAATTTTCAATATTATTTCTTGGATCATTTATAAATTAACATTGGTATAAATGTTTTTTTTTTTTAAAAATAAATAAATTGACTCAAATTATTAAATAAAAAGATAATAAACACATTATTGGATGTATGCTTCAATTAAAATTTGAGTTTAATAATACGAGTTATGAGCTGCCAAAAAATTAAATATAGATCATATTTATATATATCTTACTTCCTCTCTCTCTCTCTCTATATATACATATATAGAGAGAGAGAGGAAGTAAGATATATATAAATATGATCTATATTTAATTTTTTGGCAGCTCATAACTCGTATTATTAAGCTCAAATTTTAATTGAAGCATACATCCAATAATGTGTTTATTATGATTTTATTTAATAATTTGAGTCAATTTATAAAAAAAACATTTATACCAATGTTAATTTATAAATGATCCAAGAATTAATATTAAAAATTATAAAAAAGAACTAATCACATGGAAGGTGGAATAACTGGTCAATAAATTGTTACGATGAGGAAAATATAAGAAATAAACATGAAAGGACGATAATATGATTTGATGTATTTCAATTTTCATTATATATTTTAAAAATTTAGAGTGACAAAACATATTAGAAGACTATGAGAAATGAATTTATAAGAAAAAGGATTTATAATTTAATATCATTCAAAACTATCTTCTTATTTGATTTTTAGATTCATTAAGTGAGGGATTCAAATTTATTTTGGATTCTTTGAAGAGTTTGCATCATAGTGAAATAAAATATAAATCATATTTATATATATCTTACTTCCTCTCTCTCTCTCTCTCTCTATATATATATATATATATATATATATATATATATATAGACACACATATACATATATACACATATATATATACATATATACATATACATACATATATACATATACATATACATACATATACATATACATATACATATACATATACATATACATATATATATATATATATATATATATATATATATATATATATATATATATATATATATATATATATATATATATATATGTATAATTTCACTTTCATTTTATAAACTTTCACATGTTATTAGATAACTTTAAATTAATATTTTAGATGTAACTATTCCTAAATATTATTTTAATGTCTTCTTCTTCCAATACTTCAAAATTTATGGAACAAAAAAATAAATTTTAAGACACAATAAATAATAATAATTTTCCAACAAAAAACTTATCCTAAGATTACTGACCACATGCTAGAGAAAAATTATATATGAATATTATTTAAATCCTCTCAAGAAAGAGAGAACATAATTTATTATGCTTAGTGAGAGTCCATAACAACTATAATTTGAATAAGTTGTATTTGAGTGCATTAAAAAATATTTTTACCTAAAATAAGAGAATTACATCCTTTATTTAAGACAATTGTAAATAATTCATAATAAAAAATACATTTTACGATTATTATTAAGCTCAAGTAATTTGATCAAACAACTGTATTCCATCAAAACATAATATCCAAGATATTATTACCATAAAGTTGAAGGAAATTCCTCTAATAAATGTATTATATTAAATTATAATATGCAATTTATTATTAATACGGACCAAATTTAAATAAAAGGTGAAAAAAATGATTTCAATTAATTTGTAGCTCCTCCAAATTAGCACATGAAACATTTTACATATATTTTTCCAAATCATAACTATGAATATGGGAAAAATGAAAAATGTAATTTTGATAGAAAAATATCTTATCTCGCTTGGGTATGCCTTAAATAATGTGCCTATTTTACTATTTTAATGAACCATTTTTTATATTATGATATTTGGCATTTGATTTGATCAGTATTTAATTTATGAGATATGTTGTAGTATTTATATTTATATTGTATCTGATTGAATTTCATTCAAAATTTTATTTAATTCATGATTATGAAAAAATTGTACCATTGATGTCATTTTGTAGTCATAGGTTACAGTTAGATGACTGATCTAGGTTTGGGATTGGAAAACTTTGTCAGACTATCTAAATAATGTTATATAGGTAAATGACTATAAATAAAAATAGGATATTAGTCTAAATGTCTTCCATTCCATTCTACAATGTTTTGTATTATGACTATCTAATAATGTATCATGATCATTAATATTTTTGGTTCTAAGGCCATCATTAGCTTATAGATAATTGTGTCATTATGTATGCATGAATGATTTATTACAAGGTAGGTCCTTGTTTTCTAGATCAAAAAACATATGCTTATATTTGCTACCAAGGGCATAAGCTTACATTGGTTTTTTATTAAAAAAATAAGCATTGGTAATGCTTTGTCTTGTTTTACCTCATGAAAGACCTAATGATTTTGTGAATGACTATGTTTTCATACCTTGAAAAGGGCTTAATGATTATTGGTTAGAATATGATTACTGATGACTTAGATAAATAATGAGATTGGAAAAAGGTCACTTTTTATCATAATGAATCATGGGCTTGGCATGCCATTCGACCATAGTCTTATGGCATGACAATTTTATTTTAAGTTTGTGTGTGTAGATACCTTAATTATATTATCAATTTATCATCATCCAATTCATCATTAACCCTATATAATCTATATTAATGTCACAAACCCCTAATATCACCACATAAAATATTTAAACCATCACCATAAACTTATATCAAACCCACTAATATTATTCTATGATTAATTAATTAATCAATCAATATTATCTAATTAATTAATAACTACATTAATTTCATGCACACATATTTAATAATAAATAAATTAATTAATTAATCAATTAATCAACTCATTAAATCATTCAACCAAATCATAAAATCGTTCAACCAAATCCATTAACTCCTTCAATCAATTCATTAATCCTAAAAGTCATCAATAAATATATTTGAATCATTGACTAAATCTCATCCATCTAAAATCAAATATTACAAATAAATTTAGATTAATCATAGCCATATAATTCTCCCTCCAAAAATATATAAATTGGTCATGCGTCCCTTTATCCAAGGAGATTAAAAATCTAGATAAATCTTTCTCATCAATTCATTAGTTAATAAAGAAATCATAAGTGCATGATCCTAGAATTCTTTCAGAACTCCTTGAGCAACCAAAAATCTACTAATCATGAACAAATCCATATCAACACAAGAGAGCTTCACATATTTGGTAAGTGAAGGTAAGTTGTTTATATCTTTTATTTTCTTCAATTAGATATTATATTATTTTAGAGTAGGATCTTAGACTATTATTAGTTTATATTAAATATTTAAATCTCATCGTATTGCATTTTGGCATGTCTAGAGGGACTCTTTCCCTTTATATTTCTCACATTTTTTCACATGTTTTGAAGAAGATTACTAACCAATTCTATTGTTCAATAGGTTACATGATAATCTAAATATAGGTTTTTGACTAATTAGTTTCAAATAATAACATTTTTTCTTATTTTTCATCTCTTTTTCCATTTACTATGAATTAACATTTCCATTCCCAGAAAAAATATTTTCATACAAAACTTTAGTATAACTATTTATGGGTAGGTGCCTTTTAAGCAACATTGAGTATTGATGTTTCCATTCTAAGCGTCAATGTTTCTATATGAAACAAATTATTATCGATCTACAACTTATCATACTTAGTAAATCCAAGCTTAGAAAAAGTAATTAACTAACATTTATTGTGATACTTTGTATATCATGATCATGGCTAAATTTAATCTAATAAACCTTACTAAGGGAGCACTTATCACAAAACCCTAAAGGAGAGGGTTCCAAAGCCTCTAGATAAATAACATTATGTAATAAACCTACTTAGGTCTTCTGATGCATAAAATAAAATCTAATCTAGTGTTTCCAAATTTTATAATAGAAAGGGGAATAGTTTAAAATAATCAAAATAAATAATATATCATGGTAAGAAAATGGGGGTCAAGATAACCTAAGGTGGAAGATGGAAAACCTATAAAACCCTAAAGATACACTAAGATAAGTTTTATAGGTGATATAATCAATGATTTATATATTCAAACCTCTCTTTTTTTTAATTTATCTATTAAATGAAATAAAAAAAGTTATAGATACTTACCTTTGGATGAACCTGTCAAGTCTTAATCTTTCCCTTAGCCAATGGTGCTTTACAAAAAAAATTTGTGGATTTGTAAGTATCACACTATATTTAAAATAAAATACATATAAAATATTTCTACTTTCATCTAATATTTCCCACAAGACAAGGTATCTTTCCTCCATGGAAAACCCTAAGCAATGGCTCCTTCAAATTCAAATGAAGTAGAATTGTTAGCTGTAATAATGTGAAATGAATGTTCTTATGTATTTTATTGAAGAGAAGGTTTTATTAATATAAATATATAGGTGGAATTATATTTGATATGGTCATCCTTACATGACCCAATTTTAAAAATTTATTATTCAACTTCCAACTAGGTCGACTTATGCTAACCTAGTTGTGTGATGTGGTTCGTAACATTAAAAATTGGATTGATCATGGTTGACATAATAATAAAAATAAGTTTTTGATTAGTTAATATTTATTGAGAGTATAATTTCATAGGGAGTTGTATAAGTTGGATTTTTAATGTGTTTAGGTATGATATAATTAACTAATAATATTTTGAAGCACCAATGGTCTGACCACCCCTTTCCTAGTGCATCCTTTAAGGTGTGCACTTAGAGAGATTGAAACTTGACAATTTATTAAAAGTAGGAAGTGAATTATAAATTTCAAAAGTATTTTGTGTATACATATGCTCCAATCAAATCTCATCATGTGTCATGATAGTTTAAAATGGGATGGTGCTTTGAAAAAGAACCAAACAACTCAATAACTAAGTTTATTTAAATGAAGTACAAAAATAAATTATGAAAGTAATTGAAATTACCAAATACATACCACAACTCATCTTTCTAATAAATGACTACATACAAATATAATAGTCTTGATCATGGAGGGCACATTACCTTTATTTGATCAACCTTAGGGATACAAGGCTAAAAATAGATAAAATGTGTACATGTACATGATGGTCAAAGTAACAATGAATAAATCTCAAACCCGATTAAATTACTTGTAAAATTGGCATTCTTAGATCACAAAGGATAGTTTAGAACCAAGATACCAAATCTATAGTGAAAAATGATGAAAAAATGAATGTAGAGCATACTTATGTGAAAAAGTATGTGAAACATTTTGATAAAATAAATATCAATGTGAGAAAAAATAAAACAAAGATACGTAATTAAATGAAATAACTTCATGTAATATAATCATGTCAAATCAAGCACAAATAAAACATAAACGATTGAAAATGAGAATGTAAATAAAAAAGAAATAAAAGCATGTTAAGTCAAACATGAATTAAAACATGTATGTAAAATGTCACATGTAAGATAAGTGGAGTCCCCAAAAAACAAACAAGAACATGATGGAAAAATGAAAACTAAAAAGCGCTAAAGATGATTAATAAAACTTAGTGTTTACTCTAAAATGTGATGTAAAATAACACAACTAGCTAATGACATGACTAATATGATAATGAGATGATTTGGTAAGCAAACATTAAGGGATGTTTATGAAGAATACCTAGTCCAATCTAAATTATTACAATGAAAATAAAAAACTAAAAGCCAAGAGGCATAAGAATGGAAATGTGATGAAGGATGTGATCAACTAAAAGTAATATCTAAAAAGGGTATAGTGGGAAAATGTTATGTAAAAATATGTAGTGGGAATTAGACATAGTAAACAAGTGGTAAAATATAATAAATATCAACACAAAGTACATAAGAGACTCTGGATAATGAACATAAATATTGGGATAACAAGTATCTTTTTATATCATATGTGAGGCACCACATGGCTGTAGTAGGAATTAGACATAGTAAATGAGTGGGAAAATCTAAAAAATATCAAAATAAAAGACACAGGATACTTTGGATAATGAACATAAAGATTGGGATAATAAGTGAATTAAATAGATCATCCCATGAAGTTAAATGCATGAAAATTAAAATGGATCCTACCTATCATAACATGTTCCCCACTCCTTAGGAACCACTATAGAGCTATCAATATACTAAAAATATTGGGTACTTATGTGAGAAAGTAGGTGTCACTATAAGTATATGAGATAACAAGACTTCCTAACCCAATCTATTATCTTACTGCACCCCAATGAACCTTGTCTCTATCATGAGGTTAACTATGGAGTTTGAGCTTAGATTAAGATAGGAGATGTGCCAAATAAAGATTATGTATTTTAGTGTGATCTAAATTTTGATCTTGTATTTACCTTTTAACCATTACCTTTTATTGTATGATATGGATTTTAACTCTTTTAAAAAATTGTCATTCCTCATTCATACAAATTTGGAGAACCAATCATGTGTTAAATAAGTGTAAAAAATAAGAGAGCTTATCATTAGTCAATTATGTGTGAAATCTCAAAACTGACCCATGTGTGCATCCAATGAAAGGAAATAAGTGAAGTATGGGGATCTTTATATATCCATCTAGGTAATAAGTGATACAATGATTAATATGCTTGTAGCTAATCACAAGGAGGTAAAATAGTGCTATAAAAAGGATGTGACTATGATACGATATTCATGTCACTAAGGAAGTTGTACTAACCTAAAATGGATCTAGATAAAACACTAATGAAATTAATAGTCATCCCAAAAGAGCGGAAGATTAAATTTTCATCCCAAAAATAAGGGGAATATAATTTAGGACCTAAGAATTAGAGACTAAGTAAAAAATGATAAAATTTTCATAAAATGAAAATCAATAAAGAACATAAAGGTGCTACTTAAGAACCATAATGGAAAAAAGGCCAAAAGTAATGTGATATAAAAAAAAATACCTAAAAGGAAACATTGATGTAATTAAATTGAAATGAAACCAAATAATAACAAAGGAAACAATGGTGTAAGTAAAGAGAAATGAAACCAAAGAATCATAAAGGAAAAAATGGTGTAAGTAAAATGACAGTAAATAAAATAAAACACACCAAAATAAATAAAAATGAGATAAAAAATGACAAGAAAAAACCTATGATAACATTTATATTAAGGATGATCATGAGAAATACAAGCCTATGTGTCTCAGAAGGTTTCTTGAAGTTGAAATCATTTCTTATTATGCATTGTAAAAGAAGAGTGGGCACTGTAAGATACCCTAATAGGTAATATAATGTAGGGATGGGCATCATAATATGACCTAAATTTTAAAGTTATACTTGGATGGGTATCATAAGATGACCAAACATGTGATGTAGAATGAGGTGAAATTAAACAATTAGAATAAACTACAATGGGCTGGAAGGTGCAACTAGAGACAAGTAAATGTGTAAATTGATATAAGAGTTGTAAAATAGTTCTAATTAGTTATATAATCTAAATGAGGACCATATATGATGTACTTTGAATTAGTAATTTTAACTAGGTATTACTTACGTTTGTGTGATCTAATATGTTGAAGTTTGATGAATGAAACCACTTACTTGAAGTTTTTTATGTTAGTTATCCTTCCTTATTGCTATAGGAATAAATATCAAATGTGGTTTGGATAACATTATTGCATGATTTGGGAGTGGGAGGGTGTTGAAATTTATCATTAAGTATTTGATATTGATGTGATTTTGATTCATTAGCTTGGGATTGAGAGACTTTAATATAGTCTTGATAACATTGTTGAGTAAGAGTGGCAGGATTGAAATGTGGACCAAACAAGGAGCAAAGATTAAATAATTAGAGATAATGATAATTGTCATGGTAATGACCTATTTTAGTATGCCACCATTAAAACTTATCATGATTGAAAAATTTTAGAGGAGGTTTAGAAGAATTAAATATCTCAGATTTAGAAGGTGGTAGCTTTATCTTGAGTTCAAGGAGACGCAAGGGCAAGTGGATGGGCATATTATTGTTTGGTTTGGAATATCCATCATTAGGTTTTTAGGGAGGCTCAATTTAAGGTGAATTTGTATTAATGACATTAGTTAATAATTATTTATGAGATGATTCAAATAGAATCATAAGAAAGTCTTGCATTTTTACATTATCTAAGGTTTATTCCAAAGTCTTAGGGGAAAACATCCAAACTTTGTAATGAAGAGGGGATTTAAGAGTGGTAAAAAAGATTTTGAAAATATTATCATTACTCATGTTATGCTATACTTTGTGATCTATATAATTATATTATTTGATGAAATTAAGAGTAGATTAATTAGGAAGTTGCTCAACATTGATGAAATGGCTAAGGTGATTTTTAGGAAGGTCATTATGCTAGAATTTATTCACTATAAAATTGAATAACTCGATATTTTTGTAATTAAATGTCTATAAAGTTGATTGTACCATTCAAGTGTATCACCAACAAAGATTTTGGCTAGGATATTTGTGGTAGCAAAGGTGTTAGTTTGGACCCATTATTTATAAGGATTGCCAAATCTTTTGATAAAGATACTAAGATCTTTAGTACCATAAGATGTGATAGTTGTAGAGATGTTTCCTATGTGTATAGACATAATTAAAAGATATAAAGAATAATTATGAATATGTTGAAGATTTTTTTTATACAAAGGAGGTTTATGAATGATATTACCATTGGCATATATAAGAGGAGGTGGAACAAAATTCTTATCTGTTTGAGTCATGATGGCTTGAGGTTTACTAGCCATTTTAAAAATTAGTTTTACATTTGGAGAATTTGGGAGCTAGTAGAAAATTGTATAATGTTCATTATTGAACCATTTGAGCAAGAATTTAAATAGTATCAATATGTGGATTTTGATTAAAGATATTATGAGGTGGATTTCCAACATTGGTGTTGGGAAGAAGTTTCTAAATATTAGTATTGGTTTTTCCAAATGTGGAAGGAGAATAAGTAAGCTTGTTAAATCCATTATTCTTACTAGAAGTGTAAATAGTATTATCACCAAGATTCTTTAATAATTTGGATTCATCTAGATCATTAGTTTGATTGATTTAAACCATGTTACTTTATGAAGTGATAATGTTAGGTTCTCTTGTTATGGGTGTAATAAGAGGACTATGAACATCAGTTATAATAGGAGGAACATAATGCGAGGTTCCAACTATTTATGTATATTTTTTGAATAATTTATGAATTATAGATTAAAAATGTGTAAAAGTGATAAAATGTGTATATTTGTCATGATTTTATGTTTGTATTTAAGGATTTTTTGGATCTACTATACGATATGGTGTAGATCAATATTGAGAATATTTAGAATGATTTTGTGAAAATTTGCACTATGAAGAGTTGTATTCCATGGTGGATAAGGTGGAAGAAAAGAACAACCCATAAAGGATCTGAATGGGTTGAGACTAGAAAAAAAGATCCTAAGAGGTGACATCATAATGTTAATTGGATTATATATTTGATAGAACATGTGATTGATTACAACAAATGAATGTTTTTAGCTACCTACTAAATGAGGTTGACTAAGGTCTATGTAATTCATAATAGAGTAAACATAAAATGAACTAATTAGACTAAGGTTGACTTAGTGACACAATAATGTAGAAATAATAGTCTAGAAGTCTAATAGGTCAACCAAGGTCAATCTAGTTGAGTATGAGAGGTAAATATAGTAATCTATAAGTCTACTAGGTTAACCTAGGTAAATATAGGTAGACAATCATGTAAATAAAATAATTTGGGAGTTTACTGGGTCTATATAGTTAGAAAAATAGGTGAAGATAGTAATATGAAATTTTATTGAGTCAACCTTGGTCAATCTAGTTAGACATGCATGTAGAGATAGTATAAGACTAGGTCAAGTGTGGTCAAATTATTTAGATCTATAAATATTTTGATATTAAACTAGATGATTTAGTTTGGAAAATAAAGGTAGAAATATAGAATACATAATACTGAGTCAATCCTAGTTGACTTAGTCTATTCACACATAGTTAACGACATCGATGTTGACTGATATAGTTAAAACACATAACATAAAAGTATATCAATGTTAGATGATACAATTTGTAATACAAAATAGAATAGAAATAATAAATTAAAAACTTAATGTTTTTTAACTAATTCTACTAACTAAATATCTAAAAATATGATTAGGAAGATGTACTAAAAGTGTTTGACTAATTTTTAGGCTCTCAAAGATGCTTGTTCATTAGATAATGTCAACCTAATATTTTATAAAACTGACTATGGTAGAAGTACCATTACCATAGACCATTAAACCTAATTTCAAGATTAATTTGAGAGTAACCTTCTAATGCTAACAGCTATTCAATTTACTAGAAAATTAGATGGATTGTTGGCTTCTTAAGGTTCAATAGAAAGGGGAATCTTAGGTGTTTCCTAAATACCATGAGGTATAGAGTTTGTGTTTAGCTTTGTGATATGGATATGAGTATTGTGGCAAAACCTTAATGATACATTATCTATAACTAATAGAATAGGATTGCAAACAAATTATTATGTAGTCCTTCATTAAAGTAACTAAGTAGTTATAAAACTACTGACACATAGTTTCTAAGGAAATCAAGACAAAGTAAAAAATAAAGGTGAAACTCAAAGAATGAAAAACCAATCCTTAAATTTATGATTATAAATAAAATGGAAATCAAATCTTTTCAAAGTAAAGTTGAGATTAATTACTATCAAAAATTAAATTTATTTCATTGTTTATGCGAAAAGTAGAAACAAATAAAATGAGGTCAAGTAGGGTTGATCTTGTTGAATAAATAAAACATAACAAGGTTAAAGTTGGTCAAAATAGTCTATTGTGAAAATAGGTTGAAATAAAATAGGTCAACTAGGGTTGACTTAGTTTATTGGCAAGAAAATAAGACATATAACTAAGTTAGCCAAGGTCAACATAGTTGACTATGTAGTACAATTATGACCTAATTAAAAAAATGGAAAACCAGAGTGAACAATGAAATATTATATTGTTTAATTGTAAAAAAACATTGTAAAAAAATTTTGAACAATTATTTTATTAATTTAACAAAAAAATTATAAAATGTAAACTAGGGTAGGCTAGGCCAACCTAGTTGGTTAGAAATAACCTGATAAATATGTTTAGGTTGATTACAGTCAACTTAGATGGATAACTATGAGTGTTGTATATTTCAATGTTGAAATAGGGTCATCCTATGTAATGAATCTTTCTAAAAAAACACAGTTAGCACTAGATCAAAATTCATTTTTCCATACACATAAAAAAACCTATAAAATAGAGATTAAATAGGATTGACCATGGTTGAATCAGTCTAAATTATTTTAAAAACTAAATATAATAAAATAAAACTAGGTTGGTCTAAAAACTTTAAACTCTAAAAATAATAAAATAAGACCAGGTCATCCTATGTCAACCTAATTGGTTGAAAGTAAAAAATATAAAATATAAAAATTAGCTAGATCAACTTGCATCAACCTAGCTTCTTGTACATGAAAATTATAAAGCATAGATTATAAATGGGTTGATTTGCAACGACCTAGTTACCTATAGATGAAAATCATGAAGTATTAAATAATACTAGTTTATCATGCATCAACTTGATTGACTATTAGAAAAAAAATACAATGCAAGGGTTATATTCATGTTTGATTCACCATAATTTATGCAACAAATAAGATATATCTACAACTTTTCCTACTTATTAAATTCAATCTCAGAGAAAGTAGTCAACTAAAATCTATTTTAATAATTTGTATATCGAGAGTATGACCAAATTAGACCCACTAAACCTAACCAAGGGAGCATTTTTCACAAAACACTAAAGGATAGGGTTTAAAAGTCTAGAGGAGAAAATAATATTAGTAAATAGCCCTAACTAGGTATTCTAATACATAAAATGAAATCTAATCTAGTGTTATCAAAGCCTATAACATAAAGGAGGATGGTTTAATAAAAATAAAGGATCATAGTAGGCAAATGGGGTCCTAAATCACCTAAGTTGCAAGATAGAAAGCCTATAAACCCTATAAATACACTAAGTTAAATCATAAAGGTAATCTAAGAAAGGGGTTATACATTCAAACCTATTACTTTTTTTAATATATATCTATAAAATGAAATCAAAAAAAGTTAGAGATACTTACCTTTAAATAAACCTTTCAAGTCTCAATCTCTCCCTTAGTTAATGATGTTTTAAAATAAATTATTATGGATTTATAAGGATCCCACTATATTTAAAACTATATCTAGGCTAAAATATTATTACTTGTATCCAAGACTTGCCACAGGATAAGCTATATTTCCTCCAAATCAAACCTTAAGCAATGGCTCCTTTAAATGTAGATTTAGTATAATTGTGAGTTGTAGTAATGTGAAAATGAATGTTTATCTCTATTGTATTTAATTGAAGATTATATTTATAATAATGTATTGGTCCCAAAATTTCTTTAATTTTAGATGACAAGGTCATCCCACCACAACCTAATTTTAAAAATTTACCATTCAACCTCAAATTAGGTAGACCTAGGTCAACCTATTTGTGTAATGTGGGCTATAACTTTCAAAACTAGGTAGACCATGGCCAACCTAGTAGGAAAAATTGTTTTTCTCTTGGTTAGGGGATATTGATAGGATAATTTCCTATGGATTTGGATAAGTGGTATTTTTAATGGGTTTAGGTATGATATAATTAACCAACAATCTTACTAAGCAAAAGTGGTCTACCCACCCCTTTACCAGTTCACCCTTTAGGCATGCACTTAGAGAGATTGAAACTCGAATAGTTTATGAAAGATAAAAAGCATTATAAAATGATAAAGTTAAAAAATATTTTATGTATATAGTTTTCATTCTAAGTATCAATGTTTCACTCTAAGTATCATTGTTACTACCTTGAGTATTGATGTTTCTGCTATGAGTAGTAACATTCTACCCTAAGTATAAAAAATTAATCTGTTAATATATATGTGTACACTCTAAATATAAAAATTTATTTCTTTAATATTGATTTTTATGCTTCAACAAACAATGCTTGCATCTTGTGTTTCAATGTTTTTATTTTATAGTTTTTTGACATACAAGGAACTATTTTGATGAAGACTAAAACTAAAACTAATAACATGTGGTTTTCATCCCCACTTTTGAAAGGGTTGAAATTGGTTAACCTTAAATTTATATGGGTAAATATAGTATAGGGTTAAGAATATATAAATGAATAAGAACAAGGGTGATCAATAGATCTATAACAGGCCAATTAATGAAAAACCTAGATAAATAATATTCTAAGTTTAAATACTAAGATATGATAGAAATAATAAGTACAACTATTGATTGATATAATAATGAGATTAAAACAAGATTGTGTTTTTGGTAAACTTTTACATTCATATTAGATATGAAACATGATATAAATAGACTCAATTAGTGTCCTGAATTAGTCATCAAATTCTAGAATGTTGACTTTAGTGGCTTTGGACACTTGCATCAATGCTTATATTTGACTTAGATGTAGATGTATAATACATAATAAATAATAAATATAAATTCAACCACATAGGATATTCTAGGTTATATGTCACCTTCACTTTGGTGTGCTCATATCTATATCATGAGTTATCACTCCTTATCAAATAGAAAAACCCTAGTTTTCCATCTTCATAGAGAGTATGGAAAAATGGGTTAATAGGCTCACAGTGTTGAGCTAACCCCAAATAAACCTATATCAATGGGTTTTGCCTACATAGAAACTAATATAAAGAGGGTGTTGAACTAATATATCTCTCTTTGAATGTGTTATCTTGTGTGTGCATAAGGCTAAAATTTGTGGAAAGTAAGTATAATAGTGATCTAGCTTATAACTTGTAACTATGATGCATGGGATTCTCTTTCAATAATTTAAACTTATAGATGTGTTTTCCCTATGAATTACATGTAAATAGGAGAAAATAGGGAAGCTTTGATGACTTGAATTCTATTTAAATTTTTTTGGTAAGTTTCCTTATGAGAGGTATGAATTTTGGAGGTCCCGAATGAATGAGGATTGATCATGCATATAAACCAATCTTTTATGGAAATATCCCAAAATAAATCACTTAGGAAAAACATAGGGATGTGTTATAATTTTTAAATTTAATGAATTTAGGTCACTGAACACTTGTGTTGGCATATGACACTTGCATCAATATAAGTGTTTGATTAGGATGCAAGTGTTTGAGAAGTTAGGAAATAGACATATGTTCCAAACTTTTTGAGATAAAAGATAAGCTATTTTTAGAACTCTATACATGATATAAGGCTTGGGCCATTCATTTTAAGTGTGAATTCACTATTCACTATCACTATTCACTATCACTATTCATTATTTACTATTCAATCACTATTCATAAGTTACTATTCATGTGACAAGGTAGTAGTGGTGAGTTGGCAATGGTTGTACATGTGAGGTGGCATTTAGGTGATGTGGTATGACCCATGAAGGACCTTTAAATTGGTAAAAATGATGAGAGATAAGGTAGGACAAATTTATTAGGTAGCCTCATGATTTTATATGTGGGAGAAGTTAAAAAGGTGTTAGGGTCTTTTGTAAACTTGTGTGCACATAGGATAGTGGGGAAGTTGATTACTATTCCTAATTGGAGGCACATGTGAAGTGGGGTTTAGCATTTTATAAGCACATGGAGGAAGTCAAGGGGAATCATGAATATGACATTTATTTTTAACCCTTGCACATGGATTCAAGCATGCCTTTATTTATCACTTCAACCCACATGGTTATGGGGTGCATTTTTATCTCTCTCCTCATTTATTCATCTCTTTCTCTTTCTTTATAATTATATAAGTAAGGATTCATTCATTTATATTTGTAGAGAGTGAGAAAACTTGTTAGTCTTTGTATGAAATATTATTGTAAGATTTTTGTTAAGATGGGAGTTAGATTTTTGTAAACTTGGTAAAATATTGTATGCACTGAATACAAGAAAGAGTTTGTGAGAGATTGGAGAGTTGTGTGAGTGACAATTTATTGTCATGGGAATAATTATCCAAGTGTTCTTGTAATAGAATAGTTAAATAATTCATCCATAAATGTATCCAAATTGGTGAACCACATAAAATCCTTATTTTATGGTTTTCCTGTTTTATTTTAATTTGTTTAAGTTTTAATTTTTATTTTACATATCTTCTCTCTCTGTAATTTTGAGAATAATTTCTGCATGCATTTATCATAACAAGTAATATCAATCAAAAGTTATTTATTTCTAAGGATTAATTTGTATAAATCTAAGGATTTTATATTGAGGTGGAGATATGGCATATGATAAAAAATCAAAGGTGGAGAAGTTCAATGAACAAAACATTAGATTATGAAAGATACAAATGGAGGACTATCTATTTTAGAATAATCTCTATTTACAATTAAGAGGTGCAGCCAAGAATCTAACAATAATGTCAGATTAGGATTGAGAGTTGATGGATATAAAAACACATAGAACCATATAATTATGCATACAATCTATAGTCGTATTCAACATATCCCAAAAAAGGACTACAAAAAATCTTATGAGCACACTAGGTAAATGGATGAAAAACCCCTCTAGCTCTAATAAAATTTTCTTGATGAAGAAATTATTTAACATGAAAATGGTTCAATATCAAAACATTTAAATTAATTTAACATGGTTATAGGATAATTGAATTATGGTAATATTTACTTTGATGATGAATTCAAGGCTCTTCATATTCTATGTTCTTTTCCTAAGATCTAGAATAACTTAGTCATGGCAGTGAGCAACTTTGTCTCTAGCAATGCCAAACTAAAGTTTTAGGATGTGGTGGGTATGATCCTAAGTGATTAAATGCAAAGGATAAGTAATGGTGAAATTTACACATTAAGAATTACATTGTCTATGGCTACTAGAGGAAGATAAAAGAATAGAGGAAGAGGAAATTGTGGGAAATCAAGGAGGAGGTCAAAGTCAAAATCAATAAGCAAGATGGAATTCTAGAATTATGGGAAGCTAGGACATGCAAATAAATATTGTTGGGTTCTTCATGGAAAACTATCCAAGGACAAACAAGAAGGTAGAAAAGAGGCAAATGTAGTACGTGATGTGTCACAAGATGATCTCATACTTTCTTTGGACAATATTAATGAATCTTGAGTTTTAAATTCAGGAGCTTATTTTAATGCCACTCTTAATAAAAATTATTTGAATGATTATGTTTTAAAAAAAATTGGACGTGTTTATCTTGGTGATGATGAACCTTGAAGCATTTTTCAAAAAGGCAGTGTTAATGTGAAATTGTAAAATGGGAACACTTGGATGCTTAATGATGTTTGGCATGTTCTAAACTTGAGGAGAAATATAATTTTGATAGGATAGTTAGGAAGTGATGGTTATATTGGCACATTTACAATAAAATCATAGAAGGTTACCAGGGGTGGACTAGTGGTGGTAAGAAGTAATAAAGTGGGTACTTTATATTTATCCACTATTATCACTAATGCATCTTGTGATTTAGTTACTTTAGGTACATATACAATTTTGTGGAAATATATACTTTGCCACATGAGTGAGAATGGAATGAATATTCTTCACTCAAAGGTAAAATTCCTAGGCTAAAATTAATTGACTTGGAATTTTGTGAGCATTGTGTGTATGGAAAATATAAACATGTGTGGTTTTTCAAAGTTGGACCAGCCAAAAAGTAGAGGAAGTTAGATCTTGTGCATACATATGTATGGGGACCATCTTAGTTATCTTCAGTTGGTGGTTCATTGTATTATGTCACATTTATTGATGATTCAACTAGTAAGGTTTAGGTTTATTTTATAAAACAAAATTTTTATGTGTTTGATACATTTAAGAGATGGATAACTTTAGTTGAAAATGAAATAGGTTTAAAGATTAAGTGCCTTATGTTAGATAATGTTGGATAATACAACAATAAAGAGTTTTATAAGTAATATTCACTAAATGGAATATATAGGTATAAGATGGTTCTAGTAACACCATAACAAAATGGTGTGTTAGAGAGGATGAATAGGACTATCATGGAAAGTGTTAGGAGCATGAGATTGCATGCAATGTTACCATTATAGTTTTGAGTAGATATTGTAGATATAATAGTGTACCTGATAAATAGAGGACCTTATAGTGCCTTGAATGGTGTTATATTAGAGGAGGCATGGAATGGTAAGAAGGTAGACTATTCTTTTCTGAAAGCTTTTGGTTGTGAATAATTTACTCTATTAAGAAATATAATAGGTCCAAATAAGAGGCTAAATCTCATAAATTTACTTCCATTGGCTATAGTACTAACCACTTTAGATTTTACTTGTTGAATTTGGATGATAAAAAAATAGTCAGGATTATAGATGTTATCTTCAAAGAAAAATTCATGTATAGGGATCATTTATTGGAAAATAAGCAAGAAGAATCCAAGAAAGAATACACATTATTGGGGGACATCACAAATAAACATGTCCCAAAGGTGACAATTATAAGTATGGAACCCCAAACTCTTATCATAATAAGATTTACTAGAGTAAGTAGACCACCTAAAAGGTTTTCTCCTTGTTTTAATTATTTGTTACTTACTGATGGTGGTGAGCCAAAGAGATTTGAAGAAGCAGTGTAGGTTGATTCCAAAGATAAGTTCAAGAAAACTATGGATGAGGAATATGACTCTCCTATGACATACCAAAAATGGGTTTTTTTGAAGCTTACAATAGGTAATAAAGTATTTTAAAACGAGTGGGTATACAAGATGAAGGAGGAAGATGGAGGTAAAAATAAATACAAGGCCAAATTGGTGGTGAAAGTATTTGCACATAAAAAGGTATAAATTTTGATGAAATATTTTCTCCTATTGCTAAACTAACTTATATTAGATCTATTTTGATTATATTTGTAGTTGTAGGTATGAATTTAGAATAGTTAGATGTGAAGACTACTTTCCTTCATGGGGATTTAGAGGAGGAGATATACATGGACCAGACATAAGGTTTTAAAGTTAGTGGTAAGAAGGATTTGGTGTGCAAATTGATGAAGAGCTTTTATGGCCTTAATCAAGTTTTAAGACAATGGTATCTTAAGTTTGATAGTTTTAGATTAGAATAAGGTTATTCAACATGTCATTTTGACCATTATGTTTATCTTGATTTTCTATGTAGATGACATGTTGGTGGTAGGTTCTAACATGTAGGATATCAATGTACTCAAGATATAGTTGAGTGATTCTTTTGGTATGAATGATCTAGGTGATGTTGAATAATTCTTGCTATGAGAATAGCCTAATATAGAAATAATTAGAATTTGATAGTGTCATAAGGAGGGTACATCAAGAAATTATTAGAAATGTTTGACATGCAAGATGCGAAACCAATTGGTACACATTTGGAGGTCCACTTAGAATTAAAAAAAGAACAATGTCCCAATACATAATAAGAAAATAACCTCATGTCCAAGACACTCTCCTCATCATTAGTTGGTAGTTTGATGTATGCAATGGTGTGTACAAGGCTAGACATTACACATAGAGTGGGATTAATGAGTAGGTTCATGAGTGATCCAGGAAAGGAACACTAAAAGGCATTCAAATGGACCCTTCATTACCTAAGAGGGACCATAGATACAATGTTGTGTTATGGTGGATCAAATGTGGCACTATGAGTATATGTTGATTCTGACATGGTAGGTGATTTGGATAGTAGGATAGTACTATTAGGTATGTGTTCACTATAAGTGGTACATAGGTGAGTTGGATATTAGGTTTATATAAATTTGTGGAAATTTATACCATATAGGATGAGTATATTACTATTACAGAAGAAAAAAATAAATGATATGGCTATAGAGGTTTATGGAAGAGTTAGGACACTAACAAGGAAAAAGTATACATTTTAGTGATAGTCAGAGTGTCATTCATCTAATAAAGAACTCAACATTTCACTCCATGAAAAAACACATTTAGTTGAAGTATAATTTCATTCAAAAAATATTGGAGGAGGAGCAACTGAAGCTAGAGAAGATACATAAAAGTGAGAATCTTGTAGATATGATGACTAAGGTAGTTGGAAAAGTGAAGTTAATGAAGAATATTAGAGTGAGAAAATTATTCAGTGGATGCAATAAGAAGTTATGTATATTAAATTCAAGTGGGATAATTTTTAAGTGTAAATCCACTATTCATTATGATTATTCATGAGTTATTATTCATGTGATGAGGTGGAAGTCATTAATTGGAAATGAATATGTATATGAGGTGGCATATAGGTGATGTGGCATAGCCCATGGAGGACCTTTCAAGTGGTAAAGATGATGAGAGAAAATGTGGGACATATTTATTAGGTGGCCTCATGAATTTGTATGTGGGAGAAGTCAAAAAAGTATTAGGACATCTTTTAGAAGCTTGTGTGCACATGGGATAATGGGGAGATTAATTACTATTCCTGATTAGAGACATATGTAAAGTGGAGTGTAACCTTTTGGAAGCACATGGAGGAAGTCAAGGGGCATCATGAAGATTCCATTTGCTTTTGATTTTTGCACATGGATTCAAGCATGCCACTATTCATCACTTTGGCCCACATGGATATAGGGTACATTTTTATCTCTCTACTCATTTATTAATCTCTTTCTCATTCTTATTTATAAATCTATAAGTAACGATGGATTATTTTGTATTTATAGAGAGTGAGAAGACTTGTTAGTCTTTGTATGAAATTTTTTTGTAAGATTTTTGTTAAGCTATGAGTTAGCTTGTTGTAAGCTTGGTAAAATATTGTATTCTTTTAAAACAATAAGTAGTTTGTGAGAGATTGGAGAGGTGTGAGTCACAATTTGTTTTCATGAGATTAATTATCCATGTGTTTATATAATATAATAGCTAAAACATTTCTTCATATATGTAGACAAATTGGTAAACCCAATAAAATCCTTGTCGTATGGTTTTCATGTTTTATTTTTATCTGTTTAAGTTTTAATTTATGTTTTACATAGTTTCTCTCTCTAAAATTTTGAGGATAATTTATGAATGCATTCTATAAATTATAATAACAAATGATTATACTAAGAGATAACTAATTTCGCATAAAGAGAAAATGTATGCAATTCCTTAGGTAGTAAGAAGGTCTAATAATAGATGAGTATAGCCATGAGAAGTACTTGTGAAGTATACAAGACAAAGGAGCTCAAAAATTTAGATATAGTGTCTACATTTTCCCCACTTTAATATAGTAATAAAATTTCTAGTTTAAAGTAAATTAAATGTGTACTTGGGTGTGTATAACACACCTTGCCTTTAGGTGAGCCCAAATTGAGTTCTTTTTTTCATGACTGACCTGTAGCCATTAGAATGTTATAATATATAATTAGTGCATATAATATGAAATCAAAAGCATTGAAACTATTGAAATATAAAGAGAAAGGTTTAGGAGTACACATGTGTATCTATGAAACCACCTTTCCTTTTGTCAACTTGATTTGAAAATGTGTATCATTATGAACCATTTGAATTGAAATTAAGAAAAATATAAATTTGGAAGTGCATATATATAGAGATAGAGGTTAAAGGAAAAACTTTCCCCCAACCTTGGAGAAAAGGTGAGTTTCCACCTAGAAGTTGAGATTAGCTCAACCATGTAACATAATCATACTTATTGTAGACACTCAATTCTCATGACTCTCATGTTAAAATTATAATTAGAACAAATTTTAGAAATAACATATGAATCACTGAAACATCTAAATTATCCCTCGTAATTAACATCCATCTTTTAAAACATATTGGGGCATCCCTAATTAGGGAAATGCATTTTATGTAACTTATAGCTTCACTTAATTCATCTTGAGTCAAATTATGATTATGAAATAGATGATTTGGGATTAATTATGTTGTGCGGTTCTGTGACTTTCAAAGTCACTTCATTTTTCATTAAGTTAATTAAACTTGTTTAATTAGCCTAATATTATTATAATAGGAAATTCCATAGCTTTTGGTGTTTTATATTTTCTATTTTCTAAATTCATTAATTGGATTTATTCCTCAAATCTCATGATATGTGGCCAAGTGGATTATGACATCATGATAAATATAAGAAATGATGATGTCATCAATAAAGTTATCAAGCACTAAGAAATGAATGCAAATAAATATCTAAATTTGGAAATCCATGCCTTATTAATGATCACACTTTTCAAAATATCAATTTCGTTGCCCTCCAAAATTGAACTCATTTGTGACCACTCATCTCATTCTTGATCCAAAGGCCATAACTAATATGACAAACCTATAAATGTAAGAGCCACCATGGACCAAAAACAAGATTTATAGTGCAAAGATATAATGTAAAATTTATTCTAAATCTTTAAACATTTATTATATTTTAATTCATAATCTAATACAAATGGTGCATGAAGATATGTTGGAAGAACTTTTCCAACCATATTGCCAAAGATATTGAGCTCCATAGTCACATCTTGATTTCTCTCTAAGTTGAATAACATATTTGATTTATAGATTATTATGGTTGATCAATTGATTAATTAATATTTAATTAAATATTATGTCATATGTTGGTTATGGGACTATTATGTGATGATTAATTTATATGAATAGTTTGCTATGAGTTAGTAGTACATTTTTATTTTGTACATTGTGATCATGTTTGTTAATTATATAAAATAATTTTATTGATATAATGATGTTTTGGGATAACTACCTTCATTGTTGTGAGGTGGATGCAAAAAAAATTATTCCATTAGAGTTTGATGGAGGGAGAGTATCATCAAAGAGGGTGGATTAGATTGAGACAATAAGGGATGATAGAGAACAAACCTAGAAACCCACACACCACATAATATATCATGTTTCATAATTAATTATTTGAGATAGATAATGTATCATGTTTTATGTATTTTTATATTAGGAGATTATTAATTTGATTTCTAGTGTGATCTTGATTGTTGTTGATGATCATGTTGATTTGTTTGAGTGATTTCACTAATTTTGTGCTCATATGTAGTTTACCTTATATGATGTTTTAAGTTGGTTGAATGAGTGAATTCATTTATGTTTTAATTACCTTATTTACTTATTAGGTATGGATGTATATTATAACAATATGATGTTATGATCGATTCCATAGTTATTATTTGATCTTCAATATTTAAGTAATAATTATTAAAGACTACTATTATAATATATATGATGATTCATATGTCAAAATATATAAATAACATTGTATTAAATTAGCTTTGTATTTGATTAAATGTTAACCAAAGGTTTAATATCCACAATACATTAGACATTGATTATATTGATTAAATGGTTTAAGGAAATCATTATGTTTGAAAAGTGTGTTTTGGATGGCATTATAACATTAAACAATATTCTTGTAATACATATTTGTATTGTCATGCTATATAGTCATTATTTTATATATTCGATAGTCATTACATGGAAGGATAATAGAAATTAACTAGTTGATATTCGACTTTCCATGAAATAACATTGGTTATGTGACTATTATTTATTTTTTTATTTGTTCAGTTTGTGAAATCGATAAAGTAATTGTATTAAGTCAAGGACATGCATATTTGATGATTATTTTAGAATTATTGAGATGATTAGGGTTTATAATCACCCATTGTCTTTGGGTTAACCATCATTTGGAGAAAATCATGGATTTTTTTGTGTCTACATGGTGGTGGATTGTATCATACAAGGAATTCTATTGATCTATCTAGACATTCATATTTTTGAGTTTATTAAGTCAGCCATTGATGGTGAAGAAAGTGTTGGTGAATAAGTTAATGGATATGAATAAAAATAATGGAAATATGGATGTGGGGATATGATATGGCATACAACATATAGACATTTGGATATAAAAGGAGAATAATGGTGAATGAGTGAAGGAAAAAGGAAGATATTCAACTTCCTTGACATTTATAAATTCACATGTAGGTTTTTTAATTAAATTCATGTGTGATAAATGTTGAATGGGTTTTTGAATTTTTATGGTTATTAGGTTTTTGATTTGATTCAAAGTTATGAAAAATTAGAAGGGTTGTATGTAATGCTTGTGGAAGGCTTAGCCTCCACAGATCCATACATCCAACCTAGGGTAACCTAAGGGGATTGGGTAGAGCCTTAGAATTTTCCATGGTTATTTTAGGCTTTTATGAAACTCTATCCTAAACTCTTATTTCAATTTGAATATATATGTTTAATACTGGAAGACTATTATTCATGGGTATACACGATGGGGCTTGAGCTAGTTATTTTGAACTAGTTTTTTATTTATTCATTTAGGTATTTAGAAATATGGATTGAAAATTTAGACTATATGAGGGATTAACTATGCAAACTTATTTGTATTTTTGGGTATAAAAAAATATGGGTTAGTTATACAAAATAAGACTATGTAGTATATACATAGATATATATGTATACACTTGGATTAAACTAATAAGGTACACACACACAAACACAAACACACATATTTTTTCCTATGTGTGTGTGTGTGTGTCTATATATATATATATATATATATACACTGGTATTTAGAAACCTAGGGCTTCTGAAGGTAACTCTATGTATGATAGTTGTAGGATGCTTGTTTAAATAAACTCAATGTATTGGTTTTAAATGGATTTTTATACTTTGGTTTTGACATGAATTATATTCAATTTAGATATTTAGATCATATTATTCATTATGGAATCTATTGTGAATCTAGTAACTTGCAAATTTACTTATATATAGATACAGTAATAATATGATTTAAGCCTTAAACTTGGGTTCAGATTGGTAGATGAGTGAATGGTGTGTGTGTGTGTGTGTATAATAAGAGTATGATATTTAATATTTCATTGTATTATCTTTATGTGAGTTACTCAATTTTTAGCTTGGTTGTGTATTATTATTGCATATTTAGTTTTATCTTTGAACTATGTAAGAGTTTTGTACATCTAATAGAAAGACTAGTATATGGTTTTGTGTGTGTGTGTGTGTGTTTTTGTGTGTGTGTGTGTGTGTGTGTGTGTGTGTGTGTGTGTGTGTGTGTGTGTGTGTGTGTGTGTGTGTGTGTGTGTGTGTGTGTGTGTGTGTGTGTGTGTGTGTGTGTGTGTGTGTGTGTGTGTGTGTGTGTGTGTGTGTGTGTGTGTGTGTGTGTGCGCGCGCGCTTGTGTGTGTGTGTGTGTGTGTGTGTGTGTGTGTGTGTGTGTGTGTGTGTGTGTGTGTGTGTGTGTGTGTGTGTGTGTGTGTGTGTGTGTGTGTGTGTGTGTGTGTGTGTGTGTGTGTGTGTACCCAAAACTAGTGATTCACTTAGTAATTTCTTTTAAGACTCAACATTTTTATTAATTTTATCTAAACTAAAAATATACAGAGCATTCCAACATTTATTTTAGATCAAGGGGAATCCCATGATAATCACACTCATTTTTTTAAAATGTAACTTAGGCTTATAGTGCAACTTGGGCTAGTAGTGTAACTCAACGGGTAACATAACTGAATTGGTAACACCACCTACTTAGTTTTGCAACTTAGATCAAATCCTAATATGAAAATATGAGGAAAATATAAATTTCCACTAAACATTCGATCTTTCATTAAAGAGGAAACATAGTTTTTTTCATACATTTACTATTTCTACACAAATCACCATATTATAAATTATTATTGAAATTATAAGTAAATAAAAATGTATGATTCACATAAATTCAACTTCAATTTCTTACTATCCCTTTATCAAATCATTTGAATAAATATTTTTATTTATTTAGCAAGTGGATATAAAGTTTTAAATAGTCTCCAGTATTTTAATTTTGTTAAATTATAAATATTATACAACCAAACAATAATGAAATAAAATAGGAAGATCGATCAATGACCATATAACCAAGATGCCCCTTATATAAAATGAATTTTCAAGAGAATCTAGGCATCTAATAGGAGTGAGAGTCATCCTACTCACAATAACATCAACACCAGCATTATATGTAAGAATTCAACCCCAGAGGAGAGTAGAAGGAATACGCAGCAACATCACCAATCATAGTAGCACCATGGAAAGATATAAAATATAGTAGAATATACAAACAAAAATAATGTATAGGAAAAAGATAGCTACCAACATTAATGGAACCATAGAAGCAATGATTTTCCAAGTAAATCAAAAGTAAGCATATCTTAAGAAAGTCTCGAAAAAGAATTCTAGAGCACTTCCCAAATTTACCATTGCTAATATATGGATAGTAAATGAAAGAGTTAAGTCTCCAACTATTTTTTGTTTTTTAATAAGTCATTATATTAATTTATACCCATAATTTTTAATTAAAAATCCATATATTAATACTAAAATTATTGTATGAAGAATTAAAAACTATGCAGTAATATTATTTAGGCTCTTTAGGAATATAATATATATTGAATTTCATGGAGAGTATTATATATCAATTTTAGTCATAGAGATCATATTTATAGAATCACTATATCTCTTTTTGTAAAGCATGGTCTATAAAATTCAACTAAAATTCAAATCGCCATATATATATATATATATATATATATATATATATATATATATATATATATATATATATATATATATCTACCTTATTAGACCTGTATAGAATGACATGGTCTACAAAAGAAGACTTTCATTGCTTAACCTCTCCTTTACACCCTTCCACCTTCTTGCTTCCATTTTATATGCTTCTCCCTTCTTTTTTGAATTCCTCTTTTTTTAAAATCTCCCTTCTAATAGAAAAGGCATAGTTTTTTAAAATATTACATTTCCATGTAATTCACCACTCTACCTTTTTTTAGTTTAAAGTCAATTAACTTGACTGAGATCTTTATTTAATTTCTTTAAATCATGCATTAACAACTACTTTGCTATTTTAGTTTAATATTTCATTAAATTCACTTAACTTTAACCTTTATTTATTTAAAAAATCATGCATGCTAATATTCTTTGTTTAAATCCAAGTTAATAAATAGCTTGAATATACTTGAGTCATAATAAAATGACTAATTACCTTAAAATCCCAATGAATTCCATGCAAAGGATTTAGCATTCTAAAATAGGATTATTTGGACAATTAAATTTCTTCAATTTAATTCTAATAGGTAATTATCTCTTTAAAATATTAATTAAGCCAGATTGATAATTCCATTATATCATAAAACTAATGCCACTCACATTTAAATCCTTTAACTACTAGCAATATGATTGTCATTGATGTTAAAAGGGACACTATGGATGTCATTGATGTCAAAAGGATCAGGTAGGATTGATCGAGGGAAGAGCATGTTTCACATTTTCACTATGCAAAGTTGTCATACTTTTATAGAGACCATTTATGGATGTTTAAAGTCAAACAGATAGAAGATCTGTTGTGCATTTTTTATGTATATTCTATAAATATGGTCCACAAGTTTAAAGGAGAAGGAATGAGCTCATAATTGATTTATTTAGCTCTCATACATTATAGGGTTTCACACTAAAATCCTAAGGGTTTAGCCATGGTGTTAACAAGAAAATTTCTATTTTAATGTTGACTTGTTGTAGCTAGAACTAGTAACTTAAGTTATAAATTAATCCATATCATCATTAATAAACTGACCCCTCGACCTAGAAGTTACCAGCTCTGAGCAATGATCAAAGGACTTTATATTTCAGAATTCCAAGACTAAATATGTGTTCAATCTTAATCAATGACTATTGATTAATCATATGTAGATGATTCAAAGAAGAGAAGCAAATTCAAAGTGTCAAATGTCCCTCCGAGTGAATGTGTTAATTCCAAGTGTCACAAACACACAAGTCTATCAAATAGAGGACCAATGAGAGTGAGCATATTAAAGATAAAGTTTGAGCTAGTTGGAAGATCAAATGGATCATGCTTAATCAAACATTAGAGATCCAATGGAGCATGATAAAGTCAAATTATCAAAAAGAGATCCAAGTGATCATGTAAATGACAAGTGTCACATTTATAGAGCTATCAAATAGAGACCTAATGAGCATAAGCTTGTTAGATTTAATGATCAAAATTGTTAGAATATCTGATGATGAATGAGTGATCATGCAAAGGAGATTCAATAAAGCAAATGGACTTAGATGGAATAAAGTTATTTATTTTTATTGACAAAGTGGTAAGTTAAAGATGAGTAAGTTCAATAAGATTGACGGAGAAAAAAAATCCAAAGATATAGGAATCAGTGAGATGAGAGAAAGAGATTTATGTTTAACAACTAGGTAGAGATAAAGGTCATGCATCTTTGAATATAAAATGAAATGTGGAATCTTAGATCAAGAAAATCAATGGGCATATTTTAAAGATGATAAAGCTAAAATCTAGAAGTGTACAAAGATCTAGTGGATAACATGATCCTATTAAAAGGTTATTGAATGGACACATTTTAAAGTTGAGTCATTTGAGTATGGACCATTAGATTGTGGCACCAAAATCAATATCAATGATTGACATTTAAAGTCATGTCCAGATAAATGGTTAGTTACAAGAACTTGTGCATAAGCTTTAAATCATGACATAGGTAATGAGATTGATCGATCCAACTAATCAAATCTACATTAAATAACCTATGCATCAAAATTTTATTCTAATAGATGTTATAGATAATAAAGAGACTTGAAAATATGATGTGATGCATGAAATCAAGATGTGAGAATTAACAGTTCAAGTCTTAATAAATTAAAGTCTAGAATTGGTATGATGTGTTAAAGTCCAAGTGTGAACACACTGAAGATATGGAACCCTAGATCCATTGATTATATATATGACATCTAGGATATAGGTAGATGTTATTGGATCCATTTGAATTATGTCAAATAGAAAATATAGACACAAAACCATAGGGTAGAGAGAAAAAGAAGAGGCTATAAAGAGAGAGATCGAGTGTGTGAAATAGATATATAGATAGATAGATAGATAGATAGATAGATAGATAGATAGATAGATAGATAGATAGATAGATAGATAGATAGATATGTAGGTAGATAGATAGCTAGATAGAGAGAGAGAGAGAGATATATATATATATATATATATATATATATATATATATATATATATATATATATATAGAGAGAGAGAGAGAGAACTCATAAAGAGAATGTGCATAGTATAATCATGTTATAGATTGGACTTGTAGTAGAGAATAGAGTTTGATTCACTTATGAATCAATGTTGTAATATAGATTTATAGCTCCATAGATTTAATTGGTTGGTGCCATCATATTAGCTAAGTTGGTGCTTATTTATGGGATTGGTCCTCCTTAGGATTGGTGTCCTTAAATGTAACTAGTGAGGTTTTGTTAGTGAGGCTTGTAACTAATGAGGTTTTTCCAAGTGAGGCATTGACTGTGAGGCTAGATTAGAGTAGTAGATTCTAGCAGCTATTCTCACTATGGTTTTTCTCTTTGGATTTTCCATGTATAAATTTGTTGTCATGTGTATTTTTGTGTATATCTAATATTTACATTTACCTTTTAATCTAAAAATGATTTTGAATTTGTTTTAAAAGGATTAAAAGATTGGTTTTAGATGATCTACTGATTCACCCCCCTCTCAGTAGATATTTTTGTTCTAATAATTGGTATCAAAGCCTAGGGTTACTTGAAAGAATATTATTCAACTCAGGTAGATCTTGGAATAATGAACACAATGGCTAGATAATAAGGATCATCATTAAACAAATCACCTCTCTTTGATGAATCAAACTATGCATTTTAGAGAACAAGAATAGAATATGTAGTCAAAATTTAACTATAATTCAAATTTGATGAGTGTATGAGGATAGAAGAAGAAATAGTGGACTTGAAAAAAGAGCTTAATAAAGCCAAATGTCAATTAGACAAAGGTATAAATCTGATAGGAGGATTAGATATTTTTTATGAATTAATCAACTTTCAAAAGCCATCAAAAATAAAATCTGGTCTTGGTTATGAAAAAGGGGGAAGTTCCATAACTTCAAAGTAGGAGGATAAAGAGTAAATAAAGAGAAATATTTATAGGATTTAAAGATAGATACAAATACTACTAATGTGAAGAATTCTAAAGGAGAAAATAAATAATGAGTTCATCTCTGTAAACTCAAGAAAGATTCAGAAGACAAAGGTAGTTGATACAGATGGTTACACAGGGGTAAAAACTTGAAGAAGAAAGAGTTGAGAAGAACTCCCCATCCTGCACAAAAAAAAATCTTTGAGCAAGTATTACTCATCTTTCTATGTTTATTATTATTTTTTTAATCATTTTTGTCATAAGACTAGTAAATGTAGAGTTATACCTACAAGGAGAACCAACTTTATAAGCAAAAATTCATTTTCACCCTTGGTAGATACAAATATAATGTGTTATAAATGCAGTAATTTTGGTCACATAGCTAAACATTATAGAACAAGATTTGTAAGATCAAAAGTATAGAGTAAGAAGAAAGGTATAAAGTAATCCCAACAAGACATATAAGTAACCCAAGCATGTATGGAAAATGAAAGATCAAGCCATGGTGAAGAATGATATAGAGGTTGAAAAATGTTGAGATCTCTCAATGTCTACACAT
Organism: Torreya grandis; assembly: GCA_037957365.1. Taxonomy (NCBI): domain Eukaryota; kingdom Viridiplantae; phylum Streptophyta; class Pinopsida; order Cupressales; family Taxaceae; genus Torreya; species Torreya grandis. The sequence goes on along the minus strand of JARHVA010000812.1, from coordinate 4,036,581 downwards.
GTTGAGAATGAGAAGATAAAGCTTGAGGATTAGTCCAAGACACTGATCAAGGATAGTTCTAAGGTATATAGAAATTCAAGTGAACATCATGCTACTATAAAGAAATTATCAAGCATAAAACATTAGTTTTTTGTGCCCAGTGATTGGATTCTGAGATGAAAGGAAGATTCATCAGATGAAAAGGTATGTCATGAATCCATGTTGATTTCATGTATTGTTAATCCAAAGGAGAATATCATAGTGGATTAACATGTTACTTATCTTAAGCCTAGGAAGAAGAAGAAGATGATGACTAAAGAGGAGAAAGAATATGAGGAGTTATGGGCAAATCTTGGTTTCACATTCTTCTAAGACATTATGAATTAAGTGTCTCTATATATGCTTTTGAAGAGACCCCTTTCAGTGCAGAAGCAAGTGATGTCTACTACAAATAAGAACTCAAGTAAGTTTTGATAATGACTTGATAAAATCAAGTCAAGTGTTGTGTATGTAGTGTTTTTAGGGTAAAATGAGTGCTTCAATGTGACATAATGAGATTAGAGTACATCTCATATATATGTATATAGGTTTAAATGGCATAAGGGTTCTAATGCAATAAATCCTTAATATTATGTATCTTGGGTTGTGTAAAGAAATTAGGTCACCAAAATCGAAGAACATGTGTAACATGATATATATGTGTTAAATGAAGTTATGGTGTGGTATAGGTAGGCCCTTCATGAAAATATGGAGTAGGGAGTAAGGGGGAGCTAGATTGTTTAGTTTTTTAGGATCAAAAAGTATGAGTTGAAGAGATTTGAAATTGGTTAGGTCTTAGGATCATGAGATAATAAGAGACACTAAGAGAAGGATAGTAAGCCTGAATGGAAGCTCCTAAATCACATAAATAGATACTAATGATAGAGTCTAAGTCCAAGGTGAGGATTATAAAATATTTATTAATTCTTGGTAGAAGAGGAGAAAAGGAAACTCAGGTATGTATGTTGTGCAAATTTATAATGATTTGATGGTTGAAAATACTTGGACAATCTCTTTTATCTGATAAAGGGGGGATAACACTTTGGGGAAATAGTGAGAAGGAGTCCCTTTACCGTTGATCTCAAAATAGGAGAAAAAGGGTAAATTCTCTTTGTAAAATTTTGGATAAAAAGTGTCCAAGATGAGTTTAGGCAAATATGCCATTACCTAAGGTGGAGCATGGGTCATATCAACAACTTTAGTTCATACTCATCATAAGCTAATGAAAGCAATGCTAGAGAAGGATCAAATTATTAGAAGATCAGAACATTAAGTTTGCATCAGATCATTTAGTTTTACATTAATGCCAAAGGGGGATATTATTATCAACATGATTTCATTGATGTTAAAAGGGACACTATTGATGTCAATTATGTCAAAAGGATCAGACAAGATTGATGGAGAGAAGAGAATGTTTCATAGTTTCACTATGCAAAGTTGTCATGCTTTTACAAATACCATTTATGGATATTTAAAGTCAAATAGATAGAAGATCCATTATGGTTTTTTTATGTATATACTATAAATATGGTCTTTAAGTTTAGAGGAGAAGGAATCAGCTCAAAAATGATTTATTTAGCTCTCAAACATTATAGGGTTTCATAATAAAATCCTAAGGTTTTAGCCATGGCATCAACAAGTAAAGTTGTATTTTAATTTTGATGTGGTATAGCTAGGAAATAGTAACTTAAGTTATAACTTAAGTCCATATCATCATTAATAAATTGGCACTTCAACCTATAAATTACCAACTTTAAGAAATGATCAAAGGACTTTATATTTTCCTAAATCTAAGACATAATATATGCCCCATCTTGATCAAAATCTATCACTTCATCATACGTAGATGATCCTAAAAAGTGAATCAAATTCAAAGTGTCAAAGGTCCCTCTGAGTGAATGTGTTAATGCCAAGTGTCCCAAGCACATGAGTCTATCAAATAGAGGACTAATGAGAATGATCTTTTCAAAGATAAAGTTTGAACTAGTTGGAAGATCAAACAACTTATACTTAATCAGACATTGGAGATCCAATGGAGCATGATGAATCCAAATTTTCAAAAGGATCTCCAAATGAGCATGTAAGTGATAAGTGTCACATTAATAGAGCTTTTTAGATAGATACCCAATAAGCGTAAGCTTGTCATAGTTAATGATATATCTTTTTAGAAGATTTGATGGTGAGTAGGTGATCATGCAAAGGAGATCTAATAGAGTGAGTGGACTCAGATGGAATAAAGTGATCAATGTTTATCAACATAGTGTAAAGTTAAATAATGAGTAGGTTTAAGAAGATTGATGGAGAGAAAGTTATCCAAATATATAGGAAGCAACAAGATGAGAGAAAGAACTTCATGTTTAATGACTAGGTAGAGATAAAGGTTGTGCATCTTTGAAAATAGAATGCAAGCTTGGATCGAGAAGATCAATGAGTGTATTTTAAAGATGATAAAGCTAATGTTTGTAAGAATTCAAATATATAATGGATATAATGATCCTATCAAAAGGTGATCAAATGGATACATTTTAAAGTTGAGTCATTTGAGTATGGACCATCAGATCATGGTGCCAAAGGTAAGATCAATGACTGACATTTAAATTCATGTCCAAAAAAATGGTTAGTTATAAGAACATGTAGGAACTTGCATATAAGCTCTAAATAATGACACAAATAATGAGATTGGTCAATCAAATTAATCAAATATACATTAAAGAGCCGATGCATAAAAACTTGAGTATAATAGATGTTATAGATAATAAAGAGACCTACAATTATAGTGTGATGCATGGAATCAAGATGCAATAACTAATAGTTCAAGTCTTAATAAACTAAATTCTAGAATTTTCATGATGTGTTAAAGTCCATGTGTGAATACACTAAAGATATATAACCCTAGATCCATTACTTACATATGACATCTAGGACACAGGCAAATGCTGCTAGAGCCATTTGAATTATGTCAAATAGAAAATATAGACATGGAACCAGAGGGCAGAGAGGAAAACAAGAGGCTATAGAGAGAGAGGTGAAGTGTGTCAAATAGATAAAAATACAAATATAGAGAGAGGGTGGGTAGAGAGGAAGAAGGCACAAAGATAATGTGCATAGTATGAGCATGTTATAAATTGGACTTGTAATAGAGAATAGAGTGTGATTCACTTATGAATCAATGTTGTAATCTAGATTTATATCTCTATAAATCTAATTGGTTAGTTCCATCAGATTATATGAGTTGGTGCTAAATTAGGGGGTTGGTGTCTCTTTAGGATTAGTGTCCTTAAATGTAAGTAGTAAGGCTTTACTAGTGAGGCTTGTAACCAATGAGATTTTTCCAAGTGTGCCATTGAATATGAGGCTAGATTAGAATAGTATATTCTAGCATATATTCTCATCATGGTATTTCCCTTTATGTTTTCCACATATAAATCTGGTGTCATGTGTATTTATGTGTATATTTGATCTCTGCATTTACCTTTTAATCTACATATGATTTTAAATTTTCTTTAAAAGGATTAAAGTAATAGTTTTAGTTGATCTACTAATTCACCTCCCTCTTTAGTAGATAGTTGTGTTCCAACATTAACTAAGGTTAATTTCCTAGGATGTAATAGTAATCCAAATATATGATCATATAACTACATTGTATGCATAAATATATGCACTACATTTATACATGAAATCACATAATTGGTTCATCATAAGCATCAACAAAAACATGATCATATAATAATGTATAATTAATTAGAATAAACTAATTATCTAGATCAAATAAAGAGTTAAAAAAGTTATTTTATTATGATGTATGTGTTGGGTTACTATCAGTTCCTCTATCATTCACCAATCATCCCATGTACACCATCTTCTCTAATGATTCTCTCATTTCATTAGGTTTTTATGGAAGTATAAATCTTTCATCAACCTTGTAACAAGTAGGTAATTAGTTTGAGTCATTGTATATATCCTCTAATGATGCATAACTAACTAATATACATCTGTAATGTACATAAATAAGAAAATACAACTATCATGTCATGTAAACTAATAAACATATCACTGTACCATAACTAATATATGTCATAAATCTTAAATCAAAGCAATGGTAATAAAATTATAATCACATAATCCATGGATTCAAATGTTAAAAAACTTAGGGTGAAATTGGGATGTAATAATGAATCAATTCAATTTTGGAGGCTAAAGCCATAAATATCCCCATTAATATTTGGAATAATGGGGAATTAATGATGCATGGGAGGGATTAAACATAATATTTATTCCATTTATGACTTATGTATTCCACCCCATTGATGATGTCCCACCAGGCATGCCAAAATTTAGAGTAGGAATCTTAAACAAGTTAGTCCATGCATTAGTAGAGTAAAATCCAAATAAGCAAAAAGGACATAATATGCTAAGCCTAATACCTCATGGGGTTTTTTAAATTAATTATAATAGATATTAAAAAAAGTAATACTACCATCAAACCTTCCCAAGAGCATCCCTCCTTCCAAGAGTGGATAGAAAACATGATTGTATTTAGATTTGGTGCTCCAAATCTCTATCAATGATGACTAGCTTGATCATCCATCATCTCTCAATACACCAATGTCTTAGGCTCATGAATTTGATAAATATGTGTAAATGGTTGAAACTTGTCTATTATAATCTATGCATGATAAGTTTGGATGAATGAAGATTAAAAATGGTGGTCTTATCCCTCTTATTTATAGCTTTTTGGAAATGATCAGAATCAACCATGTCCATCTATCTTGAGATCAATATGTATGACCATGAATCAATTTAATTTTAGAGGCTCAAGACATAAATATTTCCATTAATATTTGGAGCAATGGGGTATTAATGAGGCATGGGAGGGCTTAAACCTGATATTTGTTCCTTTTATGGATTATGGATGCCAAATCATTGATGATGTCACTAGATGCTATAGATATTAGAAATGAATTTAAAACTAATAGATATTCAATAACTTTCATGTATTTTCCACTTAGGATTTTAATGTGGTTTAATTTACCTAAGCTTGATTAATTTTGTGTAATTCTTTAGAAATTGGTTGTTCTCTTAATAAAACTAGTTGAAATGTCAATTTATTAAGTCATAATTTGATTGGATTATAATTAGAATAAGGTGTCAGTTGCATTAAAAAAATACCTCAGTTAGAGAATTATGGATGTGAAACAACACATGCACGTGATGTGTTCTTCCAAATTAAAAGAATTCATTGGTTCAAAGCATCGTTTTACGTGGTCAAAATTTGAATCACAGTGATTTGAGAAAAGATAATAATCACATAAAATGCATTACCCCATTTAGGAACACATTAACCTAAATCATCACCTATACATGATAAGCTTGAACTATTTAGCATATTTTAGTGATTTTGGCGTATATTGTGTGTTGTCATGAAAAATTTTTTAGATGGATAATTTTGGCACAATAGTGATATAAATTGGATGTCTAAATAAAGTAGGAATAACATTGGGAACATTTACCTTGTAGATGAACATATCAAGCCTCAATATGATCCAAAACTCAGAATTTTTAGATGACAAATATTTCAAGAACATAAAAATAACATAATAACAATGAATTCTTTGAGAAGAGATGTTTTTATTACTCAAGATCGCAATACAACTATATGATTATCTTTGGGAAGAGATTTTTGATTTCCATTTTGGGTTATATCTTCATTTATACACATTTTTAAAGTAGGGGGAGGATGTGTAAGGTCACCAATCTTGATGGAGATCAAGTGGTTTGACTTTCATGATTTAAAACAATACAGAATTCAAGGAATTACTATTTTTAGAAACTTACTATTTTTAGATTGCTCTACTAAAATTGAAATTTGGGGTACTTCCATTGGGTTTTTTGGGGTCAAAATCCATTGAGAAAATATCCAGGACATCTCACCACATTATTCTCATTATTAGCTTTCCAATGATTCAAAGGGTGAGTCAATTGGAGCTACGGTGCAAAAGTTATGGCTCCCAGAAGTTCCATCATCAATTGGGGTGGAACCATCACCCGAATTGTCACTTGAATTGTTGGTTAGATCACAATATCTCCATTGGCTAAGGTGTTTCACAATAGTTTGTTATGGTATATAAGGATAACAAGGATAAGTCAGCTCTAAGCTACACAAATTCTCTATGCATCTAAAATAATTCACCATAATAAAAGATATATATCTCCAAAGAAAGTATTGAAACCCTAAGTTAGGCTCCTAAAGTATAATTTTGCATAAGTAGATACATAATATATTCTTCTTCTTATATTCTCTATAAATGATGGAAATAGATATGTATATATAGTTGAATCTAACCCTAAACCTTTTCAAAATTTTAGCTGAGAGAGTTGGTCTAATTTGACTCTGTATTATTATTTGATTAAAACAAGTTAGTTTTTAGTGTAGGTCAACAAAGGCTGACCTAGACCTATAACATGATTTTAAAAAATTATATATAGGGTCAGCCTAGGATAATAGTGTAATGTAAACTACTAAACTCCCAAAACAAAGTTGACCTAGGTCAACTTAGTCTTATAGATGGTAAAAGAATGTTTTGACTTAGTAGGGGCTAAAAATAGGCAATATAAATATAAACTAAACATTTAAGTATAAGTTGAGATTTGAACATGGACATTGAGTTTCTTATAATTTAAGTTATATTTTATATTTATACTTTTAAGATGCTTGAGAGTGCTTTCAAACCTCTAAGAGCTATAATGCAAATTATAATGTTTGAGCATATTATTGGATTTTTAACTTATCTATATTTCCAAGATTCTAGGATTTTAGGAAAACATCATAGGAGTTAAATGGATAAATATTGGAAGGAAGTTGGATAAATTATAGGAATGACACAAAACCAAAATAATATTGTGAAGCACCAATGGTCTTCCCACCCCTTTCCCAATGCACCCTTTAAGGTGTGCACTTAGAGAGATTGAATCTCAAGAGGTTCCTACAAGAAAGAAAGTGTTAGTAAGTGATAAAGTTAATAAAAATATTTTTTGTATACATATGACCCACTAAAATCTCATCACATGTCATGTGAGTGTAGCATGGGATGATGCTTCAATAAATAACATGGAAACACATGAAAATAAGCTAGTTAAAAATGAAATACTAGAATTAAAAATAAAATTAAATTAAATTAAATTAACTAAAAATACCACATACATACCTTAACTTATCTTTTCACTAAATGACTTCATGTAAATACTCTATTTTTTATCATGGAGGGTGCAATTCTTGCATTTGAGAAACCCTAGGAATACAAAACTAATAATAATAATAATAATAATAATAATAATAATAATAATAATAATAATAATAATAATAATAATAATAATAATAATAATAATAAATGTGTGCACATATAGGGTGGTGAAAGTAGCAATGAATAACTCTCAAAACTAATTAAATTACTTATAAAATTTTTTAAATTAGGATTGTTAAGGCAAGGTTAGAATCAAAATATCATGCATATAAATTAAAAAAATGATGATAAATGATTGTAGAACATACTAGATCACATTGGGAAGCATGTAAAATAGAAATGAAAAAATGAAATGTAGAACATACTAAATCATGTTGAAAATCATGTAATACATGAAATAACAAAAATGAATGTATAACATAGTAAATCACATTGGGAAGCATGTAAAACATAAATTAAAAATGAAATATAAATGCAATAAAACTCTAACAAATATATGTAAGAAAGTGAAAATTAACCCTATGTAAGATAAGCATGTCAAATCAAACATAAATAAATCACAAGTGATTGAAAATTAAATTTAAATGAAGATGTAATAAAACTATGTCAAATAAAGATGAATAGAGCATAAAAAATGAAAATGAAATGTAAGTCAAGATGTAATATAAACATGAAGAAGTCATATATAAAGATAAACATGCAAGAATGTCAAATTTCCTATGTAAGATAAGTGGAATCCACAAAAAATAAGAAATAACATGATATATAGATGGAAATGAAAATCTCTAATAGATGAAGACTCATGATTTGCGCAATAATTTAGGCGACAATTAGGGTGACAGTTTCACCCCAATTGATGACGAAACTTCCAAGAGCCATAACTTTTGCACCGTAGCTCCAATTGACTCACCGTTTGAACCATTAGAAATATAAGAATGAGGAGAAAAATTTGAGATGGCATGGATATTTTATAAATGAATCTTGACCCCCAAAAACCTAATAAAAGTGCCCCAAATTTCAATTTTAGTAATGCAGTCTAAAAATAGTAAGTTTCTAAAAATAGTAATTCCTAGAATTCTGTATTGTTTTAAATATTGGAAGTTGAACCAATAATATCCATCGATATTGGTGGCCTTACACATCCTCTAAATTCTTTCAAAATGTGTATAAATGAAGAGGTAACCCAAAATGTGAAGACAGACATCTCTTCCTAGAGATAAGCATATATTTTTATTGCGATCTTGAATAATACTACATCTCTTCTCAGAGAATTCATTATTACTATGTTATTTCTATGCTATTTAAATATTTATCAACTAGAAATTATGAGTTTTGGATCATTGGTATCAGAGCGGTTTGTCTTGAGAGTGTATGGTCCTGAGGATGAGGTCAGGCTATAAGAAGCTTAGGTGGGAAACAACAGAGCTTCCAAACCTTCCACCTATTCACTCCAAATGACTTCAAATGGTGGATGACACTAAGACATTCGATCCTTTCAAGGAAATGGTGAATGAAACCCTCCAGTGGAAATAAGCATAGATGCTAAAATAATTCTCCCATATTCTTTAAACATTCTTGATGGGAAATTTTGGATCCGTGGCTACACTTCCTAGCTCCTCATCTAGGGAACATCCTTTCAGTGCCCCAAAACCCTTCAATGTTTAAATAAATTTTGATATTCCTAAATTTTAAAGCAAAACCAATGTTGATGCAGTATAAAATTTGTTGGATCAACTGTCTTCCTACTTCTCTATAAATAAGTTCACCGATGGAGAAAATATCACTCTTACTCTTTTGAAAGCATCATTGCCCATGAAAATTTGGTGGGAAGTGTACAAAAAGAGGTTCAGTATAGATAACATTGGCATTGAGGTACCTAGGATGATTTTGTGGAAGCAGTGAAAGAATAATACTATCCCATCAGAGCATATGACGATCTGTACATACATTGGCAACAACTTTGCCAAGGTAAGGGCCAATTTGTTTAAGATTACATAGACACTTTTCATTCTTTGTTTGTAATATTAGGCATTCAATAAAGTGAGAAACATAAGACTCTCCAATATTGTGGTGGACTATAATGGTACATATGGGGGGAAATGAAACTCTTCAATTTGGAAACCCTCGGTGAGGCATACAAATTCATAGTGAAGATTGAATAGAAGCATGGTAAAAATAATACGAAGAGTCAACCCTCAAAATGGAAAAGTTACAAGGAAGGTCAAACATGAGGAAAAAATTGGAAGTAGATGGAGTTTTAGGATAAGAAATCCCAGAAGGGAAAGGCTGGAAAATGGTGTGATTACCACAAAACTAGAACTCACTCTAAAGAAGAATGTCAAGCCATCAAGTCACTACTTTTTGAGTCACAATACTTGACATCTACTACTCTGTCTCATAAAAACCCACATTCAAAGAGGATGAAGAAGAAATTATAGATGTTGAGTCTGACACCATCATCACTTCATCATTGACCTATTAGGAAAGAGTGGATGACAAGGAAAGATTGTTTCACTCTAAATTATGGGTAAAATATAGGCATCTACATTTCATTCTTGATAGTGGGAGTCAAAAGAATTTAATCTCTGCTAAAGTTTTGAAAAGTCAAAATTTATCCATGAAGCCTCATCCAAAGCCATACAATATTGGATATTTGAGCCTAGGGAGAGACCTCTGTGTCACCCATCAGTGTCTTCTTTCATATGCTATAAAACCATTCCAAGATGAAGTCTTGTGTGATGTGGTCAATTTATATGTTTGTGATATACTCCTTGGTTAGTCATTCATGTATGAGCGACATGGCATCTATGAATCACAAACTCGAAGGATCACCCTCACTCTTGGAACATGGTGTTATAGGGTACCAGAGGTACCACCTCCCACATCTATCTCCCTGATCAATGCCAAGAAATGTAAGAGATTTGTGGAGAAGACAAAGAAATTTATTCTCATGGTGGTCAAACCACAAAAATCCAAGAAGGCCGATGTTGCAGTCCTGACTACACAATCAACACAACAACAAAAGAAGATAGGATTAATCATAAGAGAATATGATGACCTATTCAAATCACCCACAAGAGTTCCACTACATTACCAAGTAAAACATTCTATCGATTTGATCCTAGGTTCACCTTTGTTTAACAAACTTGTGTATCATATATCAGTTTTGGAGAATGATGAGATAAAAAGATAGATTCAAGAATTGATCCAAAAGGGTCACATTAGGCCAAGATCTTCACCTTGTGGTAGCCCAATTGTCTTGGCACTGAAGAAAGATGGAACATGGAGGCTTTGCATTGACTATCGAGCCCTGAATAAAATCTTCATGAAGAATCACTACCTTCTCCCTAAGATTGATGACCTACTAGACCAACTCCGTGGTGTGAAGTTCATCACAAAAATTGATCTCAAATATGGTTATTAGAAAATTCCCATCGATCCCACTGATGTCTGGAAGACTACATTTCAAATATAAGGAGGGGCTCTTTAAATGGTTGGTTATGCATTTTGGCTTAACTAACGCACCTACAACCTTCATGAGGATGATGGATGACATCTTACGACCCTTCAACAACTCATTCATGGTTGTCTACTTAGATGGCATACTCAATTATAGCAGAACATGGGAATAACATTTGCAACATGTTCGTAAGGTGCTTCAAACTCTTTGAGAGCATAAGTTGTATACAAATCTTGACAAATTCACATTTGGGATGACAATAATTTAATATCTCGAGTACATTATGAATGAGGAAGGGATCCATGTTGATCTAAAAAATATCTGGGTTATTCGAGAATGGCCCACACTAAGGACCCTCACAGAGCTTCATAGCTTTTTGGGTCTTGAAAATTTCTATCACAAGTGTTTTCTTGGATTTTCACATGTTTCTTGGTCACTAACCCAAGTGACTAAAGGAGGAGCTAAAGATACATTTTAGTGGGGTGAAATATAGCAAAGGGAATTTGAGAATTTGAAGAACAGACTCTGCTCAACCCCTGTTCTTACCTTGCCAAATTTGCATCAACATTTTGAGTTGATGATAGATGCATCTAAATATGCCACGGGAGCTATCATCATGCAACATGGCCATCATATTGCATATCATAGTGAAAATTTCACTGATATAGTCAAGAAATATCTAACATATGATAAAGAGCTCTATGCCATTGTGCGAGCCTAAAAACAATAGAAACACTACATCTTGGGGAAAGAAATAGTCATCCACACTAACCACAGACCATTAGAATTCATCCATACACAAAACAAACTATGAAATGAGAGGCACCAAAAGTGGGCCACATAACTTCAGTAATTCCACTTGATAATCAAACACAAAAAGGGGAGCTCAAATATAACTATAGATTATATGAGCTTCCCACCAATTACTGCACTCATAACTGTTCTTGACCTGTGTGGAGATGAGACTACCAGTTAGGGTGCTCTATATGAAGCAGATCCTACATTTGTTGATACATATCAAAGGCATCTAAAAGGTAAACATGTTTCTAATTTCTATTTGTAATATAATGTCCTATGTCATATGGGGCACATCTATGTTCCAGTTGTAGAGAAACAAAAGATGATATGGGAAGCACACTTTAGTAGGATAGCTAGACACTTTGGTATCAAAAAGACATTGGTAGTTCTTCAAAAACACTTCTACTAGCCCCATATGTGAAATGATGTGGAAAGATATCTCAAATCTTTCACCCCATGTGTGATAGCCAAGCCAACAAACAAGAAGCAAGGATTTTAAATGCCATTGCTAGAACCAACCAGGCCTTGGGAATCCATCTCAATGGATTTTCTCTCAGGTTTTCCCACTTCAAAACATGGTAAGGACTATATTTTTGTGTTAGTTGATCATTTTTCAAAAATGGCTATCATGATTACTTGTATGAAAAATATATCTACTGAGGAAATTGCTCAACTATATTTTAGTCATGTATGGCTCCATTTTGGTCTCCCCAAGACCATTGTCTCAAATCGAGATAGTAGGTTCCTTCAAGTCCACTCTATGGAAGATGATGGATACTAAGCTGATGAATTCCATAGCATTCCATCCATAGACTGATGGTCAGATAAAGGTGGTAAACTACTTGATTGTTCACTTAATTCAGATGTATCACTCTAAACATCCATGCACATGGGATGAGGGACCTATTTTCATACAACATGGATACAATCGGGTGATACAAAAATTGACCAAGCACATTCCATTCCAAGTATGTTTTGGGTTCCAACCCATAGCACCAATTGATATAGTTGTTCCATTTTCCACCATGGAATACACACCTCATGGAAGATATGAGGTAGCAAAAGAAACAAAGTTTATTGAACAAATGCAACACATCTAGCAACAAGTTCATGACATATTAGAGAAGAAAAATTAGAAGTATAAAGAATGCCATGATAAACATAGAATTACACACCATTTTGCTGTGGCTGACAAGGTTTGATTACAACTTTAAAAGGAATGACTTGCAAGCCCACATAGAAAGATTATGCCACTACGATATCATCCCTACACCATCACCAAAAAAGTTGGAGAAAATGCATTTGAGTTGAACCTACCAGCCTACCTTGGTCTGCATCCAATATTTAATGTGGAGCTCCTCAAACCATATCACCCATCTCTATTAGACACTTTAGTTATAGCAGAACAACTAGACATTGATGATCTTGATCCACAGAGTTTTTCTCTAGTGGAAGAGGAGCAAATTTTGGACACCTAGATGAAGACAATAAGAGGATGCTCTATTCCGCTTTATTGAGTGGTCAAAAGGGGCCAACATAGCCACCACAGTGAGTTGCTCACAAAGAATCAAATCAGGACACAACTACCACACCTGATGGGGAGCATTGATGTAATGGGGACCATTACTCTTCAAGGAGGGAGGAATGATCTAGGCAATAATTTAGGTGACAATTTGGGTGACAGTTCCACCTCAATTGATGATGGAACTTTTGGGAGCCATAACTTTTGCACCGTAGCTCCAATTGACTCACAGTTTGAACCATTAGAAAGATAAGAATGAGGAAAACATCGTGAGATATGGATCTTTTCTAAATTAAGTTTGACCTCCAAAAACCCAATGAAAGTGCCCCAAATTTCAATTTTAGTAGTGCAGTCTAAAAATAGTAATTCCTCAAATTCTATATTGTTTTAAATCTTGGAAGTTGAACCACTTAATCTCCCTCAAGATCAGTGGCATTCCACATCCTCCCCATGCTTTCAAAATGTGTATAAATGAAGAGGTAACCTAAAATGTGAAGATAGACATCTCTTCCCAGAGGTAAGCATATATTTATATTGCGATCTTGAGTAATACTACATCTCTTCTTAGAGAATTCATTATTATGATGTTATTGAAATATTTATCAACTAGAACTTTTGACTTTTGGATCAGTGGTATCAGAGTGGTTTATCTTGAGTGTGTATGATCCCAAGGATGAGGTTAGGCTATAAGAAGTTTGGGTGGGAAATAATAGAGCTTCCAAACCTGCCACCTATTCGCTCTAAATGACTTCAAATGGTAGATGACACTGAGACATCTGATCCTTTCAAGGAAATGGTGAATGAATCCCTCTAATGGAAATAAGCATAGATTCTACAAAAATTTTCCTAAATTATTCAAACACTCTCGATGGGAAATCTTAGGTCTGCGACTACACTTCTTGGCTCCTCATCCAAGGAATGTCCTTTCAGTGCCCCAACACCCACCAAGGTTAAGGTAAATTTTTATATTCCTACATTTGAAGGAAAAATCAATGTTGATGCAGTAGAATTTTTTTTAGATCAACTGTCTTCCTACTTCTCTGTAAATAATTTCACCAATGGAGAAAAGATCACTTTTGCTCTTTTGAAAGAGTCATTACCCATGAAAAATTGGTGGGAAGTGTACAAAAAGAGGTTCAGTATAGATGACATTGTCCTTGAGGTAGAACCTACTTGGGATGATTTTTTGGAAGTGGTAAAAGAAGACTACTATCCCATCAGAGCATATGACGATCTGTACATATAGCAGAAATAACTTTGCCAAGGTAAAGACTAATCTGTTTAAGATTATATAGACACTTTTCATTCTTTGTCTACAAGATTGGGCATTTAAGAAAGTGAGAAACATAAGACTCTCAAATATCATGGTGGACTACAATGGTACATATAGGGGGAAATATAACTCTTCAATTTGGAAACCGTCGGTGAGGCATACAAATTCATAGTGAAGATTGAACATAAGCATGGTAGAAAGAATACGAAGAGTCAACCATCAAAATGGAAAAGTGACAAGGAAGGTCAAACACAATGCCAAAATTGGAAGCAGAAGGAGTTTCAAGATAAGAAATCCCAAAAGGGAAAGGCTGGAAAATGGTGTGATTACCACAAAACTAGAACTCACTCCAAAGAAGAATGTCGAGCCATCAAGTCACTACTTTTTGAGTCATAATACTCAACATCTACTACTCTGCCTCATACACAACCCATATTTAAAGAGGATGAAGAAAAAATTGTAGATGTTAAGCCTGACACCATCATCACTTCATCATAGACCCATGAGGAAAGACCAGATGACAAGGAAAGATTGTTTCACTCCAAATTATGGGTAAAAGGTAAGCCTCTGCATTTCATTCTTGATAGTGGGAGTCAAAAGAATTTAATCTCTACTAAAGTTGTAAAAAGTTTAAATCTATCCATGAAGACTCATCCAAAGCCCTACAATATTAGATGGTTGATTCTAGGGAGAGATCTCCATGTCACCCATTAGTGTCTTCTTTCATATGATATAAAACAATTCCAAGATGAAGTCTTGTGTGATGTGGTCAATCTAGATGTTTGTGATGTACTCCTTGGTCAGACTTTCATATATGAGTGACATGGAATCTATGAATCATAAACTCAAAGGATCACCCTCACTCTTGGAACACAATGATATAGGGTACTACAGGAACCACCTCCCACATCTATCTCCCTGATCAGTGCTAAGCAATGTAAGAGATTGGTGGTGAAGATAAATCAATTTGTTCTCATGGTGGTCAAACCACAGAAATCCAAGAAGGCTGATGTTGCAATCCTGAATACACAATCAACACAACAACAAAAGTAGATAAGATGAATCACAAGAGAATATGATGACTTATTCAAATCACCCACAGGAGTTCCACTGCATTGCCAAGTAAAACATTATATCAATTTGATCCCAAGATCACCTTTCCCTAACAGTTCTGTGTATCATAGATCAATTTTGGAGAATGATGAGATAAAAATATAGATTCAAGAATTGATCCAAAAGGTTCACATCAAGCCAAGATCTTCACCTTGTGGTAGCCCAATTATCTTGGCACTAAAGAAAGATGGAACATGGAGGCTTTGCATTGACTATTGAGCCCTGAATAAAATCTCTGTGAAGAATCGCTATCCTCTCCCTAGGATTGATGACCTATTGGACCTACTCCATGGTGTGAAGTTCTTCACCAAAATTGATCTCAAATCTAGTTATCACCAAATTCCCATCAATCCCACTGATGTTTGGAAGACAACATTCAAATCTAAGGAAGGGATCTTTGAATGGTTGGTTATGCCTTTTGGCTTAACTAACACACCTGCAACCTTCATGAGGATGATGGATGACATCCTATGACCCTTCACCAACTCATTCATGGTTGTCTATTTAGATGACATACTCATCTATAGCAGAGCATGGGAAGAATACTTGTAACATGTTTGTAAGGTGCTTCAAACTCTTCGAGAGCACAATTTGTATGCAAATCTTGAAAAATGCACATTCAGGATTACAATAATTTAGTATCTTAGGTACGTTGTGAATGAGGAATGGGTCCATGTTGATCTAGAAAAGATTTGGGTTATTCAAGAATGGCCCACACCAAGGACCCTCATAGAGCTTCACAGCTTTTTGGGTCTTGAAAATTTCTACCACAGGTTTGTTCTTAGATCTTCACATGTTGCTTGGTCACTAACCCAAGTGACTAAAGGAGGATCTAAAGCTACATTTTAGTGGGGTGAAATACAACAAAGGGCATTTGACAATTTGAAGAATAGACTCTGCTCAGCCCCTATTCTTACCTTGCCAGATTTGCATCAACCTTTTGAGTTGATGATAGATGCATCTGAATATGCCATGGGAGCTGTCACCATGCAACATGGCCATCTTGTTGCATATCATAGTGAAACTTTCACTGATACAGTCAGGAAATATCCAACATACGATAAGGAGCTTTATGCCATTGTGCAAGCCTGAAAATAATGGAAACACTAAATCTTAGGGAAATAAATGGTCATCCACACTGACCATAGACCATTGGAATTCATCTAGACTCAAAGCAAACTATGAAATGAGAGGCACCAAAAGTGGGCCACATATCTTCAGCAATTCCACCTAATAATCAAACACAAAAAGGGGAGCTCAAATACAGATGTAGATTGTCTAAGCCACCCACCAATTACTACACTCACAATAGTTTTTGACCTATGCAGACATGAGACTGCCACTTGGGGTGCTCTATATGAAACAGATCCTACCTTTGCTAATACATATCAAGTGCTTCAAAATGGTAAACATGTTTCTAATTTCTATTTGCAAGATAATGTCCTCTATCATATGGGGCACATCTATGTTCCTATTTTAGAGCAACAAAAGATGATATGGGAAGCACACTTCAATAGGATAGCTAGACACTTTGGTATTGAAAAGACATTGGCAATTCTTCAAAAACACTTCTACTAGCCCCATATGGGAAAGGATGTGGAAAGATATCTCAAATCTTGCACCCTATGTGTGATAGCCAAGCCAACAAACAAGAAGTAAGGATTTTACATGCCATTGCCATAACCAACCAGGCCTTGGGAATTTGTCTCAATGGATATTTTCTCAGGTTTGCCCACTTCAAAACATGGTAAGGACTATATTTTTTTGGTAGTTGATCATTTTTCAAAAATGGCTATCATGATTTCTTGTAAAAAAAAAATATTTGCTAAGGAAAATGCTCAACTATATTTTAGTCATGTATGGCTCCATTTTGGTCTCCCTAAGACCATTGTCTCAGATCGAGATAGAAGGTTCCTAAGCATCTTCTGGTCCACTCTATGGAAGATGATGGATACTAAGTTGATGTAGTCCATAGCCTCCCATTCATAGACTGATGGTTAGACAAAGGTGGTAAATGACTTGATTATTCACATGATTTGGATGTATCACTCCAAACATCCACACATGGGATGAGAGACTTCTTTTCATACAACATGGATAAAATTGGGCACTACACAACTTGACCAAGCATAGTACATTCCAATTATGTTTTGGGTTCCAACCCATGACACCAATTGATATAGTTGTTCCATTTTCCACCATGAAATACACACCTCATGGAATATGAAGAGGTAGCAAAAGTAACAAAGTTTATTGAACAAATGCAACACATCTAGCAACAAGTTCATGACATCCTAGAGAAGATGAATTAGAAGTATAAGCAACACCATGATAAACATAGGATTACACACCATTTTGTTTTGGGTGACAAGGTTTGGTTATGGCTTCAAAAGGAATGACTTTTAGGCCCACATAGAAAGATTCAACCTCTACCATATGGTCCCTACACCATCACCAAAAAAGTTGGATAAAATGCTTTTGAGTTGAACCCACCAGCCTACCTTGGTCTACATCCAATATTCAATGTGGAGCTCCTCAAACCATATCACCCACCTCTATTAGACACTTCAGTTGTAGTAGAACAACTAGACATTAATGATCTTGATCTACAGAGTTTTTCTCTAGTGGAAGAGGATCAAATTTTTGACACTTGGATGAAGACAACAAGAGGATGCTCTATTCCACTTTATCAAGTGGTCAAAAGGGGCCAGCTTAACCACCACGGTGAGTGGATCACAAAGAATCAAATCAAGACACAACTACCACACCTGATGGGGAACATTGATGTAATGGGGACCATTACTTTTCAAGGAGGGAGGAATGATCTAGGCAATAATTTAGGTGATAATTCGGGTGACAGTTCCACCCTAATTGATGATGGAACTTTTGGGAGCCATAACTTTTACACCATAGCTCCAATTGACTCACATTTTAAACCATTAGAAAGATAAGAATGAGGAAAACATTGTGAGATGGAATGGAGCTCTGATTGATAAAGTTTGACCCCCAAAAACCTAATGGAAGTGCCCCAAATTTCAATTTTAGTATGTTTCTAAAAATAATATGTTTCTAAAAATAGTAATTCCTCAAATTATATATTATTTTAAATCTTAGATGTCAAACCACTTAATCTCCCTCAAGATTAGTGACCTTCTGATCCTCTCCATGCTTTCAAAATGTGTATAAATGAAGAGGTAACTTGAAATGTGAAGACAAACATCTCTTCCTAGAGATAAGCATATATTTGTATTGTGATCTTGAGTAATAATACATCTCTTCTCAGATAATTCATTATTACTATGTTATTTCTATGATATTGAAATATTTGTCAACCAAAAGTTCTAAATTTTGGATTAGTGGTATCACAGCGATTTATCTTGAGAGTGTATGATCTCGAGGATGAGGTCAAGCTACAATAAGCTTTGGTGGGAAACAATAGAGCTTCCAAACATTCCACCTATTCACTCCAAACAACTTCAAATGGTAGATGACACTAAGACATCTGATCCTCTCAAGGAAATGGTGAATGAATCCCTCTAATGGAAACATGCATAGATACTACAATAATTTGACCAAATTCTTCAAACACTCTTGATGGAAATTCTAGCTCCACAGCTACACTTCCTGGTTCCTCATCCAGGGAACATCCTTTTAGTGCCCCAACACCCTTCAAGGTTTAGGTAAATTTTGATATTCCTACATTTGAAGGAAAAATCAATGCTAATGTTGTATAAAATTGGTTAGATAAATTATCTTCCTACTTCTCTTTAAATAAGTTCACCGATGGAGAAAAGATCACTCTTGCTCTTTTGAAAGCATCATTATCCATGAAAAACTGGTGGGAAGTGTACAAAAAGAGGTTCACTATAGATGACATTGGCCTTGAGGTGGAACCTACCTGGGATGATTTTGTGGAAGCAGTGAAATAAGAATACTATCCCATCAGAGAATATGATGATATGTACATGCAATGGAAACAACTTCACCAAGGTAAGGACCAATCTGTTCAAGATTATATAGACACTTTTCACTCTTTGTCTACAAGATTAGGCATTCAAGAAAGTGAGAAACATAAGACTCTCAAATATCATGGTGGACTACAATGGTACATATAGGGGGAAATGGAACTCTTCAATTTGGAATCCCTCGGTGAGGCATACAAAATTAGAAGTAGATGGAGTTTTAGGATAAGAAATCCCAGAAGGGAAAGGCTAGAAAATGGTGTGATTACCACAAAACTAGAACTCACTCCAAATAAGAATGTCGAGCCATCAAGTCACTACTTTCTGAGTCACAATACTTGACATCTATTACTCTACCTCATACACAACCCACATTCAAAGAGGACAAAGAATAAATTGTAGATGCTGAGCCTGACACCATCATCGCTTCATCACAGACCCATGAGGAAAGACCAAATTATAGGGAAATATTGTTTCACTCCAAATTATTGGTAAAAGGTAAGCCTCTACATTTCATTCTTAATAATGGGAGTCAAAAGAATTTAATCTCTGCTAATGTTTTAAAAAGTCTAAATCTATCCATGAAGCCTCATCCAAAGCCCTATAGTATTAGATGGTTGAGCCTAGGGAGAGACCTCCATGTCACCCATCAGTGTCTTATTTAAAATGCTATAAAACCATTCCAAGATGAAGTCTTGTGTGATGTGTTCAATCTAGATGTTTGTGATGTACTCCTTGGTTAGTTGTTCATGTATGAGTGACATGGCATCTATGAATCATGAACTAAAATGATTACCCTCACTCTTGGAACATGGTGCTATAGGGTACCAGAGGTACCACCTCACACATCTATCTCCCTGATCAGTGCTAAGCAATGTAAGAGATTGGTGGAGAAGACAAAGCAATTTGTTCTCATGGTGGTCAAACCATAGAAATCCAAGAAGGCCAATATTGCAATCCTGACTACACAATCAACACAATAATAAAAGTAGATAGGATGAATCACAAGAGAATATGATGACTTATTCAAATAACCCATAGGAGTGCTAATGCAGTGCCAAGTAAAACATTCTATCGATTTGATCCCAAGATCACCTTTGCCTAACAGTCTTGTGTATCATAGATTAATTTTAGAGATTGATGAGATAAAAAGATAGATTCAATAATTAATCCAAAAGGGTCACATCAAACCAAGCTCTTCACCTTGTAGTATCCCAATTGTCTTGGCACTAAAGAAATATGGAACATGGAAGCTTTGCATTGACTATCGAGCCCTGAATAAAATCTCTGTGAAGAATTGCTACCCTCTCCCCAGGATTGATGAGCTACTGGACCAGCTCCATGATGCAATGTTATTAACCAAAATTGATCTCAAATCTAGTTATCACCAAATTCCCATCAATCCCATTGATGTCTGGAAGACTGCATTCAAATCTAAGGAGGGGCTCTTTGAATGGTTGGTTATGCCTTTTGGCTTAACTAACGCACATGCAACCTTCATGAGGATGATAGATGAAATCCTACGACCCTTCACCAACTCATTCATGGTTGTCTACTTAGATGACATACTCATCTATAGCAGAACATGAGAAGAACATTTACAACATGTTCGTAAGGTGATTTAAACTCTTCAGGAGCACAAATTGTATGCAAATCTTGACAAATTCACATTCAAGATGACAACAATTTAGTATCTCAAGTACATTGTGAATGAGGAAGGGTTCCATGTTGATCTAGAAAATATTTAGGTTATTTGGGAATGGCCCACACCAAGGACCCTCACAGAGCTTCATAGCTTTTTGGGTCTCAAAAATTTCTACCATAGATTTATTCTTGGATTTTCACATGTTGCTTGGTCACTAACCCAAGTGACTAAAGGAGGAGCTAAAGCTACATTTTACTAGGATGAAATATAGAAAAGGGAATTTGATAATTTGAAGAACAGACTCTACTCAACCCCTATTCTTGCCTTGCTAGATTAGCATCAACCTTTTGAGTTGATGACAGATACATTTGAATATGCCATGGGAGCTGTCATCATGAAACATGGCTATCTTGTTGCATATCAAAGTGAAAATTTCACTAATACAGTTAGGAAATATTCAACATATGATAAAGAGCTCTATGCCATTGTGCAAGCCTAAAAAAAATGGAAACACTACATCTTGGGGAAATAAATGGTCATCCACATTGACCACAGACCATTGGAATTCATCCATACACAAAGCAAACTATGAAATGAGAGGCACCAAAAGTGGGCCACATATCTTTAGCAATTCCACCTGATAATCAAACACAAATAGGGGAGCTCAAATATAGCTAAAGATTGTCTGAGCTTCCCACCAATTACTACACTCATAACAGTTCTTGACCTATACAAACATGAGACTACCACTTGGGTTGCTCTATATGAAGTAGATCCTACCTTTGATGATACATATCAAGTGTTTCAAAAAGGTAAACATGTTTCTAATTTCTATTTGAAAGATAATGTCCTCTATCATATGGGGCACATCTGTGTTCTAGTTGCAAAGCAATAAAAGATGATATGGGAAGCACACTTTAGTAGGATAGCTGGACACTTTGGTATCAAAAAGAGATTGGCAGTTCTTCAAAAACACTTCTACTGGCCCCATATGTGATAGTATGTGGAAAGATATCTCAAATATTGCACCCCATGTGTGATAGCTAAGCCAACAAATAAGAAGCAAGGATTTTACATGCCATTGACAGAACCAACCAGGCCTTGGGAATCCATCTCAATGGATTTTCTCTCAGTTTTTCCCACTTTAAAACATGGTAAGGATTATATTTTTGTGGTAGTTGATCATTTTTCAAAAATGGCTATCATGATTGCTTGTAAGAAAAATATATCTACTAAGGAAACTACTCTACTATATTTTAGTCATGTATGGCTCCATTTTGGTCTCCCCAAGACCATTGTCTTAGATCGAGATAGTAGGTTCCTAAGCATCTTATGGTCCACTCTATGGAAGATGATGGATATTAAGCTGGTGAGGTCCACAACCTTCCATACATAGATTGATGGTTAGAAAAAGGTGGTAAACCACTTTATTGTTCACATGATTTGGATGTATCACTCCAAACATCCACACACATGGGATGAGGTACTTCTTTTCATATAATATGGATACAATCAGGTACTACACAACTCAACCAAGTACAGTCCATTCCATGTATGTTTTAGGTTCCAACCCATGGCACCAATTGATATAGATATTCCATTTTACACCATGGAATACACACCTCATGGAATATCTAAGGTATAAAAAGCAAAAAAGTTTATTGAAAAAATGCAACACATCCAGAAATAAGTTCATGGCATCCTCGAGAAGATGAATCAGAAGTATAAGCAACACCATGATAAACATAGGATTGCACACCATTTTGCTATGGGTGACAACATTTGGTTACAAATTCATAAGGAATGAATTTCAAGCCCACATAAAAAGATTTAGTCTCTACGATATGGTCCCTACACCATCACCAGAAAAGTTGGAGAAATTGCTTTTGAGTTGAACCTACCAGCCTACCTTGGTCTGCATCTAATTTTCAATGGGGATATCCTCAAACCATATCACCCACCTCTATTGGACACTTCACTTGTATCAAAAAAACTAGACATTGATGAGATTGATCCATAGATTTTTTCTCCAGTGGAAGAGGATCAAATTGTGGACACCTGGATGAAGACAACAAAAAGGCACTCTATTCCGCTTTATCGAGTGGTCAAAAGGGGCCAGCTTAGCCACCAAGGTGAGTGGCTCACAGAGAATCAAATTAAGACACAACTACCACACCTAATGGGTAAAATTGACACAATGGGAACCATTGGTTTTCAAGGAGGGAGGAATGATCTGGGCAATAATTTAGGTGACAATTCGGGTGACAGTTCCACCCCAATTGATGATAGAACTTCTGGGAGCCATAACTTTTGCACCGTAGCTCTAATTGACTCACCGTTTGAACCGTTGGAAAGATAAGAATGAGGATAAAATCATGAGATGATGTGGATATTTTTTAATGAATTTTACCATATAAAACCCAATGTAAGTACCCCAAATTTCAATTTTAGTAGTGTAGTCTAAAAATACTAAATTTCTAAAAATAGTAATTCCTCCAATTTTGTATTATTTTAAATCTTGGAAGTCAAAAAACTTAATTTCCCTTCATATTTGTGACCTTTCACATCTTCCCCATGATTTTAAAATGTGTATAAATGAAGAGGTAACCAAAAATGTGAAGACAGACATCTCTTCCCAGAGATAAGCATATATTTGTGTTGTGATCTTGAGTAATACTATATCTCTTCTCAAATAATTCATTGTTACTGTGTTATTTCTATGCTATTGAAATATTTATCAATTGAAACTTTTGAGTTTTGGATCAACTCAAAATTAGTTCTTGTTCTAAGATACAATTTAAGAAAATAAAACCACGTAGTGACATGACTAGTATGATAATGAGATGGTTTGGTAAGTAAAGGTGTAAGGGTGTTTATGAGGAAAACCTTGTCCTATCCAAGGTATTAAAATTTAACTCAAAAACTATAAACTAAGAGGTGTAATAAAAAAATGTGATAAATGATGTGATAAACTTAAATCAATATCCAATAAGGGGAATATAAGGAAAATTTGATTTAAATAAGGAATGGGATTCACCACATGGATGACGTGAACATCCTTAGAAAGAATGAGACACAATAGTCAAGTTAGCAAAATTATAAACTATCCATAACATGGACTTAGGACATTTACTAATGAACAAAAAACTTGGGATATAAAGTGAAGTACATAGATCACCCCATGAAGGTTATATGCATGAATATTAAAATGGACCTAACTTCTCAAAACATGTTCCCCATTCCTTAGGACCCCTCATAGAACCATCAGTCTACTATGAAGATTAAGTACTTGTGTGAGAAAGTAGGTGGCACTATAAATATATGATATAATGAAACCTCCTACCCCAATCTATTGGCTTACTACACCCCAATAGACCTCAACTCTATCTTGAGGCCAACTATGGAGTTTGATATTTGATTAGGATAAGATGTGCCAAATATAGATCATGTATTTTGGTGTAATCTAATTTTAAAGATTATTTTACCTTTTAATCATTTCCTTCTATTTATTTTATGATTTAGATTTTAAATATTTTGGATTTTTATATACCTCCTTCATACGGATTCATAGAACAAAACATGAGTGAAATAGATGACAAACACAAGAGAGATTACATTTGGTCACTAGAGAAAAATACCTAAAGAACAAGGTGTCTAAAGACTCCTAGACTTGACCACAAGTAAGTGTGAAATCTAAAAATTAACCTATGTGTACCTAAAATGAAAGGAAGTAAGGGAACTATGGGTATCATAAAATATTCATCCATTTCATAAGTGATACAAAGATGAATATTCTTGTAGATGATCACAAGGAAGTAAAATAGTGCTATGAAAGGGATGGGGCTATGCTATGAAATTCATGTCTCTAAGAAGCCATACTAACCTACAAGGGATCTATCAAATCCAACAATTAAATTATTAGTCATCCCAAAATAGAGGTAAAGTAATTTAAATATGTTTTAATGTGATAGTTTATGAGGATAACCTAGTCCTATCAATGGTCTTACATTGTGACTCATAAGGTGAACACCAATGAGGTAAATGTTAAATAAAGGGGAAAATAATCATAAATCTACTAAGGAAAATAAGGGCATAAAATTCTAAAAATCAAATATATATATATATATATATATATATATATATATATATATATATATACATACATACACCAAAATGAAAACAAATGCCAAATGTAAGTATAATATAACCAAAAAACCCAAAGGAAATAATTGGGCTAGTAAAGTGTGTTTTTGAGGAACACCCAATCCTATCCAAGGTTTTGAAATGCAAATCAAAAACTATAAAGTGAAATAAAATTCACAAAAATAAATAAACATGAGACAAACAACAAAAAAATCTATGCTAACATCTATATAAAAAATGAACATGTGAAATGCCATCCTATGTATCTCAGAAAGTTTCTTGAAGTTGAATTTGTTTGTTATTATGCAAAGTAGAATAAAAATGGGAATCGTAAGATGCCCAAAACTATAAGTGGATGTAGGGATGGGAATCTTAATATGAACCAAATTTTTAAGTGATATGTGGATGGGCATATAAAAATGCCCCAACATGTGATATGGAGTGAGGTGAAATCGAATCATTAGAATGATTTACATTGGGTTGCGAGGTGCATTTGGAAATAGGTAAATGTGTTATTTTTTTGGATTTTAAGTGTGGTGAAATTGAAATAGGATTTTTTAGAGAGGTATTAAGAGGTATATAATGCAAATGAGTACCATTTATGATGTATTTTGGAGTAGGCATTTGAATTAGGTGCTCATTTGGTTCAGGTAACCTAAGAGGTTGAGGTTGGATGAATGCAACAACCCATTTAAAGTTGTTCATGTTAGTCATCCTTTCCTTATTAGTATAGGAATAAATATCAACTATGGTTTGGACAACATTGGTAGATGAGGTGGAGATATAAGGTAGTTTTAATTGATCATTAGTTAAGTGATGTTGATGTGATTATGTTTCATTAGATTGGATTTGAGAAGATTCAAGATAGTCTTATAAAAAAATTATTAGAGTATCAAGATTGAAATGTGTACCAAGCAAGGAAGTAAGAAAAAATTATTAATATCATGAAAAGATTCATGAGAATGACCTATAGTATCATTCCATCAATAAAACTCATTAGGATTATACCATTTTGGAGGAGGTTTGGAAGGATCAAAGCTCATGGATTTAGAGGGTGTAAATTTATTCTTAAGTTGTTCTAGACTCAAGGGAGAGTGGGTGGGATTAAAATTGGTTG
The DNA here is from genome assembly GCA_037957365.1 of Torreya grandis. Lineage (NCBI taxonomy): Eukaryota > Viridiplantae > Streptophyta > Pinopsida > Cupressales > Taxaceae > Torreya > Torreya grandis. Next base: position 4,010,289 of record JARHVA010000812.1, on the reverse strand, counting down.
AATTGGATGCTCCTTTTTGAGTTTGGGGAGGCTTATAAGAATTAATGCAATGATAAAATGAATCTTCCATGGTAGTTTTTTGATGTGGTTCAAATTGAGTCATAAGGAAGTTTGCCTTTTTGCTTGGTTTAAGGCTTCTTCTAAAGTTTTAGGGGAAAACAACCTAACTTTGTATTGAAGAGGATATTTAAAAATAGAAACAAATAATTTTAAAAGAGTATCATCATTCATGTTATGGTCTACTTTGCGATCTAGATACTTTCATCATTTGATGAAAGTGTGAGTGAATTCATTAGAAAGTTTCTTGGCATTGATGAAGTGTATAAGGTAATTTTATGTAAGGTCATCATGTTAGAATTCATTCACTATAGCATTGATTAAATCTTCTAGTTATGAGATGGAATGTCTAGGAAGTTAGTTTTACCATTCAAGTGTATCACCAACAAAGGATTTGGATATGATCTTGGTGGTAGAAAAGGTGTTAGTTTGGACCCATTGCTTATATATATTACTAATATATTTAAGAAAGGCAGCAAGATTTTTAGTTCCATCATATATGATAATTGGAAAAATGTTTCAAATATCTATGATGAAATGAATGGAAAAAAGGGTTCATTTTAAAGATGTTGAAGAATTTTTTTATGCATGATTGCTTAAGGGATGATATTCCCATTGGCAGTCAAATAGGAGGAGGGACAAAATTTTGATTTGGTTGATTCATGATGAATTAAGGTCGTTGGCTAGCCATTTTTAACATTTTAGATTGCATTTGAATCATTTGGGAATGGTTAGTGGTTTGCATAACATTCATTTGTTGAATTATTTGAGAAATAAATTGAGTTGTATTAATGGGAGGATGTTGATTGCTAGTGGTAGAAAGTGGAATGGATGATTATGAGAGTACAATGAGGCCTTATTGATTTATGAGTAAGTTTGGACATGGCCCAAGATTGGATTTTATAGGATGGTGGAAAGGATTTTTAGGGAATTTTAAATTATTTATAACTATCTAGTTTAAAGACTTATAAAATCTTAGAAGAGCTTCTCTAGTTCTATAGGTTTATTAATTAGTTTAGGGGATAATGGGGTATTACATGGGAATTAAATGAGGTTTAAGATTCATAGAGTTGTAGGAGAGGATAAGGTGGTAGGGTACATAGGGGGTAGTTGAATAAATAGGAATTTTAGATTTTCAAGTGGGCTAATGAGTGGATTAGTGGATAAGTAGGCTAGTTAGTAGGTTAAAGGGGTAATTAATTAGTTATAATGGTATGGAAAGTTTTATGGGTGTAGGTAATTTATATGAGAAAGGTATTTTAATTAATTGGTTAAGGATATGATTATTGGACAAATTAATGGGTTAAAAAGAATTATTAAGATGAGTGGGTTTAGGTACATACATTTTTCCCCTGTTTGAAAGGGAATCGTGAGTGGACGAAGGTGGAAGGAGTAATGGATTTTCAAAGAAAAATTGTTTCATAGATGAGAATGTTTTTAATATACATTATTCCCCCTTGAGGTAACATGTGGGGAAGAACAAGCTGAATGGTCACTCAAAAGAAAATCCCTAGGTTAGGATAAAACCAAGATGAGGATAAAGGGTTTGGATGCCCTGAGTGTTGAGAGAGCTATTATTAAGATTCCAAAAGAATACTTTATATGGGAAAAGTGACTAACCCTCTTAGGATGAGTTATAAAAATTTACCAATATATATAAGGGAGGCAAGTTGATTAAGATGATAAGTCTTAAATTCTTGAGAGGTAAACATTATTTGTGGAATAACAAGACAAGATAGGCCATCAGTTGATGACAACTCTTGTAGTAAAGACACATGCTAGGGATAGCTAAAAAACTATCATTTGATGAATGATTATGGATGATAAGCCACTTTATATTATATTTGTAGCTCAATATGATTTAATAATGTCAAGTGACCTATAGGGGATAAAATGGGATTGGATGTTAATAGTGTTTGAGCTAGCCCTAGGCATAAGAACATGGTCAAGTGATGCATACATAGTATTAAAAGACCTCAAGATAATGTAGTTTTGACCAATATTTTAGACTTATAATAAAGAATAGAAGACTATGTCTTGCGATACTTAGGGATGATGAAATAATGATTAAATGTGATAATATTTCATGAAAAGGGATTTGGGGATAAGGATTAGTAGACAGGGTAGGATAATATGATTATCAAGGGTCAAGTGGGGTAGGAGTGGTAAAATAAGGATTAAATTAGGGGTAAAATAGGAAAATGTGGGGGTAAAAGGATCATTTTTTGCTTTTAGTTATTGTGACTTCTTTGCTCTAGAGACCTAGCCATGGATCATATTCCTCACTCATCACATTGCAGAGAGAGAGGTTTTGGGAGTACCAAAGACCTATGGGACCACTGATGAGTACTCCATGAATAACCCTTTATTTTTTTCATTTTTGAATTTAATTTTGTATTTAATACATGTACGTACACACATGGAAATACTGCCACTAGGGGCTATGCCCTTAGCTACATTATTGTCCTTGCAAATTACAATATTATGACCATAAGCTATAGTTTTAAAAAACCATGAAGGGAAACTATGATTTTGTAAGACCACAATAGGTAATTCACATTATTGGAATAATGTATAAGGTGAATTATAGTTTTGAAAAATTACATGGTTAGTCTTGTGATTTTGCAAAGATGTAGGTTGTGAATGGAAATTTTGACAAAGGCATGACTTAGGTCTATTTTGAGAGTGGTAGTTTTGTGTAATTTAGGAATAAGGGTTAGGGAATGGATTGGGGAGGGTATGGGGATGGAAATTAGATTAATTAGGGACTTAGGTGGTTAGTTTAGGATAAGTAGGAATTTAGATGGTTAGTGTAGGGAAGTAATGATTTACATGACTAGGTTAGGGAAGTCAAAATTTTAGATGATTAGGGTAGGTAAGTTATTAGGAGGGGTTATAAGAATGGAAAGGGTAGTGGGAAAGAAGGGTTGAGAGTTTTTGTTACTTAGGGGTTAGACAAAGGATGAGATGAGTCGATAGTTAGTGATGATAGGTAATTAGATAGGATAGATTAGTATCATTAGGAAATTAGGTTAAAAAGGATAATTAGGTAGATAAGATGGAGTTATTATAAATTATGTCATGGTTAGGCTAGGTTTGACGAGTGAGTCAAGGATTTAAGTGCCAAGTAGATGGGATGGGATAGGTTAAATAATTTAGAGTATGGTGTTAGTACATAAGGATTTAGGCATGTTGGCTTCCCATCTATGATGTTTATTAGTGATTCACAAGATGTATTTGATGACACTAGTCAAGTATGGAATGTTGGAGATGATATGACTTTGTTATATCATCATGATGCCTATAGTGAGGATTGATAGGGAATTGATCACATCCCTATTAAAAATATGGCATTTTGAGACAAACGCATTTCATTTTGTGACTAGTGAGATAGTAATCACTCTCAAGGATGTATTACATATTTTTTGACCATCAATGAGAGGCCACATGATATACTAGTGATCACATACCCTGAGTGTGATATTTCAGAGATTGGTTGGTCAACTATAGATTAGAGTTCATGATTCATGAGTGGATATTGATAGGGATTTGAGGGAGGGTACTATTAACATATTGACTCTCATGGTTATGTTTATTGGTATTGGCATACTTTTGCCGAACAAGAGTAGGTAGTGGTTCTATTTGAGAATAGTGTTAGCCAACTTATATATAGAGCTTCATATGGGAGCATAAAAATAAGTAACAAGCTTAAGTCCTTTTATATTACTATAGATATAGAGTTTAGATCATATCATGATAGACAAACCATGGGTACTTACATATATAAGGAGCCTAACTAACCCATAATATTTAGATGGTATGTCATTCTTAGAGTGCATAAGTACCATGCTAGATAGGCATTTGATAGTATGCTAGTAGCTTAGAACACCTAGATGCCATATAAATAGTTCTAGTGGGGATGGGATGAGGATGTACACATTACATAGTTCATGCTCACCAAGTGTTATCTAACTAGATGTCATGATTATTTTATTGAGAGGTATAATATTGATCATGTGTAGTGATAGTTTGGGAGGCACAAGGATGTGATTATATAAGATCATTTATTTGCATGCAGTAATAAGGATAGGCCTCAATGGGTGGATTTAGTAGATAAGACTTTAGCTAGAGTAGATTATGAGATCATTGATCTAATTATATAGGATTTTCATACTCCTATTCCAAATCTAAGAGTGACTATAGCATACACAACTTGGTAGGGTGAGAGGTATCCTTAAAGGCTACTTAGATGGCTAGCTAGAGTGAGGATGGGGATGTTTGGAGATTGGTATATGCATGAGTTCACTTAGGGATGAGACAAGCTTAGATATGAAAAAATTAGGCATAGGGTTAATAAGATGCTCAGGGAAGGCCAGATGTGATGGATATTGATAGGGGGAACCAAGGAGATTGAGGTGGAGACTAGACTAGAGTTGGGGACCAAGATGGAGAGGGAGATTAGTCTACAGGGGGAATAAGCATAGATGAGGAAGGCTTACCTAGGCCACCTTTGAGTGAGGATGAATAGGCCCTCTTAAATAGACTGAGAGAGATACAGGCTTGGGGTATAAAGGTTATAAGGATTATAGCTAATCATAATAGGATAGCCATGGATTTATAGAGATAGATTATAAAGAGAGATAGATAGATAGCTAGAGTGCTAGGATAAGTGTTGATGTTGATGGGATAGGTTATACCCTTATAAGGGAAGATAGTTTCACTTTAGAGGTAGGTTTAGAGTTGAGACTCATAAGTAGCCTCATTCTGGGGTAGATTGGATAGCTTTAATCAAGGCTGTGAGAAAGGGAGGTAGAGTTACAAGTGACTGACAAGGCCAAAGAGGAGGGTGAGATATAACTATAGGAGAGGGGTATGGGGATGATTATGAGGAAGATCAGTTGGCTCACATGAGAGACCTAATATTATAGAGGTTTTTATGAGGTAGTTGTACTAGTAGTTTATTGTGTACTGACATTCAGATCTTATTCTTCCCAATATATACACCAGCCTGATAAGAGACCATCTGGACATCCTTGATTTAGTATGTAATAATTATGATACATGTGTTATATTATGGACTTGTATGTATTATAGCACATTGATGCCCATGGGGACCATTTATGTATTATATATTTTGACATGGACTTCTATGGACATTATGGACTATTGATATATGTGATTATGATTTTGTGATATATGACGTTATGTTTGTGTGATGATATTTATTGTGATGATATTATTTATGGATGGTATGGATTATGTGATGAATAATATGGATGTATGGATCAAGTATGTTGTTTATTATGATATGATTAGATAATATTATTTTTAAGATGATGATTTTTTATAGATAACATAACAATGATGATCTTTTTAGATGATTGATTAGATGCTATAAATAATGGTTATGTTTAGATGTTTTTTTTATTATGGATTTATATTATGTGATTTTGTGTTGTGATAATGAGATGAGATGTTTAGAATTTATTATTTTAAATGAGATGTATTGATTAGCATGTTTTTTATTACTATGGATGACAATTATGTTTATATGTTTATATTGTAATGGTAAAATGACATGTAATGCTTGTTAACAATGTGCTAATAAATAATGCATTATTTTAATTATGTATCTAATAAATTAATGTTGGGTAAAATCCTCCTACACCAAGGAGATGGGTAGGTGTGGGGTAGTAGCTTAAGATTGTTAGAATAGATAGTAGAATGATTTGTGGGATGGGATGGGGGAATTTTGAAACTATTAGATATGTAGGCAATCCAATTTACTATTGTACATGTGAGTATAAGTATATTAATGACATGATAATAGTCAAGGGCACACTGGATTCATAGTACATGAGAACTCTATTTTAGTGACTTTCTTCATACTTATTTTGGGTAGTCACTTAAGACCTTCCTTGTTCCCTTTTGTCAAAATTAAAAAAAAAGCAAGATAAAAATATACAAAAATAAGATGATTGACTATGAAAAATATTTACAAGACTTAATGATTATTAACAAGTTTTATTAACAATAATAACACACATGCACATATGTATAATAGGATAATGTAATATAGGCACAAAATTTACTACCTAAGAATATAAGAGGATTATGAGAAATATGTTTGAATTATAAACATGTGACTTATATAAAACATAACCTAATAAAATGATTAAAATTATGTTGTACAATTTATTATTTACAATATGACAAAATATCAAAAAAAAGACTTAGTAACAAGGTTGCTAAAGACAACATATTCAAGAGGTCCTAAGAGAATTAACTTTAGGGGTATAGTTAAATATGTATAGGGGTTGATTGTGCCCAAATTTGGTTATTAAAAATGAGACAAGGATCAAAAGTAGTCATAATGACAATGTTTAGGATCTAATGTGAATGATCTGGATTCAGTTATGAAGTTCATGATGGATCCTGGAGTAAGAACATTAGATCATCCTTTGGAAATGATGAGGTTAGTGGGTTTTTGTGGATCTCTACTTAGGGGTGAATATGGATGGATAATTTTGGATGCAATTGAGCCTAATAAGAAGGCGAGTCATCAAGGAGGATATGATTAGATGCATATTAAGATGTCCAAAATGGTATGAGTAGCTATTTGAAAGTGGAGTTAGATATTTTGGAAGACTCTTCAATAGATATTCCCCTCATATGATCAATAATGATTTATCCTAATTTGAAACTCATGTCTCCTTATTTTCCCTAAGCCTATATTACACACCCACTATTAAGACTAGGGTCATAAAGGAAAATGATGGAGTGGAGTGAAAATATGATAGAAGTATAGTGGTGGTGGATGTGCCCCTAAGAGTGAGGACTCATAAACATAGGTTATGTGGAGCATTTTTAAGCATAAAAACATTTTAGATGCATAATATTCATGGGTTCATCGATATCATCACCATCTAGTATAGCTAATCTGTAAGATCTTGATATAAATTTTGAAATTATGATATAGGGCCCAAGCCAATTTGCTTCAAATTTCCCTTGCTTTTCTCTCTCTACATTATTGTTTTTATGATTCTCCTTTAGGACTAGGTCACCAATTTCAAATTCTTAGGACTAGATCTTCTTGTAATATTGGCCCTTGAGCTTATTCTGGTATGCCTTAAGATGATTCAAAGTATTTTGACATTTTTCATCCAATAGATTGATCTCTTTTAGTCATTCCTATCTAGAATTATGGTTTGTAATCATGCCCCACAAAGATATTCATAAAGAGGGGTTCTCAACTTCAACATGCAAGACTATTTATGTGCCATAGACTAAAGAATATAGAGTAGCCCTAGTAGGTGTTCATATATTAGTTCTATATGAACAAAAAGTAGGTTATAGTTTTAATTTCCAATTTCTACCTACATTATTGATAATTTTCTTAAGAAATTTGAGAAGCATTTTATTAGTTGTTTTTGCCTATCCATTACCCTAAGGATAATAGGGTGTGGAAAAATGTTGCTTAATGTGATAATAACTACATAGATCTTCAACTTCCTAATTTTTAAAAGAATTTTTCATTGTTTGATAATATTTTGGCTAGGATTCCAAAGTAGAAAATAATCTGATTTAGATTTAATTTTGAAATTTGGAGACCTATGGTATAAATTAGAAGCATCACTTCAACCCATTTGGTAAAATACTTTGTGGATTTAACTATAAAAATATGCCCATCAGATGATGTTAGATTGATCTTTCTAATTAGTTCTAGTCCCCATATGTAAAATGGCAATGGGATCATTATAGGTTTTAAATCTTGCGCAAGGGAATTAATAAGATTACCATGCTTTCAATAGACTACATGTTTATGTATATACTAGTAGGCATCATGATGCATTATGGGCCAATAGTATCAATTTTAAAGTAACTTTTTATCCATGGCCATCTAACTGATATGACTACCATAGATACCATCATGAATGTCCTTTATTACAAGATTGTCCTCCTCTGATGTTAGGCATCTTAATAAGGTCTCATCATAGCCTTATCAATAGAGTGTGCTACCAAGGATGGTGTAATAGGATGTGCAATGAAAGAAGGATTTACATTGGTGATGATTTAGGTCTATTGGTAGGATGTTTTTGTGGAGGTCAGTGTAAATTTCATGATACCAGGGTATATTGGTATTAGGTATGGTACAAATTTGATAATGAGCCATAGATTAATGATTTGGTAATAATAATTGTTCAATGAGAAAATTGACTTCAAGGACATCTTATGGAAGGTCTATTAAGGACCCAATAGTGGCCATGGAGTTGGTAGATTTTTTACTTCCCTTGGGAACTTGTTCAAATGTTATGGATTGAAAATTTTGCTTCAATTGGTCCACTAGTTGTTTACATTGGAGAAATTTCTCATCTTTTGTCTCAAACTCCTCATTCACTTTTTTATAATTAATTAAGAATACAAAATACCTAGAGATGTTGGATATTACTTTAGATGTCAAGTTAGAGACCAAAATTTAAGGCCTCATATTCAACAATATTATCCATATATTATAAATTAATTTATAAGGATTTAGAGATTAGAGCACCTTGTTGGGTTACCAAAAGTATTCTCTCTCTAGAACTATGTGTGGTAAAAGAGCCATCAAAATATAACTTCTAGCTATTTGATTATAGTAGTCAATATATACTCATTTGAAAAGGTTGAGTTGAGAGGCTTGGTGTCTTTAATGGGTGTTAAAACAAGTTGATATGTAATACCATGTCCTTTAATGGCCTTTTGATTCACATATTATATATCAAATTAAATTAATAAAATAATCCAAATGGCCAATCAACTAGTTAAAGTAGATTTAGATAGCATATACGTGAGAGGATCAACGTTGTCTATGAGCTTGACTTGGTTGTTCAACATATAATATTTGAGTTTCTATGATGTAAATATTATAGCCAAACAATCCTTTTCAAAAGGGGTGTAGTTAAGATCATATGAGATTAATGTATTTATAATATAATAAATTACTTGTTCTTTACCTTCATTAATATGTTGAGCTAGTAAGGTCCCTATAGCATAAGGTATTATAGATATATACAAATTTAATGGCCTTCTTGAGATGGATGGTGATAAGACCAAAGAATTAACTAGATATTTCTTGAGATTATCAAAATCCTATTGACATTTTACGTTCCAATTGAAATGATTTCACTTCTTTACTAGTTGGGTGAAAGGGTGACACTTATTTGCTAATTATGAAATAAATTGATAAATATCATGTAATATTTCTTGAAGGCTTCTTAACTGGTTCAAATTTTTGGGAGGAGGCATTTCAAAAATAGATTTTACTTTTTCAAGATTTACTTCAATGCCTCTCCTAGAGACTATGAACCCAAAGGGTTTACCCAAGGTAACTCCAAACACAATTTTTTGGTTTTAATATAACCTTATATTTTTGAAACTTCTCAAATATTTTGATTAAGATCATAAGATGCTTAGATCAACATTTATACTTTTTAGTATATCATCCACATAATCTTTTATGATGTCATGCATCATGTCATGGAATATTACTATCATATCCCCTTGGTAAGTAGCTCCCATATTTTTAAGACCAAAAGTCATCACTTGATAATATAAATTCCCAAATCAAGTGATAAATGTAACCTTATGTTGATATTTAGGATCAATTTTGATTTGATTATATCCAAAAAATCCATCCATGAGGGATATCATCTCATAGCCTATAATAGATTCCATGATAATGTCTATATTAAGTAAAGAAAATTCATCAATGGGGCATGATTTATTGATGTCCTAAAAGTGAGTACAAATTTTTATTCCTCCTTATGGTTTGTCCATGGGATAATATTAGATATCCACTTTGAATAATCAATTGGATAGATAAACTTGGCTTCCAAGAATTTATTCAACTCTTCTTTGACTAAGAGATCCACCTTGGGATGCATTTTGTGGAATTTTTTCTTAATAGGTTTTAAATTTGGATGAACCACTAAGTGATAGAATAACAAATTTGTGTCTATCATAGACATGTCAGAATAAATCCATGAGAATACATTTATATATTCTTTGAGACTCTCAATAAGAATTTCTTTCTCTTTGGATGTAATAACTGCCCCTAGTTTAACCATTTTAGGACTTTCATTTATTCCAAATGACTCCAATAGCCTCATCAATGAGGGAAGGTGATTGGTCCTATATATATATATATATATATATATATATATATATATATATATATATATATATATATATATATATATATATATATATATATATATATATATATATATATGTTGGGGGTGATGGTAATACCTCTATTTCTAAAGAAAATTTATCTAGGAATTCCATATCTAATTTTGAAGAGGATTATAACTCATCAAGAGTGGGTTGGATGTCTTTTGTATTAGGAGAGGGATATTCATATTTTACTCTTCTTATTCGATATGATTTAGAGATGTTTGTTGTCTCTAAAATAAGTAGACTCATTTAAGATGATAGAGAACCCTTTATTATGGTCTCCTAATGGCATAAAATCTCTTTCTCTCATATATTCAATAATGGATTCATCATTCTAGAATATATCAAAGGAAGGTTCACTATTTTAATCCCAGTTTTTAAGTGTGGGATAGTGGAGGGAGATGTTGATAGTGGATATGGTGGTGTCATAGAAGAGATTGGTGGTATCTATGTCCTAGTAAATAGTATAGATTAAATTTATTTAAGTTTCTTCATCATAGGTATAATCCTCAAAAATCAAAGAAGTGTCCAAGATGATAGTGCTTAGGTTGATGCCCATAGGTTTGTACCATAAACCAAGATGTTTTGGGTGTTCTTGAACCCCTATAGGTTCAATATTGCCTTGTTAGTCTCTTCTAGAATGTTTTAGAGAAATTTTTATTATTTTATTTATAAGAAAGAGAAAAGAAACTTGAGAAGGGTATGGTAAAAAAAACTTGATATGTTATGCATGCATTGGATCCTCCTCTTTGGCTTGGGAGGAATGATCTAAAAATAAGAAAGCACTCAAATAGATAGTTCAATTAGATAAATAGTAGGGTGGATTGCCTAGCAAGCTAGACCTAAGAAGCATGAGATTTCTTAGGGGCTATCAATCCACACTTTTAAACAATCAAGTTTTGAAATATAAAGTATTTGCATAGATAAATAAGATAGAATTGAGTACAAGAAGTTCTTCATAAAATAATATATGAAATTGACTAATTATAGAAATAATTGGGTCAATACTAATGCTTAATAGGTCGGGTATGTAGGTTAAGGATTTGTGATCAAGAAGAGGGGAAAGAAGTTGGATTTGGTTGAGTTTTGGTGGATGAAATAGCTTGTTATTATTTTGTCACATAGAGACCATCGGTAGTTGGGGTGATATTCAGTAGTTAGGGTAATCATCAATAGTTGGGGTAACCATAGATGGTTATGATAGACCATTAATGGTCACAGTGACCATCAGTGGTTACTATGGGTTGAATCTGGTAAAAAAAGGCTATTTTGATGAGGGTACATAATGGGGTTCTAAGAAATGGGTTCAGCTTATGTTGATTATTAAATAAAAACAAAATAACTGAATGATTGAAAATAGATAATTAGCTTATTGATTATTTATTTCATAAACGGTTGAGGTGGTTAGCTGATAAACTCATTGGATGGATTCAGGGACAATTTTGATAGAGTAATGGTCCTTGGCTATTGGTTGATGGGTGGCAACACTTTAAATCTTTATCACACTTGCTAGTTTTCTAGATCACTAGAAGAATACTTATAAAAGAAAATGATAATGAAATAAGCTCTAGCTTTGGATATTGATCACTTAATTCTTGATGTGGATTCACCCTCTCCTCCTCTCTCTTTATAAGAAGGAAGGAGAGGTGTAATAATACATTAACAAGAGATCTAACTTTCTATCTAAATTTAGCTCTCATATGCATTGGCTCACACATGATTTAGATGATCTAAATATAAAAAAACAAGTTGGAGTGATGTGGTAGTTTAGTGGTTTAGGGGGCAGATGTAAACACCTAAATTGGCCACCAATGACCTCCAACTAGGATTTTGACCAATTTCTATCCAAAATGCATAGTTTGGACTTAAACACTAAAACATATTAAATGAGTTGAAATTTTTATATACAAGTGTTGATTTTGGCTAGAGTATCACTAAATGGGGTAATGAAATTTATGAGACAACTAACTTTGATGATGTCATTTTGAGTCAAAATGATATTTTTGCACCTAGGTGCTCTGGATTGTTCTTTTCTACCAAATTTATTGTACAAAACATGTGTCTTTATTATTTTATGTTGACAACATCCTAAATGGGATAATGGATCCAATGCATTTAACATCGTATCATAATTATATCTAATCAAATTTCAATCCAATAATATGACATTCTGACCATTTGATTAATTTGTGCACCAATGACCAAGATTTGCACCAAAATTGATAAATCATGTTTAAGGATAATTAATTTGGATAAAAAGCTTAAGTTATAATTCCATGGAACTTGTTGAATATTTATTTTTAGAAATTGATTATGAGTTTATATATCATCAAGTGACATCATTTCTTGTAAAAACATCCCTGGGCCATAAATACATAAAATATCAGGATTAAGCCCTTATATGCCTCATTAATTCCTCCCATTCCTATTTAATGCCTCTCTATCTTAAATATTTATGAAGGAATTTATTTAATTTGGCCTCTAAAATTGAATGGATTGTTATCCACACATATTTATCTTGAAATGGATGGTTCAAGTTCATTATGATCATTTTACAAAATCTATAAATAAGAGGCCTTGCCTATTGATTTTTAAGCTCTCTTGGTGTAAAGTTATAATGATAAAAATCCCTTTAAAACCATTAGTGTAGAATTATAATTCCCAATTTTTTATGCAATCCAAATCTATCACAAATCCATTGGTGTGAAGGAAAGAAGGAGCCAAACAACTCCTTTGATGAGGACTCATTGAGCACAAGCCCAACAAGCCACTTCAGCAAGCTATTTAGAGCATCCAAGGAAGGTGAAGGATTTCTTTTTCTTATGAATTTTAGTTTTGTTTTTAATTATTTTTTATTATGATCCCCCCTTGAGATAGGCTTAAGGTTTTATCATTAGGGTGTTTTTTTCATTCACTAACACCATACTAATTTCCCCTTATTGCAATCCTATGTTCACAAATGGCACACCTAGTGAGACCTAGCATCAAAAATTTAGTCAAATAAAACATACAAGTAATATAATATCAATTTTAATGTAGGATATTATATTGTGGGAGAAAAGAGAGTGAAAATTTAAGTAGAAGTTCATTTTTCTAGAAGTCACAATTTTGTCACTATGCAGTAACAGTTTTAACTTTTGAACCACAATCCTTCCACTGATATAGTCATGATTTTATCACTTTAAGTCATGGTATTATGTTTAAACTATGTTTTTATAATAATCTTATATCTATCTACAAATTCCATATCAATATTACAATACTGATACTCAAAATTAGTAATATTATAATCCTACGATTGACTAGTAGTGATATTGCAACATCACTACTCTCTAAGTAGCTATATTGAAATACAAAGAGTTACTAGAAGTGATATTGTAATACCATGACTTGATAGTTTTTATATTTCCTATTCGAGTCATGGTATTATAGGTAAGCTACCAATGGTTAAGCAATAATACCATAATTCCCGTAGTGGCGGTATTGCACTTTGACTTGTAGGATTGTTAGCCCAAGTAGAAATATTATGATTTTATATTAACTAACCCATGAGTAGTGATTTTATGTTAACCAATCATAGATTTTTAGAGTATTGGGATTGAAATGTGTAATAGTGGGATTGCACTGTGTAGAACTCAAGATCTCAATTTGTAAATTTGTTTGTTTCATTTGGACAAGTGCTTCAAGGATAAATGAAACTATGACATTTTCCTTTCAGGGCCAACTTGAGAAGTGATCAAAAAAATATCCATATAATATTTTTATCTTCTTTTTAAGTGCTTAAAAAAGGATTAGGAAATTTCATTTTGGTGCTTAAGGAAACACTTAAATGTTTACTTGAATAGTTTGTAGTTATTTTTTACAAGTTTTTACATCTTAAATCCAAGGAGATAAAGAACACCACCCCACATTTTGTTTAGTAATTTAAAATTGAACACACTTTACATTTTTACAATATTGTTTATCTTTGTTTCTTTAGTTAATTTTTATTGAGAAAATAGGGAGTTGTACATGTATGCTCTCCCCCCGTCCCCTATAGGGAACTTGTGGGATCAAAAATGCCAACTTTATTGCAAAGTGACTTAGTCCAAATGCATAAAAGATAATTTGTGAAGGTTCTTCCCAAGACTTGAATGGCTTGGGTGACCTAGAAATAAATTTAAATCTCTTTTACTTAGTCTTTATTATATGCACTTGGCTTGTGAGGGGGATTTCATCACCTCCCATAAGTTTTTTTAGGGAAGCTTTGACCCAAGGTTTCATATCCTAACATCATCTTTAATCTCTCTCCATTAGGGGGTTAACTTGGGATCACCCCAATGGTATGATAGTTTGAGCGATTAAACCATCTCCTATTGCTAGGGCTAAGCCTGGATATTTGAGCACAATGGAAATCACACTACACTAAACAAGTGATAGATGTAGTGGTTGTAAAAAGGGCAAGACCTTTTTATAATAGGCCAAGTGTTATAGACCCAATTGATGTGTTTCTTCTCTTGCATTTTGATGTGAAAGTCTTGTGCATCTGATCCATCTAGAAACATTCAAAAACATGCTAGTTTAGTTAACCCCACTTTGCTATACCTTGTCATTTTAGGATTTAAGATGATTAGTTAGTTAATTTGTATTTTTCTTAGATTACTTGGTCTTTTTTGGAGTCAAAACTATTTATTAACAAAGGGTTACATAACTAAACACATTGTCCACCATTTTATTAAACAAGGAGGCATTATTCTACCCAAGTGAAAATTATATTTTTTGATCTAAAATTTTATCATAAACCTTGTGTCATATCTTCCAATTTGACATAGTTTCACTTCCCATTTGAATCTAGACCATTTGCCACATTTTTTTTAAGTCCTTGATTGATAGTTTAAATTCAAAATTAGACTCTTCCAAGTTTTAAAGGTTGATGTGTTAATTCGGCTTTGTCACTTTGAACTTGACTTGTTTTAACTTGAGTTTAATTCCCAATTTGAATTGACAGCCATTTTTAGACTCATGATCATTATCATCATTTGGTAGGACTAAAATCATCTTTTGTATCACTTATGCTTTAATTCATAGCCTATATTTTTTACTACCCATCCTATTTTACCCTTTATCTTGAGTTCATTATATAAACACACTTTTTCCTTAGATATTTGTTAAAATTTGTGTTTGTATCATTTGAGTTAGGAGAGTACTGTTACACTGCCAAAATCATGTTGAAACCATTTTTTCATTAGAGTCTTGAAGAAAACCTTTGTCACACCTTTTAAGCATTTTAGCATGGTTACAGTTCTCAAAATATTCTTAAAACTTGTTTCATAGGCCTATTCGCATAGATTCAAAGTTTTTCCAACTTTCTAAACCATTTCAATTTTTCTTTGAAATCCTTTGTCTCGAATGGTTACGTCATTCACCTTTGTCTAGCTCATTGATCAAAATAATATAGTTTGTGTGATCACTTGGGAGAAAATAAACTATCTCCAATTTCCTTTTTTTAATACCTCATACTTATTGATCAAGTTTATGTCTAAGAGTCAAATTCCTAGTTTTTGTTAAAATTGTTTCAAATCTATTAGATTAAATATCTCATCTTTTAAACTCTAGATTTTGATGTTATTTGGATAAAAGTCCTGGAATGTATCTTTGTTTTAGCCTAGCTCTTAATGCCACATTTAGCCAAAATACCTAGAAACTTTTTTTTTTTTTAGATTAGACTCATTTGAAGCACTTTGTCCTAGAGTTTGGGATTTCAATTTATGGTCCTTTTACTTGAACTTTTTGTGTGATTATGTGTAACATTAGATACTTGATGTTAGATTTTTTTTATCATAAATCATTACTTCAACCATTTTGGATATACATATCCATCCTTTTGACTAGGTTAGACCAAGTGTGATCCTTTTTTTAGACATCACTTTTTTAGAGTTCTTAGAAATCTATCCCTTTTTGTCATGAAACATTTACTATGGATCCCAAAATGTATTCCTACACTCGTGTGGCCTTATGTACAATCTGAGATTTAGTAATGTGGTCACAAAAGAAGAAATGGTTCAAGACCCCTATGTAAACAATGTTACTTATGATATAGATCCTTATCCATATTATAACACTCAAGCGGGGGCATAAAACCAAGACCGATTGGCTTATTATTTGGTAAACATGCCTCCATACTCATAGTAGGATCAAGAACAAATAGAGTAGAATCTAGCTTCAGTACCTACAATTGAAGAACTAGTTTCTCAAAAATTGAACTATGTTTTTATACCATCCACATATGATCATTATCTCTGAGTGTTACTTATTGAAAAGTAAGGATAGAATTTTGGTTATAGCTATTAAGTAGGGGCTAAGTTTTTGGTAAACTTCCCCCATGAAAAATTTTCAAGCCTAGCTAGAATGCCTCACAACATAATTTATAGTCAACTAGATTCTTCTATCAATCCTTTAACTCGAGTCCAAATGACACATCAAAACCCTAATATGCTTATCAAAGGTAAAGACCTCATGGAGGATCACTTCTTACAAATTTAAATAGCATACCAAACATACTTGAACCTATTGCATAATTTTAATCAGATGATCATGTCCAATAAACCTCTCATAGATTTAGTTCCTTCAACGGGAGTGCTAATAGAATTTACTAGTCAAGACAATCAAGGTGTAGAACCCTTCATGTAAAATAATTCGGTTGATAACTTGTTTCATATCCCAACCATAAAGGAAGCATCTTCTATTTCTATGTAGAATATTGAGTAAAATGTAGTGGGTAATGCACAAGCAGCATCCAATCCAAGCCAAAGTGGTGTAAGTACATAGATAGTTAGTCCAAAAATAATTGTACTTCTAGTTAACACTATGAATGGTTCTCCAAATCAAGGAGTAGGAGTTTCTACATCCCAACCTCAACAAACTACTAACACTAATCCTCAACCAACTACTTCTTTGAGTGTTCAACCAACAAGATTAGGTAATCAGCTAATGACCAATACTATGCCTCTACAAAATAATGTGATGAATCTTACTCAATAGGAAATGAGTTATATTCCACAATAGCAAGCATAATCCCACATACTGATGTATCAGAGGTAGAGCATATTTCTACCTTAATAGGAGCAACCAAAGTTCCACCATTCCAAGTAGCATGAACATACCTCTTTCCTCACAAATCAATATGTCAGTTCCAAGCCAAATAATGTCTAATAAATAGTGTATAAATATTGGTTAGTAACAAATGCCATATCTTTCACAAGCATCAACTTCCCAAAAAGTATTCACACAACCTAGTGGTTCTAATGTTCTTCAAGTATCGATCAAACAACCTTTTTCCTTTTTTGTAGAATATGCCACTAAATAAAATACAAAGTCTTGTCTCACAAGTATCCCCTAAAAAAAATGTTTGATTAGTCGATAGCAGGTCCTTATTCAACCCCAACAGACATAATATATCCATATTCATCCATCCCAACCTTAAAATCACCAAACCCAGACCTATCTGCCCAATCTAAACTAGAATATTACATAATTGCATTCTAATCCATGGATGCATATTCTTGTTTCATTACCTAACCAAACCAACATATGCTAGTAAATACCTTTATTATACCCTAGTCAAATTAATCCACTTATGATTGCTCAACCTTTTACCTAGGCCAATATTCCACCTCAATCTAATTTTCCCTCTAGTTTTCTAGCCTAAGAACTATAATAGATGAAGGATGTGATTGCTACCATCCAATAGGGGAAGTAAACTAAACATTTTAAGTTGGATGGAATTTTTTATTATCTATTTAATATGGAGTACTTATACCATTTCCTTTATGATACAAACCACTAAAATTTGAGAAATATAAGGGCAAAGGCAACCCCAAGGCTCATTTGACCAAGTTATTTGTTGGATTCTTTGCTAGTGGAATATAATGACATATAAATTTTATTATTTTTCACAAGGATTCTATCAGGACAAGCCTTGGAGTGGTTTTTAAAGTTTCCAAAGAATTCATTATCTGATTTTCATGAACTTTCAAAGAATTTTGTGCAACACTTTTCATACGATCTCAAACGTGAGATTTTTTTGGTCAACTTGATGCAAGATAAGTATAAGGCTTGTGAATTTTTTTCAAATTATATATAATGATGGAGAGCCCTTAAAAACTAATTCACCCATTGTTTACCAAATAAACAATTAGCCACTATGTTTACAAAAAATTTAAACAATGAAATATCCTATCATCTAGAACAACAGTGTGTGCATAACTTTAAGGAGATAATTAATAAAGGTTTGTTGATCAAAAGATAAATTATTATAAAATTTATCATCAAATTTACCTCATCAAATCAAAATTAAGGTACCAATTTAAGAAAGGGCCAATACAAACATCAAATCCAAGCACAAGTATCACAACTAGCACAAGCCAATAACAATGATAGACTAAGGAAATTTAACTACAATAAAAATGTTGTTGGAAATAGGGTAATAGATTTGAGACATATCTAAATGGTGTATAATTTCTCAACCAATGTAGAATATCCAAATTACTCCTAACCCAGCCTAGGCCCGCACAATAAATGCAACAACCTTCCATTACAAGCTCCTCCTCCAATGAGAACTACACCTACTCATCACATTTTTAGTGACCTTGGAGAGCCTATTAAATTTGTGTTTTTAAAGATAATCACCACTAATATAATTATTTTTCCTATATATAAACATTATCTTTATGGCATCCCTTATCCTGATTGGTACCACCAAAATGAATTCTATGAATATCATCAAGTTAATGGGCATAATTTGTGCTACTATGTGAAAATTAAAATTTTGATTTAGAATATGTTGGATAATGGGGAGATAATATGGGATTTTGGTGATTAAAATTCTAATAATACCCTTGGAATATATCAAAATGCTTTTCCATAACATAATAACCAACCACAGTAGTAATAACAATAATAATAACAATAATGGCTAGTGTAACACCAGCAATAATAGTTTCAACAACCAAGGATAAACAAATAGAATCACCAATATTAGAACAAATAGCATTCAAATAATAGATAGAACCAAGGTCAAGATGATAACCACCAATAGACCTGCCATGTAGTTTCACATGTCTACAATAAGGTTGTAGGATAAATTGTAGGAGTTCACATTAATACCATCTTCAATAATCTGAGACCAAATACCAATCAATCAAGATTTTTAATAAATAATGACAATCTACCAATTCACATTAATAATCCTTCCTTAACCTGGTGACACATATAGGCATACCAACAAGTAAGGATTATTAATTTTGGACCCTATACCGATAACTCATCATTATCTCATGACCATGTATAAGTGTACCAGTAGCCAAGACTTTTCCTATTTGGTGCCCTACCATCATCACCATTTGTTAGAAATCATGGTCCTATATTTAATCTCAATTGTGTAATCATAACTCAAAGGTCTAAGATTACCATTCCAGGCCCACAATCATTTACCACTTCACCCATCATTCAACCAACCATTATACCTCAAAACAAACCATTTAACACTAACCAATAGAAAAAGTTTGAAATTGTGGAATAATTACAAAAGACACCTAAACAAAAATCCATTTTAGATTTTTTATGCATGTCAACAATCCAAAAAAACATTTTCAACAAGTTCCTTAGACAAATCCATGGTTTCTAGTGAAATATCCCCTGATAAATTCCAAGTTTTGGTTGGCCACCTAGCCCCAAATCAACAAGTCACTTTCAACCAAAGCGATATGTCATCCCTTAGCCCACTACATAAAAACCCCTTATACATTGAAGTTTGCATAAAGAGGAAAAAATTGAAATTCATCCTTATAGACAATGGATCTAGTCTAAACATAGTGTCTCTAAAGCTCATCAAGCTTATTGGGTACAAAATGGTGAATCTTCAAGTAGAAACCATCAAATCCTATGACAATGAGGAATGAGAATCACAAATCACCATATGTTTACTAGTTATCCTTAGGACTTTGACCCATGATACATTTTTCCATGTGCTAGGTATCAATTTTTCATACAATATGATTTTGGGTAGACCTTGGTTAGATGAAATTCATCCAATCCCATGAACATTGTAGTAATGTATCAAGTTTTACCATTCAAGGATGGAAATTTGTATACTATAATATTTTTATCCATACGATTAATACAAACACCTAGAGGCTAAATTCAAGAGCTAAAACTATCCTAATACTCCTTAATTTTCTAGAGCAGGATAAGGGAAAAATAATACTCCTTAATTTTCTAGAGGACATTTGTATTAATCCTAATACCCTTGATTCCCTTTCCACATGCCACAACCTGAGATATCTAATCATTATACCATCTCATCTAATGACATAAAATATTATTGAACCCATGATACCTTTCACATCACAAACCTTCCATAGAACCCAAAGTCCTTTAGAAGACCTAAATCCAAGCCAATTCATCAAAAATGGAAATAAAAGGGCAAAGTAAAGGACTTTTCATGTTTATACTAGTATCTATCCTAGAATAGGACCCTCATAATGGGGATGAATCATGGTTGTATAATGAAAATTAGGATGATTGTTACAATAATGAAAAGTATTCTATTCCCACTAAGATTGTGAAGAATCAAGATTATGAAGGAGGAGGCCTAAGACCAAATCAACAAGGAACACTCGGGCCAATTTCCATGACCAAATATAAAAGGCCCTATGTACTTGGATTTAAATTTCCTAGGGGTGACCCCATGTACCTTAATCATGTTTCATCACCATCAACTATTGATGAGGATGTCAACACTAAAGTAGAGTTTTATCATAGCCTTTTTGATGACCTAGCTGAAACCAACCTATTTAACCCTCACTCCATTTTTACCCTTAGACTAGTATTTCATCACAACCCATTGCCATTGTATTATTCCTAGTAATATACTGGGACCAACAAGAGTCAAACATGTTGATTTATGAGTTCCAAAATGATGAGGCTTTCTATGATTTTCTTGGCCTTAAATAAAATATTCAATTGGGGGGACCATAAATCAAGGTTCTCAATCAAGTTGGATCTTGAAGCCTATTTTGGAAAGTGGATGAATACCTTTATCCAAAATAAAATAATTAAAACATTGATGTCTCAAATTGAAAACTTTTTTGAGGTAGTTTTTAACCAGGGAAAAAGTAAAGAAAAAGGCTAGTCTAGTGGTGAAAACCTATTTCAAGCACAATTACATGAGGGTGTTGAACCTTCCTCAAACATAGCTCAGGAGACCAGTAATGATGAACTTGTCTATGAGTCTAGGTTTATTTTTAAGCAACAAAAAGCTTTTGATAAAATCTTTTAGTATTTTATAGTATTTTTTTTAACATGGCCAAACCTCCCATTGGGGGACTTTGATTCATCATGCCTAAGGGAACTTGAGGAGACAGTCCTAATAGAGAACTCTAATATTGCCACCTAGATTAAATTTTTTCCCACTGTCCTTAAATATGGTTTTACCTTTCTATTGGAAGATATAATTTATGTTAAAATTATGATCTATGAAACAATTCAAGTGATAATTTGGGTGATGGTGTACCCTAATTGATGACTAAACTTTTGGGAGCCTTAACGTTTGCACTATAGCTCTAATTGACTCACCATTTAAACCATTGGAAAGATAAGAATGAGGAGAACACTATTAGATGGAATGGAGCTTTGATATATGGTTTTTTAACCCCTAAAACCTAATCAAAGTGCAAAAAATTTCAATTTTAGTAGTGCAGTCTAAAAATAGTAAGTTTCTAAAATTAGTAATTCCTCAAATTTTGTATTGTTTTAAATCGTAGAAGTTGAACCACTAAATCTTCCTCAATATTGATGACCTTCCACATCCTCATCCTAATTTAAACATGTGTATAAATGAAGATGTAAATTGAAATATAAATTAGACATCTCTTCCCAGAGATAAGCATGTAGTTGTATTGTGATCTTGAGTAATAAAACATCTCTTCTCAAAGAATTCATTATTACTATGTTATTTTTGTGTTCTTTAAATATCTGTCAATAAAAATTTCTAAGTTTTGGATCACATTAGGTATCCAATTGAACCAAAATGGATCAAGATAGGCACATCTCTTAATAAGAAGGAATGTGAAGTCTTTTCAACCCTATTAAGGGAATTTATTGACATATTTACATGGGAATATTCTATCATGTTGGGTTTAGACCATGCATTGGTTTTGTACAACCTTATGGTAAATCCTAATGCCAAACCAATAACACAAATGTTTCATAAGATACATCCTTGAATTCTTGTATTAGTGAAGAAAGATTTGGAAAACTCTTAAAATTAGAATGTATTTGGTCGATCGATTATTTAGATTGGGTTTCCAATGTTGTTCTAGTTAGAAAAAAGCTAGAAGGAATCAAAATATGTATTAGTTTTCTTGATATAAATAAATTTTTACCTAAGGATGACTTTCCATTACTATATTTTTACATGATCATCAAATCCATAGCTGGTTATGAAATACTTTCATAAATGGATGACTTTTCAGGGTACAACTAGATTAGGATAACACAAAAATATCAACATAAGACAACATTCACCACTTCATGGGGAAAACTATATTATAAATTATTGTTACTTTTTATTAATAATGTAGGGTCCACCTATCAAAGATACATGACCATCATATTTCATAATATGATACATGGCACAGTTGAAGACTATGTCGATGACATTATTGGCAAATCAAAGACTAGGGTTGATCATACAACAATGCTTCATAATATATTTTAAAGACTTCATGACTAAAACATCAAACTTAATCCTAAGAAGTGTGTATTTAGTGTTACATAAGGGAAGTTTCTTGGATTCATTATGTCTCATCGAGGTATTGAAGTCGATCTATCCAAAGTCTAATCCATAACAAAGATGAAGCCACTGACTAATTTGAAGCAACTCTATAGTTTAAAGGGCAAGATCCAATCTATCTAACACTTCATATCATAGTTAGCCAAAAAATTCCATCCATTTATACATCTTCTAAATAAGGGAGTCACATTTCTCTAGGATGACCACTACCAGATAGCTTTTTAGCAACTAGAGAACTATTTAGCTAATCCACCTATTTTGTTACCTCATATACTAGGAAAGCCATTCTTTTTGTATCTATCCACTGATGACAATGCCCTAGGGGTATTTTAGGCTCAACATGATGATAATGGAAAATAGCATGATGTGTACTATATAATGCATACACTGGTCATGTATGATTATAATTATATGCCCATAAAAAACCTATTTAGCCATGGTCTTTGCAACTCAAAAACTATGCCATTACATGTTAAACAATAAGACCATGGTTATTTTAATATTATATTTGCTCAATTATATACTATTTAAAACAACTTTAGAAGGCTAAATGGCCAAATGGATCATACTTCTTAGTGAGTTTGACATTGAGTATGTTAACTTAAAAGCCATTAAGGGGAAAGTTCTTGTAGACTAGCTTACTGAAGCAACCTTTGCTAATACAAAGCCACTCATATTCCAATTTCTTGATGAATCCATAATGACCATCATTGACACACCTCAAGTAGCACTAGAATTTGTGTCTTGATGGATCATTTACAACACATGAATCAAGGGTAGGATTTTTATTTATTACACCACAAGGGGATCTAATCTTTAAATCATTTAGGATCATCTTTCCTTGTACCAACAACATGGCCAAATATGAATCACTTATTGTAGGTCTTTGACAAGTAGTATAATGGAACATATCTCATCTCAAGTTTTATGGTGATTCTTAGTTAATCATCAATTAGGCTACATACCATTTTCAAACTAAATATGACAAGTTAGTTCCATTTAAGGCCTTGGTTGACACTTTCAAGTAATAGAACTATAGATTCTATGGCCACTATTAGATCTCTGATTCAAAAAATAGATATGAATAAAGAGTATCAGCTCCTTATTGAGGATTTATTAGTGTCAGTTCATGAATCTTCAATCATCATGATGATTTGTGATATTCTTGGTCTTAGCTCTATTTGGTACTTAGACCTTTACAACTAACTCGATGACCAAATTATGCCACCTTTATCTCAAAATCAATACAAAACCTTCATTCATGAAACCACTCATTATACCTTAATTATATCAACCCTTTACCACCATAGTTTTGATGTAACTCTACTTCATTATTTAACTTCATTAGAATATACACTAGCATTATGAGAAGTTCATGGAGTATGTGGAGCCCACACCAATAGGGTAGTTTTATCCAAAATTCTCTTCCATATTAGTTATTATTAGCCCATGATGGATGCATATGCAACTACATATATAAATAAATGAGATAAGTGTTAATGGCATGCTAATTTAATTCATGCCCTAACCATGAATCTGAAACCAATGTTGACACCATGTCCATTTTCTATATGGGGCCTTGACCTCATTGGGAAGATCAATCCCACCTCATTTGATGGCCAAAAACATATCCTTACTACCACTAAATATTTCACTAAGTGGGTTGAAGCTATACCCATCACTTATGTGATTGGAAAGAAAATTTCCAAGTTTATTTTCAACCATCTTATTTTCCATTATGGTATCCCTTCTGACATTATATTTGATAATGCAATATCATTCAAGAATATGGATGTATAAAATTTATGTGCCAAAAACATCATACAACATTTCTCCATAATATATTACCCTTAAATTAATGGTCAGGATGAAGCATCAAATAAAACTATTGTCAACATTCTAAAAAATATTATCAATGATACCAATCATCATTAACACCTTCAGATATCATATGCCCCTTGGGCATATTATACCAATCATCATACACCCATAAAAGCCACTCTATATTCAATTGTTTATGGTATTGAGGCCATTCTTCCCATTGAGGTCGAGTTACCTTCTTTATGTATCTCTTTCAAGCATATCCTAGATGATAATGATTATCAAGTAGATCACCTAAAATAACTAGAGTTATTTGATGAGAAATGCATAGATGCATTGAATAATTTCCAAGCCTATTAGAATTAACTTTGAGGCCACTAAAATCGATGCATGAAACATAGAAAATTTGAACTTAGTGATCTTATCCTTAAATAAAACCAAAAAAATACCATGGGTGAAAATAATCATAAAGGTAAGTTCAAAACCAACTAGATTGGTCCTTTCATCATTACAACAAACTATGCAACAAGAGTATACAAGCTTACCACACTGGATAGATGAGCCGATGAAAAATAGTATACAAGCTCACCACACTAGATTGATGAGCTAATGAAACAATATCCACCTCAAGTGGTACTATGCTTGAGTAATATGGTGTATTATCTATAAGGACCATTTCAAGTTGTATCATTTTATCAATATTCTTCTTTGTACTATATCATTTTAAAATTCTATTATCCTACCAACCTATCACTTTTTCCTATCAGATATTTGTTCTAATATACCTTTCCCATAAATTGAGTCATTTTATCCTTCCCTACCTAGCCATATGACCTTGGTTTTATTCCATTTGGTTCCATCATGGTTTTTATCAAGATGATTTATATTTAGTTTTAGCATTTGTTTCACATATTCTAGATAGAGAGAGTACTTTAGAGTAGTAAGATAGTAGTTTGGTAGATGTATCCTTCCTTTCTTATTCTATTATTTATACCAATTATGATTGATTATAACCACCTATGGTAAAATCAATGTTTCACTAGTCTTTTTACTAATTATAACTACCTATGGGCAAATTAGTACCACTAACTTATGCCATTGTATCCTATTTATAACCACCTATGGGAAATCTAAGGGAATCACTTTTTTATCATGATTTAACATAATAACTATCCATTTCCTATTTAATATTGTGCCTTTATACCAACTGTGATTATTTTGTTTCAATTGGTTACTACACTAGTCAGATTCCTATGTTTTAAGGAAAAATTCTAGTGACTTGAGATCCCATCCTGAGACTATGTTGGAAAAACTTGATACTTGGTGAGTTTAGCTTAGACACCCTTTCCACCATGCTCTCACCATTTTGTGATCACCCTAAGCCAAACTCTTACCATTTTTCAAGCAACCTAAGTAACATTCTCACCATTTTGTGAGACTAAACCATTTAGTATCTCATCATCCTCCATCAAGTTGAGATACCAAGAAAATTCCAAAAACATTTCTAAAACTATTATAAAAACTCAAAACATTAACCTATTCTTTTCCTTAAGTATTCTGGGAACCCTTACTAAATCACAAGAAAATCAAGTGTTCCTTAGTTTCCCCATCTTTTTTAGTCTTTTATCCCATGCTCTCACCATTGTATGATTCCATTTCTATTCTTCTATCTCATCCATTATGTATTTTTCATTAGTTATCATTTTCTTCCTATTTCTTGGGAGAACTATATTCAAACTAAATTTTTAGTTGGATATTACATCCATAAAACTATGCAAGTAACATCCACTTGCCTAGTGCATATGGAGACATCTTGGCTACCCCCTTTCTTTTCTTCCATTCTCCAATCATTTTTTTCAAATTTTTTGCCTATATTCTATGGGCAATGTTCATCATGTTGTTTATACTAATAGTAGGACTAACTTTTTTTTTTCTTTGCTTGTTTGTTTATTTGTTTGTTGTTTGGGTGTCTATTTGTTTAATTTCAACATTATTGTCTTGATTCAATCTATATGCATTCATTGGGTGATTCCTTATGCATTTACACTTAAATCCATCCATATTCATACATCTACACTACCATCATAGGTGCATTGTTTTCCCTTGAATATTGGATTTAGAGAGTCAATATTTATGCATCTTTTAGCTCAATCCTCATGGTGTTCTATCATGATGACTACTATACAATGCTACAAAAAAAACCATCTTCAAGAAGTATACTAAGCACTAGAGGCATCAACATATCCTTAACACCAACATCCACATCTAGTCCAAATCATATCCTTAATAAAGTAATTAATCACAAAATAATTTCAACCTTTGTTAGTTCAGATGAGCATCTCCCTCCTAGCAGGTTGTTCTAATTCATCATTACCTTCTCTGTAAAGTTACCCACATCATATTTTCCATCATCAGCCAATAAATAATGTTTTCCATAATTAGAGTCCAATGATTCTAACTAATTATGGAAAAAACATTATACACCATCCCACCTACATTTCTTAATGATTATAACAACCTTTGAGAAAATAATTGTGATCTCACCAAATTTACTTTATTTTTTCCCAAATATGGACATATTAATATCTATTTCATCTATCATAACTAGGGTAGCTCCATCTTCTCAATGATTATAATTACCTTTGGACAAATCATTGTGTTATCATACCATGTTTCCACTATCAGGGTACAATGATTATAACTTCCTTTAGACAAACCATTATAGACTATCCCACTTGCATTCTTAGTGATTTTGACTAATTTTTCAAACTCATTGTGTTCTCACCCCATCATCTTCATATGTTTGGTTCCCTCATTTCGCTTATTTCTTTTCAAGGGACCATTTGCCAACCTACTTGCATCAATAGTTCCCATGAGGGGGCATCATATAGTTCATCCATTATCATTAAAATTGTATCCATATAGAACATTTTCATTATTTGAGAATATTTTATTTTGCTTATAGCTTGTATCACCTTTCCAAATAAGGGCAAACTGTAAACACCTAAAATTGGACACTAATGACCTCCAACTAGGATTTTGACCAATTTATATCCAAAATGCATAATTTGGCCTAAAACACTAAAACACATTAAATGATTTGAAATTGTTATATATAAGTGCCAATTTTGGCCAAAGTGTCACTAAATGTGGTAATGCAATTTATGAGATAGCTAACTTTGATTAGATCATTTCGAGTCAAAATGACAATTTCACACCTAGGTGCTCTAAATTGCTCTTTTCTACCAATTTTATTGCACAAGACATGTGCCTTTGTTATTTTATGTTGAAAACATCCTAAATAGGATAATAGATATAACACATATAACATTGCATCATAATTTTAATCTAGTCAAATTTTGATCTAATAATATAACATTCTAACCAATTTGATTAATTTGTGTACCAATGGCCAAGATTTGCACCAAAATTGATAAATCATTGTTAAGGATAATAAATTTAGATCAAGATCTTAAGTTAGAATTCCATAGAACTTGTTGAATACTTGTTTTTTTAAATTGATTATGATTTTATACATCATCAATTGACATCATTTCTTAGAAAGACATCCCTAGGCTATAAATGCATAAAATATCAAGATTAAGCCCTCTCATGCCTCATTAATGCCTCCCATTCCTCTCTATCCCAAAATTTATGAGGTCATTTATTGAATTTATCCTCCAAAATGATATAGATTCTTAGCCACACATATTAATCTTGAGATGGATGGTTCAAGTTCATTCTAATCATTTTGAAAAATCTATAAATAGGAGGCCTTGCCTATTGATTTTTAAGCTATCTTAGTGTAAATTTATAATTATATAAATCTCTCTCAAGCCATTTATGTAATTTTTATCATTCCCAATTGTTTATCCAATCCAAATCCATTAGTGTCAAAGAGAGAAGGAGCAAACTAACTCTTTTGATGAGGACTCATTGAGCACAAGTGGAGAAAGCCACTTCAACAAACTATTTGGAGCATCCAAGGAAGGTGAAAGATTTCTTTGTCTTTTGCATTCTAGTTGTGTTTCTCATTTAGTTTTGTTCTTATGCTCCCCCTTTGAGATAGGATTAAGGTTTTATTATTAATTTGTTTTATTTGGATTTTAATTTCATTCACTAACACCATACTAATCTCCCCTTATTACAATCCTATGTTCATAGTGAAAACTTAACCATCAGTGGTTAGGCCTGACTATCAACGGTTAGGGTGACCGTCATTGGTTGAGGGTTAGGGTTAGGGTTGGTTAAAAGGTGGGTTAGCCAGTAGGTCAATTCTAGCTAGAGTTAGTTTTGGTTTATGATCAAAATGTTAAGGTTGGTCCTTAGGGGGTCTTAAGGTGGTCCAACACTTAGAATCATAGTGTGTAGTTTTCTAGTGTCTACATTTTCCCCTTTTTTGTTATTCAATTTGTATCAATAAGTGTTAAAACAAAAATGGAGTGCAAGTCAAAGGTTTGATTGCCTTGAGCATGGGAGGAGGTTTTCCCCCTCAAATCAAGAGTTGATGAGGTGAAATAGAATTGGGTGTGGGTTTGATAAGTGGTTAAGTTAGTGTTGATTTGGTGGTTGATAGGTTAAGTAATAAAGCATGAACACGTGCACAAAGTGTGACTAAGTTCGATAGCTAAGATCATGCATTGACTAGGTTAACATGGTAAAAAATAAGGTTAGTTTTAGAAGGATAAGTGATAAGTGGACCATATGACCATATGTAATGGTTGGGTTGTGCTCATAAACTCAAGTCTATTAGAGAAGGTCAGTGTTGTCATGGGTATCCAAGGTTGGAAGTTATCTTGTGAAGACACAAATTGGATGGGTGTAAATAATGTGGCATAAGATCAAAAAGTATTAAATATGGTATATGGTTAGTGTGGTTAAAAAGACCAAGGCAAGGTCATCATAAATCATGTGCTACTTTGTACCAAAATGGCCAATAGTGAGGTGACATGATCTAAGGTAATTTTGGTGGAGGAGGTGATCTCTGATTAGTTAGGTTGGTTTGGTTTGGGGTTAAGAAAAGTTGTTTAGAGGTAAAATAAAAATGTCAACATCCTAACCATCAATGGTCAGGGGTTTTGAAGTCAAGCATTGATGGTTAGGTGCTAAACCCTAAAAGAGTAGAGATAAAAAGTGTCACTATGATTGGTTTGTCCTGGCATGCTACTTCTTAGCATGTTGTTTCTTATAATTTTGTGGGAAAATTATGATAGTGTTGTGCTAGTGGTTTATTGGGTAAGGTTGACTATGGATTTGACTGAGTGGATTGATAAGGATGTAGGGTGGGTGAGGTAAGGCACATGGATAGACTGTGAGTCCTAAGGTTCCTCCTTAATGATGGTCGAGTGAGGTAGTGGTTATCATTCAATTGGTAGAGTATGTTGATTTTGTAAAATACATTAGATTTATGTTTAGTTGTATTATGATTGAGTGCTTTTTGTATATGGGTTTGGTTTTAATTTGACCTAGGTTTAGGGTTGGATAATTTGTTTTAAGGTTGAAATGGAAATTGGAAGGGTAGGATGATTTGAGGTAGGTAGGGTTAGGATTAGGTAGAAATTTTTAGCTTAATTATGATTAAGAAATGGGTGTTTGGGTAGGGTAGGGTTGGGATGTTACACTGGCGGTCATGTTGCAGTGACCATAAAAAATCATACCTAACCATTGATGGTTGATAACCATTGGTGGTTGGATTATCTAACTATCAGTGATCACCATGACCATCAGTGATCAAGAAAATGATGATGCACTTTTAAAATGGTGAGTTGAGTGGTTATTTGAGTTTGATAGTTTGAATGTTTGAAATGTAGTTGTTGATGCTAGTGGATTAAATGTGTTATTAATAGTGATGTCAAGGGTTTGATAGGTAAGATTTAAAGGTTAATAGTGAAGGTTAAGGTCAAGGGTCACATCTTAGGTTAAGTTAAAGGTAATAGGTGAAGGTGTAAATAGGTAGTGGTCTAAATATTTAAGGTTGATGTTTGGTAGGTAATGTTGATTAGGTTAATTGATAGGTTAAGTTTTTGGCTTCAGAGATAAGCCAAAGGTATATGTTAGAGTAGGAAAATGTTGTGAGTATCATAAGAGATAGGTGCAAGAGGTTAAATTCGTAAGAAAAAATAGTATAGATAATTAAGTTTATTTGATATCAAATATTACAGGCATGGGAGAAGATTTATATGTGAGATTGGGTATCATGTATATTTCTCTAGATTTATTAAGGGATGACTATAGATGACTGGGATCATATAAAGGAGGTAGGCCTTAGTGTGATCATGTATTACAATCATGTGACATGGGATGTGGTCATGATTGTGGTACTCATCAAGAGATGGGATCCTACCATGAACACCTTTTTATTACCTACAAGTGAGATGACCATCTTATTAGAGGATGCCCACAAGATTACATAACTACCCACTCAAGGTGAGCTAATTTACCATATAAAGAGGGAAGATTGGGGTGACTTCATGGAGCTATTATATGGAGATGACCTCAAATTTTCAACGTGGCATATAAGAGGCTTAAGCTAGACTCTACTATATTAGAGGGTGAGAGATGATAGGAGGATTTTGATGATGATTATGGTGGTGTTTTTGTGATTTATCATACTAGATTCAATCAATAGGAGGTTCCCTTATATGTTTTTAGGGGTATTGGTTGAGATGTTATTGGGATGCACAATATTTTTTTAGGTGCCTATATTTCTGGTTTAGATATATAGGGAGATGTGGGGATTTAGATCCCACAAGATGTATGGTATCAACATCAAATTTGTTATCTAATAATGATCCTATGAACATATCTAAGTTTTGAGGCTAATGGGGATACCATGGGAGGGGTATGTAAAAATAGGTTTATGAGGTGGAGATCTAATTTTTCCCTTTTAGGACTAGGTGGATGGGTTCATCATATTGATTGATTCAAAGGTTCACTAGATACCTTGGTTGTAAGACACATGATTTGGAGACCCTATATTATGTTTATGGAGTGGGATCACAATAGGAGATACGCTATCCCTATAAAGCTATAAGTGAATTTTTTATAAGAGAGAGGGTGACACAAAGCTCATTCCTTTTGATAGGGTACAGTGATAATTTGGCCTAGTGTAGGATATCCTAGGTTTATTCTCAAGATATAACCAGGAGGATGCAAGGTTGCTACTTCATAAGCCATTGTTAGTTCAATTTCTCTTGATCATGTGGATAGACCAAGATTATGTAGGTGTTACAAAATCATATCCTACATGGTACTAGGTACTATATGTAGTGGCTAATTTTGGGGGGATGATGGTCATCATCAAGTGATGGATGTTGACCTAGTTGATAGAGGTGGTCAATGGGCTCAATTATAGGGGGTTACCCTAGATGTATAGGATATGAATACAAAGAGGGATCAAGTATGAGTGGCACTAGACATGGTGTAGGCTTTTATTGTAGCATTATAAGGTCAGTTGGTAGTGGCACAAGGTTAGGTAGATATAGTTACAAGTGAGAGGGATTAGTCTAGAGCTATGTTAGCTTTGGTTACCCAGGAGAGAGACTCCTTGAGATATGCCAAAAGAGGAACCATAACACTTATAGGACCACCAAGAACTATTTAATCTCTATACATACTTAGCTACAGTGGATGAGTTCTACTATTATGAGGCAATAGTCTTCAAACATGGTCCTAATGAACCCTGACGCGGTGAGTATAGACCTAGTATGGATGGAGGTGTTGGCATGGTGACACTAGGTTAGTGGGTTGCATCCAAAAGAGGATATGTAAGTACCTTGGGAGGATAGGCACCAAGAGGCAAAAATACCCCAAGGGCATATTTTGAATATGAGACATTACACATGTTGATGTATATGATTTTGATACTAGCCTATGAGATGATGCAATGAGATGTATATTTATTTTGAGAGATATATGTGTATTTTTGTATACATGATGATGTTTATGGTTGATTATAGACTCATGATTTATAGATATAATATTTATCTATTGCTTATGGTTTATGGTTGTCATGGTCATGTTGATTATTGATTATGGTTATGCTCATGATGATATGGATATAGATGTTGATATAGACTCACCTAGATATGCATGTGTTGAGATATATTTTTGTTTATGTTCATGATGATATTGATATGATGGTTATATTTGGTACATTTGATATGGTAATTATTTGTATGATAAATGGATAATGTTATGATGTTGATCACATGGATTATTGTTTATGGTTTGTTATTATTTTTTATGATGATGATGTTGTTTAAGGATTATTCTAATGAGGTTTATGATAATTAATATTATTTTTATTGATGATGTTTATGGATGGTTTTGGCTATGATGCTAATATGTTGATATTGTTTTGGTGTAAGTGGTTTATTACATTATTATTTATGGATGTTTATGATGTTGATGGTAATGAGTATGTGTATGGATATGGTTTATACTAAAGAAGTCTATTTTTTATGACATGATGATGATATGATGTGGTTATGATTTTGGTCATTTTATTTAAGGTGAAGCACATAAAGTAAGTTAAATAACAAAACAAGATGTCAAAAAGGGTAGATAATCAAAAGACAAATGTCTAAGTGAATATATCAACCAGTATGAGAGGATAAGAAGAGGGCACGATGTTTCTTATTTGGCAAAGAATAAAATAAACCAAATTAGGATTGACTTAAGGGAAAAAATCCCTTTGAATGCTTCACATTAGTGTTTTTTAGTTGGTTAAAAATGGTGTCTTGATCACATTATGTCAAGTGAGCTCAAAAACTTCCCTTGCATATAGTGTATAAAGGGGAGATGGATGAAAATGAAATCTTCTTGTGAGACTAGCATGCATCTTTAGGAATGTACCAAAGAGTCAATATAAACAAGTCTATGTAATATAATATGTATATTGATTGATGTAGGAAATCTACTCATGAGAGTCAATTATAGATTTCAAAATTATTGTGCTTATGAGAGTTGATTGCACCTTTCAAAATTATTTTGTTTTTTCTATTGCTTTGTAATGGGTATTTTACTTATTTTGTTGTTTCTTGGGAGGGTTGGGGAATATAATCAATGAAAGAAGATTCTAATAAATTTCTATGCTTTGATAAATGCTTTACTCAACCATCCATTAAGGGAGTGGTATAAGCTTATGTGCTTTGCTTAATGATTTTGATAGCTATCCTTTAAGGGAGCAGTCTACCTTATTTTTAGTAATTTTGATATGTTTTGGGTATATTTCCTTCAAAGGAGCAATCTTTGAATGCTAAGAATTCCCTATGATCAATTTTAGTTATGAATTTGATTTTGATTTTGCTTGACATAGAATTGCTTATATAGGATTAAAGGCTATCCTTTTGTGAAGGTAAAACTAAAAGTACAAGATGATTAAGTAGGTGTGAAAGAGGTTTAGGTGAGTAGCTCAAGTTGGGTTAAACATTTCTACCAATAATCATCTTCAGAGACAAGATTGTGAAAATATACGTGAAGAGAGGGAATTTTGACTTTGAGAGGAAATATAGCCTCTAATTTGAAGACCAAAGAGAAATGGGTAACACCCATAGGTTTTTGAATGCTAGTATGATATGCCCATAAGGCAAAGGGGACATGTAAATGTCAATCCTGACCAGATGCATTAACCATTTTAGTTGACATGTTATTGAGAGCTTTATTATAGGTCTCTAGCTATATATTTTCTTGAGGATAATAGGGTGATGAGAAACTTAACTTGATACTAATTACATCATAAATACCTTAGACTTGTTTGTTTTTAAAATATTTTCCATTATCAGTGATAATTTTGTGATGAACACTGAAATGATAGATGATTGATAAAGTTGATAATATTTTCTACTTTGGTTGAGACAAGAAGAATAGCCTCTACCCATTTGGTAAAATAGTTAGTCATAGTGATGATAAAATGATGTCACTATGAAGAATGAGGGTTAATTTTACCAATGAGGTTCAAACCCCATTGTGAGAAGGGCCATAAATCTGTGGATATATGAAGACTATGGCTAGGTGCATGATGTAAATTGGCATGTTGTTGACATTTAACACACCTTTTAACATAATCATAGTAGTCTTAGTTAAGGGTAGACTAGTAGTAGCTAAGGTGAAGTATGAATTTATCGATGGATAGGTTACTAAAGTGTCCCCCATTAATCACATCATGCATTTACCTAATGACAAGATAGGCTTCATGACCACATAGGAAATATAAGAGGACTCCATCAAAGTTGTGTTTATAAAAAATTCCCCCTAGTATAGAATAACATAAGGTACTCTGGATAAATTCCCCATGATCATTCTTGGAAAGACCAAAAGGAATGATGGCAATGTTAAGATAGTTGAAGGTTTGTTGATACCAAATATCAAGTTGGGTTTCCTTCACATTAAAGATGGTAAGAGAATCTAGTCTGACATTATATGGATAGGTAAGTCTGTGGATAATGATAGATAGATTAGATTAAGTGGGTTTATATGGGATCTGAGAGGAAAGGGAAGCTATTGTATCACTAAACTTGTTCATAGATCATAGGGTTGTTTACATATAGTAGTCCTCAAATGATGTTAAGAGTTTATCAACTAGTTATTTTTACTATTTTAAAACATCATTCTTACACTAGTAAGATCCATTGATTTGATTGACCACTATTTGATAGTCACCAAATATGTTGATCATTTTGAATCCTAAGGCTAATGAAATTTGAAGGCTTATTATTAGGGCTTGATACTTAGCCATATTGTTATTACATTTAAAATCTAGCTTGAAGGATAAAGCAAGAGGTTCACCATGAAGAGGGATAAGGATAATGCCAACTCCACCACCACTTTTACACTTTTATACATCAAATAACATGGTTAATTGATAGGTGAAGTATACCTAAGAGAGGGTTACGATGAATTCATTGAGAAAATCATGAGGAGGGTGATCATCTATTAGTGGTGCATTAACCAATTAGTCAGTACTGACTTATCCTTCAAGTAAATTTTGATGAATAAAATCAAGGTAAAATTAAGCTAAAATCATGAGCCACTTGGACATACATTGGTTTTGGTATGTCTTGGAGTGCATATACCTGAGTGGGTTGGTATTGGTTATGACATAGGTTTTGTGGTTAAGAAGATAGTGGTGAAGCTTGGTGGATATAAAGATTATCTAAGCAAAGTTTCTCAATATGTGTGTATCAAATATCATACTCTACAAGTGTGTGACTAATGTAGTAGATGGCTTAATCTTTGTGCTGTTCATATTGATGAGCAAGCATTGCCCCTAAGGAGTGGTTAGTGGTGGAGATGTAAAGGTAGAAATGTTTATCATCTTTAAGAGGAGTGAGGACAAGTGGAGATAAAAGGTATTGTTTAAGTGAATCAAATGCCTTTTGATAGTCATTATTCCACTTAAAAGATACATCCATCTTTAGAAGGTGGTGAAAGGATTGGCATCATTTTGAGAGTTGAGAGATAAAGTGATGAATGGATTGGAGCTTCCCCTACAAGCTTCAAAGTTTATAGAGTTGGGTTGGAGGTGGCATGTTGATAATTTATTTGATTTTAAATGGATCAACTTCTATTCCCTAAAGGGAGATGATAAATTTAAGGAATTTTTATAACAAGACCCTAAAAATGTACTTCTTAGGGTTAAGGTAAACATGGTAGTAGATGAGGTGCTTAAAGATAATCTTGAGAATGATTAAATGATCCTTACATTATTTGGATTTTCCAAGAAGGTCATTAATATATTCCTCAAATATTTTTTGAATAAGGTCATAGAAGATGTAGGTCATAATGCATTGGTAGGTTACACAAACATTTTTTAGTCTAAAAGGCATGACCCTATAATAAAAGATTCTTAATGGGGTGATGAAGGTAGTTTTGTGTTGATCTTTGAGGGTGATTAGGATCTGATTGTATCCCAAGAATCCATCCATAAGAGATAAAATTTTGTGTTCAGCTATAAGATCAAATAGCTAGTTAATTATTGGTAGAGGAAAGTCATCTTTTGGGAAAACAAAGTTGAGGTCACAAAAGTCCACAACAATGTATAATCCCCATGTGGCTTTGGTGATGGGCACAACATTCAAGACCCATTGGGGGTATTCAATGGGTTGAATGAAGTTGAAAAATAAGAGACATTGGAGCTCTTATTTGACGAGAAGGGATATGTGAGGGTGCATTCATCAAAGTTTTTACCTAATGGGTTTGGCATCATAGTTAGAAACTATGTTGTGGGTATCAATGGAGGGTCAATTCTTGGCATGCCATTTCTAATACCAATAAAATAATATGTTGTGATCTTTTAGGAAGCAGGGTAATTTCCAAAGGTCCTCACAATTTAGTGATTGGCCAATTTTGACAATGTAGGGGTTATCTGGAGTGCCCAATTTAATATGAATGGGAGATTCATTCAACATAGTTGAAGTCTCTAGAGGTATGGATTTATGGATAGAATAATCTAGTGTACCAAGATAGGTGAGAATAAAATCATCATCTTGAATGGTATGAATGGTAGGAGAGTCATCTCTTATCATCTCATGATGGGTTAGAGGAATGGGTATGGTTGCCCCATCATTTTGATAAGTCAGGGGTTTGAGGTTGATCATGTTGATGGAAAAAAGTTAGGGGTACTTTTATTTATGTGAATTTAAACCTCATCATTAGGAATAATCCATGAATCATCTAGTTCATCAAAGTATTCTTTTGATATAATGCCTACACTAGTAAAGGCCATGGATACAAACTAATAAATGATGGGTTTATCTTTCCTCATGGTCAAGGGACCTATAGATGTGTGGGGAGAGTGGTACGTATCCAACACAAAAGGTTTTGTATTAATACTCTCTAAAAACCATGTAATTTATCTTAAGAAGAACGATGTCTAGGGATTCATTCGAAGTAGGTGTTAAATCATCAAGGTGGATATATTTCATAGATTTTGGATTATGAATGTAACTATAAGTGTTTGGGAAATAACAAGTGGGATGAGATTGGTCTATTTGATAACTGTGAAAGTGTTATATTTCCCCTAGGATGGTGACCTCCATTCTTGAATACGAGAATTTTAATAATTGATGGAGGGTAGAGGGAAATACTTGTATATCAAATATCTACTCGAATCCCAAAAGTAGATTATATGGGAGATCAACATCCACTACATGGATTAAAGTTTGGTGGACTATGGGTCCCACATCTATAGGAAGATAAATAGTTCCTAAAAATATTCTTTCATTATCATCATAAGCTTTGATCATTATGAGAGTAGGCCCTAATGAAGACTTAGATTATCCCAACTTCTTGAGAAAGTCCAAATTTCAAAAAGTTAAAGCTGGCCCTCCATTTATGAGTACCCATGGTATTTTATGATTATAAATGGAAATTTTAATTAATAATGAATAGTGATAGTGTAGGCCTATAGGTGGTATGTCTTATGCACTAAAAGTGATCTATTGGGAAGGAGACAAATGAGCTATCAATGCTTGAAATTGGCTTGTACCAATTTCTCTAACGACTTTGAGTTCATTCAAGACTTGATTGAGAATCTTTTGATGTATTGATGACATCTTTAGAAGATCCATAATATTGATTTAATTGAGAGCCTTTTCAAGATATTAGATGGTGTCATATGTTTTTTCAAAATATCTTGTTTTAAAAGATATTCACTTTTTGAGATGCTAAAGTGGATGGATCCTTGGGTGTGCTCTAAGCACTATAATGTTTACATGTTGTGTAGTTACTAAATAGTGAGCTATTACCCTATTAATTTTAAGGATTGTGGATGGTGTCTATGTGGGCTCTTGGGGACTCCAAATTTTAATGGTATGAAATGGAATGATATTTGGTTTGATTAGAATTAGAGTCTTGACCCTGATATTTAAGTGATTTCTTTTGCCTTTGATCGTGACTAGGTAAGGGGTCTTAATATATTCCCAATTACTAATTTTTGGATTGACTGGTCAAACTCTCCCCTTCAATTTCAATATATCCTTTCTCAATTAAATCTTGGATGTAGTTACTTAATTACATGCATTTATTAGTATCATGTCCCTTGACTCTATAATATTGACAAAATTCATCTCAACAATACCAATCTAGTCATAGTTTACTATCATCCAATGGTTGGATTTCATGGAGAGTAATCATATTATCATCTATTAACTATTGTAGGACCATTTCTATGGGTACACCAAGACTAGTTAGAGGCCTCTTTCCATTCAAGGTTTTAGCTTTCCCTATGGTACCCTTATATTAGAGACATTTTTTTTGGTTAGTAAAGGAAGTTTTTTGCATTGTTTGAACATGTTTAGAATATATTAATTCATCACTTATGACATTTTTATTTTTATTAAAGACATTAGGATTACCCAAAAAATAATTATCTTGATTATAACTTTGTTCATTTTAGGTATATAGTTAAATTGTACCTTTCTCCACAAGTGCATTTTTAATTAGAAGCCCCTTTTCTATGATTTCATCAAAAGACTTGGCACATTGTAGCTTTAATTGATATTTCAATTTAGTATTAAGATTTTAATGAATATTTTGGCCAAATCCTCATAAACCATGCAACAAAATTGGATAGAAAGGCTTCTCCAACATTTTAGAAATGAATCCAAGCTTTTTGCATTTCTTTGTTTAGTATTATACAAATCTATGATAGAAATTTCATGTTCAATGTTGAAATAAAAGTGTCACATAAATGTTTCTATTAACTCTCCAAAGCTAGATATGGACCTTTAGGTAAATTCATAAACCACTTTATTGCAGGACTTATGAGACTTTTAGGGAAAATTATGAGAAGGTAAGAATCGTCATAGGCAACCTCATGACATGTTATATATATTTCTTGCACATGGTAGTGTGGATCCCCTTTCCTTCTATATTTATCAAATTTTGGGCTCAAAGTGTGTTGGGAAGGTTACTTTCAAGATACTCATGTCCAAGGGAGATGTACAAAAGTCTTCATATTTATATCTCATTACTTGGGTACGAGGATCAATCTATTGAAGAGTTTCCTTCATCATCCTCCACTCTTGAGTGAATGAGGGGTCTATTATTGGATTGGAGGCTTATCCTTGGATTGTCTAGGTCTCTAATGATGAGGATTGGTATTTCTAACATGTTATATTGGTGAAGTTAGTCTTTGGTTTTGAGCATGAAATTGAGAGGCAAGGGAATTAATTTATTAAGTTAATTGGTCTAATAGATCCTCCAAGGCATTTATTCTCTTTTCATCCTCAACATGATTATTTTTTGGGGGGTTCTTATTCTGATTCAATTTATTGTTCATGATCCACAAGATTATCCTCTTCTTGTTCTTGGTTGACATTATTTTGGTGGGGTGGAGTGGGAGGTTGAGTGGATGGGAAAATGAGATGTTGTAAAAGGTAGAAGTTAGTGTTCCCCCCATTATAATGACCTAAGAAAGGATTTGATCATTGTTATCATAGATATATTGGTCAAATTAAAAACTAACCTCATCACTATGAAAGAAGTCATTTATAAACCAATCTTCCTCTCTAGGGGTATGCATGTCACTATGTGTGTCATCATTATCCCAATTTTGTCTACCTAGATTCCAAAATATGTCATTTTCCTAATTATATCCTTATCTTATTCTTATAATTTGGGCATGGCTTCTGATAAGCATGATGGATTGTAAAGGTGATGTAATAATAGTGATTAGGTGTGACTTTGATATAAGATGATGGGAGAGAAGGTGAATTTAGATACAAATTTTATCTTAAACCCAAGACTAAAAATTGTCAAGAGAGGTGATTAGATGTGGCTTAAATTTGAATTTTTTATAGAGGATATGAAGATTAGAGTGTTCTAGAGTAAATAATAATAGTTAAGAGTAACTTGGGATTAATGTATGTAACTTGGGTATTAACCAAGGCTGATTAACCTAGGTTACTTAGACTCATGTGTGGTTTAAATTTCTTCCAGAACATTTATAATTATTCAGTAAACATGTTAGGTTTGGATGTTAATAATATTGTACTAGGTTGGCATGGATCTAACCACATGGTAGGACTATTCATTTGGAAACTAGTTGGTTTCACATTACCAAATGGGTTCATCTAACCTACCCATTAATTGTTATAAATAAAATGGTATGGTGTATCATAATGTGACAAAGAAGTTGAAGATTTCAGCCTTGTAATAGTTCTATGAAAAATATATAGATTATGTTTATATTTTGTATTATAAACTTGTTTCAAGTGGTTTTGGTCTCTTGGATAGATATTAAGTGATATTTAATGTATCTTTTCTCAACACTTTCATATTATCAGAGCATTAGGATTTTTACTGGAGCCTTTTACCCATAGATTCTTACCCACACTTTCTTGAAATTCTCTCTGATCTAACCCTATGGCTCTTGCATATTTTCTTTAGAGCTTGTCTTGAATAAATAGTTATTTTATTTGACATATCCTTTATTGTCTTTGTCATTATAGTTATTCTTTGGTGGATCTCTTTATCATCTCTTAGTGTTTTAGCCTTCATGTATTGTAAGGAAATTTTTTTTTAGGAAAAAAATTTCTAAGAGCTTTAAAAATCTCAAAAACATTGAAAATTGTAGGGGTATTTTTTTGGTCTAAAATATCTTATTGAAAGGAGGAAAGAGTTTAAATATTTATTGGTGTTGGAATCCAGATGTTTTGGAAGGTGTTGTTGTGTGGAAGTGAAGAAGGCATGGAAGGTAGAGTGTTAGAGAGAAAAATAAAAGTTAGGCATTCCATTTTTTCCTCATCTACTATTTCAAGGCATTATAAGGATAGATAAAAAGTGGTGTTAGAACTTTATAATTTTTGCATTGAAATGTGACAAAAATTGCATTCATACTAGCCTACGTTGACCTAAGCATAGCCATTCATTCTTCTCTATTGAATGACAAATCATAATTTTTTGTTGGAATCAATAAAAATAGCCTTTTTTTATGCATGGAGGAGAGAGGAACACTATTTTTTTTCTATTATTTTTTTTAACCTACTATATTGAAAATTGCAAACCTGATCTTTCTAGAGGTAGCATGGAACACTTGGAATAAGGAGGAATTGGATTGAGTAAAGCATGCCATCTTGGACTAAGGCACCATTTTATAGAGCTACATGGAGTTTATTTTCCTTTTTGGACTGAGGCACCATCCTTATTTGTTCAATCTACTAGAATATATATATATATATATATGTACTTGGACTGCACAAGTTTGGATTGGAACCTTCCTTGGGTTGCCTTCATAGATCCATAAGAACACTTGTATCCAGCATTAGGTTCCTTAAAAGCACCCTTCTCAGTCAAAAAAATTGTAATCCATCATTTCTCCACTCAAAAATAACCTACTAATTCCTTATTTTGTTTTAAAATCTAAATTATTTTTAAAAACAGGAATTCATACTCATTTGCATGCACATTGAGGTCACCAACAAGGTTAGTTTTCAATTTGGTTGGTTTTTCTAAATCTGTGGTTCATTTTTGGTTCCAATGAGTTATTGTAAGTTACCTTCAATTCCTTTTTGGACACAAAAATTAGTTTTTAGTGCATTTTTTAATGTTTTTGATCCATTTATGGGAAATCTTATTGCCTATAACTTTTGAGCCATAATCAAATTTGAGTTCCATTGTTTTCAAAAGTTTATGGTTTTCTATTATCTATCCATTGGTGTTATTACTTTTTAAACATGCACTAATTTTATAAAGTGACAAATTTGGGGGGGGGGGGGATGGGGGGAGGGGTCCTTAATAAAATCTTCTAGGGGGTTGTCTCAGTGTTAATTTGTGTACCTTTTTGCATTCTTTATGCTCTTTGGTGATTCACTAGCATGGTGTCTACTTATGGTATTGACCATTTTGAGCCTTTGAATACACATTATTACCATACATGGATACCTTGAATGGAGACAATCATAAAATGCAAAGGATTATGGTCCTTAATGAATGAAACTCAACCATAATTCACTTGAGAGTATGAAAATTTTCAACACCAACACAATTTCGATGAATTTATGGGTCTAATAGGGACTTATGTGAGTGATAGTTTGTTAGTTATTTTTTATGGTTATGATACTCCATTCAAAATGTGGGCTAAGCTAAACGGTTTATTTTCAAAATTACATCACATGAGAGCCATGTAGCTTGAAGTGGAAATTACTTCACTCAATCTAGATGAATTTGCCTCTATTGTAGACTAAGTCACTAATTTTAAGAATTTATTGGCACAATTAAAGGGGAGTGGAAAAAATAAATAAATAAAGAATATTTATACTTGAATTTGTCCAAGTTGCATGGTCCATTTTAAACCTTTACTTCTACTTTTTTCTCTAGCTTGGATGCCTTAGGTGTTGCATTCAAAATGCCTAATTTAAAGTTATTTTATGAGAGATTTATAAGGGAAGAATCCAAATTATCTCACCTTGATTCTTTCACCTCTAAAAAATCATTAGTAGCATCACATCTTAAGAATAAGGGAAATACAAAGAGTAAAAATAATAACACTCCTCCATCTAAAAGTTCACCTAATCCCAACACTCTCACATCTAAATCAAAATCATCTTCTAAATCCAAGAATAAGTCTAGCCTATCTTGATCCTATTATGAGGGGACTATTCATGAAGAGTCTAGGTGTTCTAATAGAATGAAATACCTAGAGGATGCCATCAAGAAACATAAGATTTATATCTCCACTTCTCCATATAATGAACTTAGGAAATCACTTAATGTTATCAAGAGATCACAGTTAACTATTTCAAATCATTGGGTTCTAGATTCTTGTTTTTCTCATCATATGACTTCTTCCAAGGAGTAATTTATATCTCTTGGTTTGAGTTATACTTTCAAAATTGAGGTTGGAGATTCTTATTTTATATTTTTTAAGGGATAGGGTGACATAAAAATAGATGGTGATTATATCCATGATGCATTATATTTTCCATACATCACCACCAATGTTATTTTAGTTTCTCATATTTATCATTCTAGTTGGGGCAAGAAAATGAATTTCACACCGTAGGGTGCTCAAGTTTAATATTTGATAGAGCCTCACACACTTATTACATAAGGTGTTTTTTATCATAGTTCTTGGCTCTATTAATTTGAAGGAGTTTAGATATCATAATATGGTAGAGGGTCTTCCTACAATTTCATGTTTCGATGGAGTTTGTCCTAATTATGCATTAGGGAAACGACACCAAGATCCATTTCCTAAGGATATGTCCAAGAGATATTCTTCACCACTTGAGCTTGTACATAGTGATTTGAAGGTCTTTCCAACTCCTTATTTCAATGGAGTTAAGTATGAACTTTCCTTTATTGATAATTTATCAAGGCATATTTGGGTTTATTTTCTTGAGTACAAGAGTGATGTCTTTGTTCACTTCAAATTATTTAAGGTTTTGGTTGAGAAACAATCTTCAAGTTTCATCAAGAAACTACATATAGGTAATGGGGGGAATACTTCATTTGAGAGTTTTCTAATTTTTTAGTAACTCGTGTATTGTTCACCAACATTTTGTTTCACATACTCCACAATATAATGGCCTAACATAATAAAAGAACCAAACTTTGAAGAAGATGGATAATTTCATGATGCATTCATGAGATTTACCTCCTATCTATTGGGTAGAGGTATTTAATTATGAGAACTACATTCAAAACCACACACCACATAGAGCACTTAAGCATATGA
Source organism: Torreya grandis (assembly GCA_037957365.1). NCBI lineage: Eukaryota > Viridiplantae > Streptophyta > Pinopsida > Cupressales > Taxaceae > Torreya > Torreya grandis. The sequence goes on along the minus strand of JARHVA010000812.1, from coordinate 3,965,683 downwards.
CTCTAAAGAAGGCTTAGTCTAGAACCAATCTTAATGTCTCATTTTTTTTAGTATTTGGGATCCATGCTTGGGAATTTATCCCAAAGAAGAAAATGAAAGCATTGGATAAGAAGAGCAAAGATTTGATTTTTGTAGGGTATTACAAGGACATGATAACTTATCAATTTTTAGATCCTAATACTCATGATGTTCATTTTCAAACACATGTATAATATTATGAGCACTTCATATCTTATGGTTATTCATCTTCCTCCATGCCTTATCCTTCTTATTTTATTGATTCATCACCACCTCTTAAGGATTCATTCATTGAGGAGCCAATTATAGAGATCCCTATGTTTCTCTACGTTTTTTCTAATTACATTCAGAAGAAGAAGAAGAAACTAAAGTTAAGGGTTAGGGGTTTGACATTACCCAGATTAAGTTTCACATCGTATCCAAGTGTTGTGGGAGCTCCTATTTGGCTATGGAGGAAACACCTGTGGAAAGAATAAGACTTAAACAAAGGAAATTTTAGATGAGGATATGGTGGATTGACAAGATATGCGCTCAGTCCCAGAAGCGTAAAGCTTTGTAAGGAATGACAGTCCACTATTTATGAAACAAAGTGTTGTATAAAAAGAAATGGTGAAAGACTAAGAAAGAGAAATAAAGATAATGCATACCTATTCTCTGCAATCAGTCTATCACAGTCACTGATGTCGATAGTCCTGCCAATGTTAGTTGGTCAATGGTGCCGACGTCGATTATGCTGCCAATGTCGATAGGGGCAATGGGCCTTGGACAGGTTTCAGGTTATTGTCTGCGGTCGACAGAGGAGTCTAGAAGGAGTTTGGAAGTTTAAAGGTTTGTGTAGGGTTGTAGGATAGTGAATAGGGTTTGAGAAGGGGCAAAGGTAGAGGGTAGGTGTGAGAAGAGGGTAACAATAAGAGGAAGGCTTTTCAACATCTCCACAGAAGAAGTTAGGTTTGGTTGATGGTACTTAGAAATAGTAAATAGAAACTAATTACTAATGTATTTTAAATTACTAAAATGAGATAGAAGAATACTTAGCTTTGCTTGGTGAAGAACCAGAGGTGTGAGAACACTTATCCCTATTGTGGCTGATGTTGAGGTCCTCATACAATTCTCCAGTCCAATCTGCAGTGACTTGCATAGAATTTCTATAGCCAAGGGAGCATTAGTTGAATTCTGATGATTAGTCTCAGAGTGTGCGCATCGATGTCCAAGAGTCTAGGGGGGAAAACTCAAGGTTAGAGCCTAGTTTAAGTAACTGACATTGGTGATCCCGCCAGTGTCGGCCAATAGTTGACCGACGTCAATGGCTAGAGAATGGGTAAAAGGGATATTTTTAGCCCTTTGCCTATTTCTCCATCCACCAAGTGCATTTTCCATTGGTGAATGGTTAAAATATAGGTTTATTAGGCATGAGAGTTAGTTAGGAGGTTGGAATGAAATGAGAATAAGTCTTAGGTAGTTAAGACTTGGAGGACTTAGTCTTAGGCTGAGTCATAGGGTAAGAAATGGTCTTAGGGCAAGGTGTCCAGGCGAGGTGTCTAAGTGAGGTGTCTAGGTGAGGTGTCATCCAAGGTGGAAAGGGTTCAAGGTTAGGAGTGTTAATGTTAGAAGACCAAGGGGGGTTGACACAATATTGGTGTCTACATTTGCCCTTTTTTGTCTTGTTGGTTATTCTGATGAATTGTAAGACAAAAATAGGAGTAAGCTGCCCTAGGTATGGGATAAGGTGTAGGTTGCCCCAAGTATGGGATAAGGTATTCCCCCTCAAAGTAGGAATAGAGAGAAGGTAAGCTGAAATTAGTTGCTGATTTGATAGGCAGTGGATGGGTATGGTGAAGTTTGAGTGTGAATGCTGCAATAGTTGAGATTATGCATATACCACTTCACATGATAGGCAGGTCAAATTGTCATGGTCAAGGTCAAGGAGTGTTAAAATTGAAATAACCAGTCCCCAAATTTTTAGTGGTAGCTGATTGGGTTAAACGATCAAAGCTATAGCTCCAATGGTCATCATGTTCCAAGTATCTGGGTTAGGAAGTGATCCTAGAAAACACAAAAATGTCACAAATATTAGGGATCAACTGGGTCGCGATCTGACAATATGTGTGAGGAGCATAATGTGGGGTGCATACAATTTGATAACTATTCATGAGGTAGCATGTATGTAATCAAAACAACTAAGGCAGAGTTGTCGCAAAAGTGGTTGTGGTCTGAGGAGATAGTCATGATCTCCAAGATCATTGGTCGAGTTGGGCTGAGATATAAGTGATCTCAAGTGTTGTTTTTTTTGTGGTTAGGGAGATTTATGTGATCTCTAATGTGCCCCATGAGAAGTCTAAGGTGACTTCTACAATGTCAGGGCTGGTTGTTTGGTCATGATTTTGGGTTGATTTAGATAGTTGGTCCATTAGGTAGATGAACCAATGAATGGCTGAGCTAACCTCAGAAGACCTTGTGTCAATTGAGTGTTGCCTACATAGCCCCTATTTTAAGGGCCTCAAGCTAATGTAGTTCTCCCCAAAAGGGAAGATGGAATCAAAGAGGTCGATAGTTGTTTTGGTCATGTTAGTGTTGTTAGCATTTCCCATATGTTAAATGGTACATGCTTGAAATGATGAGTGTATGATGATGTTACAGCCTTTTCCATATTATGTAATGGTGTATTCTATAACATTGGTTATGTGGTTTTTCATCCCTAGCAATTTTTCATATTAGTGATGGTGTATGCTAAAATTGAAATGAGTGATGATGTTATAGCCTTTTCCATATTGTGTGATGGTGTATTCTATAACATTGATTATGTGGTTTTTCATCCCTAGCAATTTTCCATATTAGTTATGGTGTATGCCAAAAATGAAATGGGTATATTTATGCTTCAGCAAGTTTCCATATTGGTGATGGTATATGCTTGACATAAATTGTGTTTGGTTTTTAGTTTCCATGTGTATTGTTTTCCATATAAACTAATGTGAATGGCCTATGATAATTCATATAACACAAATTGGTATTTGCATTAAATAAATCATGATGTTATGTTAATGGTTAGAAAATGTTTTGGTTTGGTTGGGTTGGGTTAGAAAATGGTTTGGTTATATGTGATGAAGGCATATAAGAAGTGAAAGGGCGCGTTGCTCTTTCATTAACAAGGCCCATAATGATAGCATAGATAAGGTTTTTGCAAACAAAATCCCCATTCATGCATTACATCATTGACCATCTGTTTGTGCTAGAGAAATACTCTAATCACTTGATATTAAGTGAGCTCAAAATCCCTTAGGCATTCTGGGGTAATAAGTTTGATTATGTGAGGATATGTGAGGGTGATGTAACCCCTTTTTAACAAGGATAACTTTGCACCTTTTATAGGTGACCCTAAAAATGACTATAGGCAACTCCATGACTTAATAGTTTATAGATTGATCAATGCGGGAAGTCTACTTGGGGATGTTGCTTTGTTTTTTGGTCATGTTGAAGTTGATCAGTGTGAGAAGCTTCTGAGAGGCTGTTGTGTATGTAGCACAATTTAGGCATAGCCATCCTTCAAGGGAGTGGTCTATAGTTTGCTTTATATGTTTGGATGTTTATCTATCCTTTAAAGGAGCAGTCTAGTAATTACAACAATAAAGCAGCTATCCTTCGAGGGAGTAGTCTACATTGATAGTTTATGACCTTTGGTTAGGCATCCTAGTTTTATATGTTTTTTTTGACTGAATTTTGTTGACTAAAGTTTTAGTCATGGACTAGACTATAGAGGTTTAGGGTTTTCCCTTTTATTAGGACAAAGCATTCATGCTTTACAAAAGGGTTGACTAATGTTTGTAGGGAAAAAGGGTTGAAGGAATAGGGATGAGGATGATGGGGGTTGCTCAAGGGACGAGCTCAAGTTAAAACATCAAGTGAATGATTACTTGATTAACAGTAGAATGGTCGTAGATGTAAGGCATTAAGGGGCTCAGATTCTAACTAGCTTTCAAAAGAAGACAGACGATAGGTACCTAATCCATACTTGTGCATTATTATATAAGGTCCGAGTCAATTAGGAGAAAACTTGCCTCATTTGCTTCTTTCCATATTGGTTATGTGTTGATTTTCCTTAAGGATGAGATCTTTGATTTTGAAATCTCATTCTTTTAGATTTTTGTTATAAGCATGTTTTGGTTGATGTTAGATGTGAAGATGATTAAGATGTTGGTTGATGCTTGGTCGATGCTTAGTTGAGGTCACGATAGTCAAAATAAGTTTGGATTCCCCCAGTTGCTTGTGGCAGGGACAATGTTTGACACCCATTGGGGATAATCAATGGGTTGGATAAATAAGATAAAGAGAAGATATTGAAGCTCCTCTTTGACAAGGAGTGTGATGCAAGGATGCATCCTATGAAGCTTTTCCCTAACACACTTATTTTAAGAGGGCGAGATCCTGATCTTCCAAGTTGTAGTCTGGAATTTCAGAATTATTGAAGGTGATGGAGGCAATGGTTGGTAATGATTTGATTAAAGTAGCCAGTGGTTGGGGGTCTCCAGGTTGGACCTCCACTACTTGTAAATCCTTGATCAAGGCTTGGAGATATTGTGGAGAGCTTTATATTAGGTCATACAAAGATGTCTTCACAGGGGTTTGGTGAAGTTATTTCACCATAGAGTCACGAATTGTCTTCGAAGATGTTGGTTGGAATGTGCCCAAGATAGAAATCTTGAGTTTCAGTGGTTGAGAAGGCTTGATGAATGGATGTGTCCAAGGGATAGAAACCTTCTCTTTTCCTTTATCCTTTAAAGTTTGTGACCTGGTGGCTACATTGATAGTGTTGATTTTGAATAAAGGGGAAGAAGGTGGTAGAGGGACCATAATCTTGTGTTGGGATCCCGATTTAGGTGAGGATGTTTAGGAGGCATGGGATGGTATCGATGGTTTGTCAAAGGGGTGGTCAAGAGGATCCTTAACAAAAAGGGTGTCCTTTTTCAGGTGTTGATGAATGACAAATTTAAGAGCGTAACAACGCTTAGTGTCATGCCCAAGTGTGTGATAATATGCATAGATTTTAGTGACATCGAACCAAGATGGTTTTAGTTTGAGAGGTTGGTATGGCTTAATAGGTGGGAGGATGATGCTAGAAGACTGCAACAATTGGCATAACAATAAGGCATATGAACCCACTAATGGGTTTTTACTCATTATTGCAGTAGGGGTTGACAACTTTTATTTAAGAGTTATAGGAGGAGTTTTTTGTACCATCTTTTTATTTGGCGGTGTGGCCACACGCGTAGATGGCACTTTCTTGATGAGAGGTGCCAAATTTTTTTGAGGAAATATGTTTTTGATGGGTAAAGGGAGTAATGGAGGCAAATTTTTTTTGTTAGGTGTTGGAGTAAGGAGCACTCCTATTAAGGTAGAAGGGTGTGGACCCAAAATAGAGGGTAATGTTGAAGGTGGGGGAGGAGTTCTCTGACGTGGTTTAGTAGACTTGGTTAGTTTATTACTAGGACCACTATTGTGTGAGGTGAGGTTCAAATATACCTTCACTTATGGGTGAGTGAGGTTTGATATAGGGTGTATACCGAGAGATTTAATCTATTTTGGCATGGTGGATGCCTATGAGGGTTTGGGTTCAGATGTGGGTGGTTGAGCTTCTGGAGATTTGGAAGTGGAAGCTTGATTCTCATCAGAAACTTTGGGGTGAATTGTCACAAAAGGGTCGATAGTATAAGTCAAAGTGGGACACGTAGGATAAGGACCCTTAAGTCACTCCCATAACACCTCATGTTTTAAGTTTCTAGAATTGAGAAATCCTAAGTTTTTTGCCAATCGAGAAAAGGGTTTAGGTGACATCTTGCGAGGCTTTACAGTCGGTCTTTTAGAGGATTTGGGTGATTGCGAGAGTAGAAACATGTTGGACATGGCAATCTCATGCCAAAGGTGAGAGAAAACTATCACCAAATCTTCCTCAACCAAAGAGGGTGAGGTGGTGAGTTCTTCTCTTGGTGAAGAAGGGATTGGAGAATGTGGCTCTTCAAGAGGATAGAGCGTAGCGATGATCATGGCTTCCTCATGTGATCAAGGAGCAGGGAAAGTATGATCCTCCATTGGTAATAATAAGGATAAAAGTGGGGCTAGTGGCATTGGTATCATCAAAGCATCCTCCAATATGGGAGAGGTCAAAGTAGACTCTCCTACGTGTGAAAGAATGCTGGATGGAGGACTATCCTCCATTGGTGGAGGACAAATAAGAGAAGAAGGTTCTTCTACTTGTGGTGGAGAAATAGGTTGACTAACCTCTTCAGACTATGGGAGAGGTTGGTTAGGAATATACACCATGTTGACCGTGCATATATTATGCTCTTGAAGGTCATCGGCCATGGTTTAGACATTACTTTGACTAGGGGAATGGTTAGGGAATGGTTGCCTAAAGATATCTATGTTTTGGTTAGCCGACGCATTTGGGTTATCCAAAACAAGATCCCCTCTATCCAACATGTCCTGAATAATGTTTTTGAAGGTTTTGCAATTGTCTGTGTCATGACCCTTGACACGATGATAGTTACAAAATTCATTTTCCCTATACCATGTAGGGATGGCTTTTGAGGGGTCAAATTGGGGTGGTTGGATTTGAGGGAGGTTAAGGACCCCCTGCTTCACTAGTTTATCCAACACGGAAGTGTATGATTCTTGTATTGGAGTATATTGATGCTGTACATATCATTATTGGAATTGTTTAGTGATGCTTTGAAAAGTGGAGGGCTCAGATTGGTTAGTTGTGGTAGAAGATTATGATCTAAGTACCACAGCATTTGATGATCCTTTGGACTTGGAGTGGGAAGAAGATTTAGAAGAAGAAGAAGAGTCATTGGATTTTGCATTGATGTTTTTACTACGCAATTTGACTCTATCTTCTTCGATTGCATGGAGTTCAAGCTTTCGGGCCATGGTGAAAGCTTTGTCAAATGTGTGGAAAGTTTGAACCTACAAAGTGGATGAGATGTGCTTGGCACATGCTCTTGAAAAGAGCTCAATGAGCTCAAGTTGAGGTAGTGAAAAGGAGAGTTGGTTGATCAAACCTCTCTAACAGGCAATGAAGTCAGCTATTGACTCATCATCGAATTGTCTAATAGAATATAGGTCTGTGATGGAGACCTTCTTAGTGATGTTGATTGAAAAGTGGTCGAGGAATAGTTGAGATAGCTAAGTGAAGGTAAAGAGAGAATGACTGGTAATAAATCTATACCAGTCAAGGGCATCACCAAAAAGTGACATGGGAAATGTGCAAAGTAATAACGCAACATCGTGTGCTATAAGGTAGCAAGCATGTATAAACACTCTCAAATGTTGTTGTGGGTCCTCTTTACCCTGAAAGTGAGTAAATTTTGGGAGTTCCCACTGGCTAGGATATGGTTGAATGGGAATCAAAGGGTGGATGGGTTTGTTGTAGATTTGTTCATATGAAAGAACATTCTTCAAACCTAAAATGGATGTCTCAAGGTTGGACATCTTATCCATCAGCATCTTAATTAGATTGGCTGATGGATTGGCAAGAGGGGCACCCCCTAGGTTATAAGGTACCTAGAAGGTGTTGGGAGGGGCATATGACGTACTTGGTTACATTTTTGTAGATGAAACATATTGGTAGTTCATCATAGGGACTGATGTTGAGGCCAAGGGGACTTATGCCATGAAGTTAGAGGGCACAACTTGACTAGATGCCACCAAGGGTGTTTGAATGGTGGCAACACTAGTAAAAGGATAGGTAGTCACTCTTGTGTTTATAGGTGTAAGAGTGGGTGGGATAGAGGCAATCAAATTTTGAAAAGGTGTTGAACTTGGTTGAATTGTTTGTGGTTGAGGGGGTATGGAAACCCCAATGGAGGTAGGTCTAGAAATAGAAGGAGAGGCCAAATATTGAACATTGGCCATAGTTGGGTTAATAGTTGAAGTAGTGGCTTGAGTGGTCATAGGTTGGGTAGCAGATGTTGTCGATATTATTGCCACTTTAGTCAAAGAAGTTGGCATCTCATAAATTAGGTTACCTGAAGGATCTCACATATGGATTCTAGTGAGATAGTGTTGGAGAGCCTTGACGTTGTGGTCAAGGAATCTCTCAAAGTCTTGATCTCCTTTGAGAACAATTAGAGGTTGATTGGGGGTAGGCTGGATAGGAGTATGCTCAATATCTAAAGTATGCTCCATTAGATGACTTGGTGTGAAGGGAGAAGGTGGAAGTGGCTCTTACCTTGCATCGTCAATAAGATATTTGGCTTGACTGCGTGTCAAAACTATTTAAGGCAAAAGGAGTTCAGGTCCGAGAAACTATGTGTTTCAATTTCAGAAAACCAGAAGTTGTGTTGGACAGCAAGAAAGTTGGGTTTTAAACTTGCTATTTTGGAGAGAAAATTTGTTGACAATGACTGAAATCAATGGAAAAACTGATTTTAGTGAAGATATGTTGCCAACATCATTGGAAAAATTGATGTTGGTGAAGATGAGTTGCTGATGTTAGTGGAAAAATTGATGTCAGTTTCTATGTAATTCTAGAAACACAAAAAACTAAAAGTTTTTGGAATAAAGGAGAAATTCTAAATTGTTTTTAGACTTTAGAATGATGTGAACTTACCCACTCAAACAATCAGATAAAAATAGTAGAAAAGGTGATGGAAAGCAACCTCTAAAACGTTAGATTCCTAGGAATAAATTTTAGAGTCGTGGTGGCTTATGCCTTAGAAGAATGTGTTTGGGAATTGGGCTTATAGAAAAGGTCAAGGAATCTTCTAGGTGATGAAATCCTAGACAGGCCTTGTCTCAAGTATGTTTAGATGTTTGATTGTGATTGTGGTCTGGTTTTGTAACATTTGTACACTATGATTTATTCATAATGCTTTTAATTACTAAGTGAGCCAAATATGCATTCAAGTAGGAATGAAATGCAATTATTTTTTTTAACCCAAATTGAAATGTGTTGTTCAAATGCAAACAATTGAGAAGAGGTTAAGAGTATGAAAATTCACTACTCTATGATGCAAGGAAGAGGTGACAAGAAGAAAAAGAAAAACGTTCTTTTTAACTTGTGCTAATGGTTTCTTTTCGAAATAAAGAGATAGAAGAAGGATGCAAGAAGAGAATCTAATGCACCTATATGAAAACTTGATTTTTAGAAGAATGAACCCAAGGAAAACTCTAGGGTCCCACCGAGCGTGCCAGAATGTTTCTCTACGTTTTTGCTAATTACATTCAGAAGAAGAAGAAACTAAAGTTAAGGGTCAGGGGTTTGATGTTACCCAAATTAAGTTGCGCACCGTATCCAAGCATTGTGGGAGCTCCTCTTTGGCTGTGTAGGAAACACCTGTGGAAAGAATAAGACTTAAACAAAGGGAATGTTAGATGAGGATATGGTGGATTTCCAAGCTACGCACTCGGTCCCAGAAGCGTAAAGCTCTGTAAGGGATGACAGTCCACTATTTATGAAAAAGAGTGTTGTATAAAAAGAAATGGTGAAAGACTAAGAAAGAGAAATAAAGATAATGCATACCTATTCTCTACAATTAGTCTGTCACAGTCACTGATGTCAGTAGTCCTGCTGATGTCAATTGGTCAATGGTGCTAACATCAGTTATGTTGCCGATGTCGGTAGGGGCAATGGGCCTTGGATGGGTTTCAAGTTATTATTTGTGGCCGATAGAGGAGTCTAGAAGGAGCCTAGAAGTTTAAAGGTTTGTGTAGGGTTGCATGAAAATGACTAGGGTCTAATAAGGGTCAAAGGTAGAGGGTAGGTGTGAGAAGATGGTAAGAATAAGAGGAAGGCTTTTTAGCCTCTCCATGGAAGAAGTCGGATCTAGTTGATAGTATTTAGAAATAGTAAATAGAAACTAATTACTAATGTATTCTAAATTACTAAAATGAGACAAAAGAATACTTAGCTCTACTTGGTGAAGAACTAGAGGTGTGAGAATGCTTATCCCTTTTGTGGCTGATGTCAAGGTCCTCGTACAATGTTCTAATCCAATCTGGAGTGACCTGTGTAGAGTTTATGTAGCCAGGGGAGTGTTAGTTGAATTCTGATGATTGGTCTTAGAGTGTGCGCATCGATGTCCAAGAGTTTAATGGGGCCAAACTCAAGGTTAGAGCCTAGTTTAAGTAACCAACATTGTTGATCCCACTGGTGTTGGCTGACAGTTGACTGACGTCGGCAGCTAGAGAATGGGTAAAAGGGATATTTTTATCCCTTTTCCCATTTCTCCATCTACCAAGTGCATTTGCCATTGGTGAACGGTCAAAATATGGGTTTATTAGGCTTGAGAGTTAGTTAGGAGGTTGGAATGAAATGAGAATAAGTCTTAGGTAGTTAAGACTTGGACGACTTAGTCTTAGGCTGAGTCATAGGGTAAGAAATGGTCTTAGGGCGAGGCATCCAGGTGAGGTGTCTAAGTGAGGTGTCTAGGTGAGGTGTTGTCCAAGGTGGAAAGGGTTCAAGGTTAGGAGTGTTAACGTTAGAAGACAAAGGGGGGGTTGACACAATATTAGTGTCTACACCCTAAGGAGATTATAAGGCTTGAGGATCCTCTACACACTAATGTTTCCACTATGCCTAAATGGGCATGCCCTAAAGTTTCTAAGGTAACATGAATCATACATTATCTTCTACCCACTTAACATCATCATGCACATTCTATAGGTACTAAAATTTTATGTTAGACATTCTTTGGGGATCTATAGTCTTTTTTACATGCTTATGGAATATAGGATTGGGATGATGCAATGATTGATGAAAATTATTCTTTGATGAAGAGTCATACTTGGGGTTTAGTCACTCTTCCTAAGGAAATAAATTTGGTTAGGTGCAAGTGGATTTACCACATCAAATATGTAGCTATTGGATTCATTGATAAGTATAAAGCATGTTTTGTAGCAAAGGGTTTCTTGCAAGTCTAAGTTATTGACTACTCTAATATTTTTACATTCATTGCCAAGATGGATTCAATACATATTTTACTTTTTATAGATACATCATAGGGTTGGCTAGTGTACCAGATGGATGTTAAGAGTGCATTTTTACATGGATACTTGCATGAGTAAATCTATATGGAGTAACCTACTAAGTTTAATCATAACTCTTTTCTTATTTTTTGACTTTGGAGGTCTCTTTATAGTCTTAAATAGGCCCTTAGGGCTTGGCATGAGAAGATGGATTCATTTCTTCTCTCCTCTAGCTTTGTTCACTACCACTTGGATCCCATAGTGTATATTCAACATATTAGGGGGGATATTATCATACTAGTCTTGTATGTTGACAATCTTATTTTCACAAGTAGCTCCTCTTCTAAGATTCAAGCCATTTAGTAGGCACTTTTAGCATAATTTGATATGATAGATTATTATCTTTTGAACTTCTTCCTTAGTTTATGAATTTCACATTCAGATATAGGGATTTATTTGAGTTAGCATAAGTATATCCCTAATTTTCTTTATCATTTTGGCATGGCTAATTGCAAGCCAAGTCCTTTTCCTTTTTAGTCTAGAGTGATTCTCACTACCACTTACACAACTAATTTTTGTGATCCTATATTGTATAAGCGGTTGGTTGGGAGTTGACTTAAATTTTTTGCGAATATTGGTGTATTATTCCTAATTTATTTAAAGGGTATGAATAGTAAAATTAGTAAATAATTAAGCCATAATCAACTTACTAATTTTTTAATTCTAATTTATTGTCTAGACTTTCTAAAAATAACAAGTGAATAGAGAGAAATATAACTTAGCTTAGAACTCTATTGATCCAATTAAGATAGAGGCTAATATTGATTATGTAAGATTGGGACACTATCATAAACTAATATCTAGACTTCATTTTTTAATTGGATAAGAGCACTAGAACTAGATAAGAGTGGCATTGATAATGTAGTCCACCTCTAATGCTATTATCCTGAGGATTTGAGCTTTCTTTGTTTTGTTTGACAAGTCTATGTGACCCTATCTATAAATCTTTAGTAACTAGAAGTCTATAGAGATCCTTTTATAGTATATTATTTCTTCAAACCCTATCTTTCATTATGCTTTGACCAATTTTGACAAAGAGGGGTGTCTTAGTGTGTGTAAGATGTATGAGATGTGCTTCACACCCCATATGTGGGCATGTTTCCTACATACTAATAATATGAAGAGGGATCAAGCCATATGTAGTTATCACATTTGATGTGCTTTGTGAAATTGAGTGTATGAAGATACATAATGCTATACTAGATGTACTTGAGATGGTTAGGGATTGGTGTAGGAATCTGAATAATCTTTTAAGTGTATTAGGTGAATGTATGCAGAGAATAAGGAAAATTTCTTGAGTGGTCTTTCTTGTATTCTTTATTTCTTAGTGATAGTTTCCAATCCTTTACAAATGATCTTTGAATGGGTTTTTATAGGGATCTATTGCTCATGGATTGAATTTACTTGCATTAGGTTGATAAGGACAAGGATGGGATACCAAAAGGAATCAATCATTAAGACCATAAATGAACTTAGATAACAACATAAAAATTAGATAGGAGTGGGAATTAGTGTTATAGTCATAGTTTGGTGTTATTTTTCTAAGTAGATGGGACCGAGGGGATGGATTAGTCCTGGAAAGAGGAATCTAGCTTAGCTAGAATTTATTCTAGTGATGCAGTAAAGTGAAATAATAGGATAAAGGAAAAATAGAAAGTGTACCTAAAATTACCTATAAGGATGAAGCCCATGAATCTATGTAATGTTGGGTGTGTATAGAGAGAGCACACTATGAAGTTTAAATTTTTTATGCTATTGAGTGATGTTGGATGTGTTGGGTGATGTTGGATGTGTGTTGAACCAAGAGTAATATCATGAATGAAGATGAGTGCTTAGTTCCTTGAAAGTGGCTTAAGAGTACAAAGTATAGACCTTTGGCTCCATCATCTCCTACTAAGTTAATCTAGATTATCTTGCATGTGTTGATCTATGTTTGGACTATGTGTCCAATCCCTCTAAATAGGTGGCTCAAGAACATGAAGGCTAGCTAGTCCTTTGGCTCCATCATTGCCCTGTGAAGTGAAGCTATAAACTGATACTAGTATGGAATGTGTTTCATATAAGATGGATTTTAAATCCCATGAATGTAATTTGATCTAATAATTTTGGCATGGATAGCCAAATATATGCTAGAAACTAGGCCACTCTTGGCCACTCTAAAATATTGAGATTAGGCTTGTATGAAAGCCACTCCAAAACTGGTGCACTAGGATAATATGAAATCCACTCAAGAATTTTGGAAGTTATGATTGTATTAAATCCATTAAAAATTGATACTAACCACCTAAAAATGGAATAATTCATGTAACTGATGAGAATGCTTGGGTAATGTTGAACTCAAAAAGAAAAAAAATAAATGTGTCATGTACATTGCCCCCAATCATTTGTGTCTAAAACATGGATTTTGATATAGAATTTGTACCAACTTCCCTATTTTAAAATATAAGTGAGAGACATCATTTCATACATGATCCCCCTTATATCTATATTTTCTTAGAAAAACTATACTAAAACTATTTAATCTAGTCTAAACTATAGCTGACAAAACTTTAAATGAACTTAACTTTTTGTCTGTTTCTAGAAAAATTGGTTTTTATACTATTTTGACATGAGTTCAAAAAGTGGAAACTAGTGGAACCAATTTTTTATTCCAAGTTGTGAATTATTGTCCAAGGCCAAATCTGATAACTATTTTGGAATCTAGACTATCTTCCTAGTCTATTCTATCTATTTTGATGTCTAGTTGATATTCTAGGTGTTTTGAATGCTACTTTTTTACCTTTAAGATTTATGGTCTATATTATAAAACCCATGTTTGTTTCCCCCTCTTCTGAGGGTAGGAATGAAGAACCTATAATGACTGCCCTCAGAAGAAAGAGCCCTACAAGTGTGTTGTGTTGCATAAATACATGATATAGTAATGATAATCAACAAGATATAACATGGGTTGTATTGAGAGATTTTTAGATTAATAGGGGTATGCCTATATAGAAATAACAATGTAATAACATGTTCAAAGTATTGAATTAGAACTATAAGTCTGGTTAGTTGTTAGTTGGAGGGATGGAGCATGATGTCCATCATAGCATCCAAGAAAGTAAGATAAATGCATGATATGGATCATGACATTGTAAATGATGAGAAGTAAACAATAAATAAGCACACAAGGCAAGAAGAAATAAACAAACAAGAGTGTCCAAGAGGCCAAGAAAACAAGGGGCATGGGAACATGTCACTCAACCTGAAAAGCAATCATATAAGGCATGTTTAAATGCCACATACACATACAATTAAAACAATAAAAATTAGTGTGGAAGCCATAATCACATAGAAGAGTATAGAAAAAGGACACTACCAAATGTCCTAAGGCACACACATGAATAGAATCAAAGGACATTGGCAAATGTTTTAAGGCACATACTACAAACAAATAAGAATTAAGAAATGCAAACAATCTAGCTATGTAAAGCAAGAAAGGTAAGCATGTAATAACTATAAATAAAATTGCATATAACTAATGAAAGAAAGAAGTGAATGTATGTAAGACATGTTAGTACAAAACTAGTTATATGCTAAGAAATACATAAGTGTTATATACTAGTGAGTATTGATAGAGTAATCTATGTAATCAAGTAAATAATGTACATTGACATGATAACTAGAGTGTGTGGTGTAGAGATTACATAACTTGGATGGTGTAGTCATGTAGAAGATGCCCCTAGTGGCTATGTATATTGATGTATGTCTTGATATAGAATTAGGATTCCCCCTCAATGGGTAGAGTGAGCAATCAAAGAGATAGATGTCACTTCACACACTCAAAGAAGATCAAGTGACACATGGTAATTTAGATAATTGAAAAACAAAAGAATAGAACAAAAAATGTAAGTCTATCATGATAGTATAAATATAAATCATGGATAATGTATACAATCAAAATATTTTTGGTATTTTTGAATTATTTGCATGTTTTTTATTTTAAATATATTTGATTATTTTTGTATTTTTGAATGTTGTATAGGTTTTGGTATTTTTGATATAAGCTATGTATAATCAAGCATAAAAAACTATGTATAGGTAAGCATGGAAAGGATTATAATAATAGTTGAGTCTCATGGGAGACTCCCTATCATGGTATACTATATTAAGGAGAGGAATCATGCATGATCATGAAGCACAATGGAAATGTTGAGATTATGGCTCTAAAAGTTGTATATGTTATAAATGATATGAAATCTCTAAAGTGAAAACCAAGTGTGGGGTCTTGCTATGAATCTAAGAAGTGGATGTAACTATAGGGATCTTAGGTACCCATCTGGTAGTAGGAGAAGCTCTCTAAACATGTGTTATATGAGTAGATGCATGAGATCTCAATGATACTACCCTAGGTGTGAACACTATAACTTGAAGTTGTCTAGAATCCTAAAACTATAGAGGTGTATGAACTCTTTGTGCTGGTGATGGATGCCTCAACTATGATTGAATCAAAACTATAGGGGGAACTATAACTGGTAGAGAAATTGGAACTAGAATCTAAAATAAAATTGGTGATTATACTATAGAATATGGCTCTGAGGTGGGGAGTGTTAAATCATATAGAACTCCACCAACTGTAATAACCTGATTAGCATGAATGAATTTCATGCATTTATGGACTATAAAAAGTACTTCTCAAATTTTTTGAATCTATGGTCAAACAAGTAACATCTCAAAAACTCCTACACTAGGAACAATAGTGAATGTTATGGCCACATGCATTAGACCAACTTGTAAAGGAAGTACAATCTCACCCAATAAATTATGTATGTGCCCACTAAATCCACTAATAACTATGTCTATTAGTGTAATATCCTACTATAAGTATCCTAAATGTTGTAATAATGTCATAGTGTATATGTTCACACTAGATCTATTATCTATGAAAACACTATGAATAAGATGATTATGAATGTGAGATCTAATAAAGAGTGCGTGATAATTTGTATCATCCTCAACAATGTCTTCATCTAAAAAGGAGATATAATGTCTAGTTAGAATTTTAGAATTATATACACCAATAATGTTACTTAAAGGATGTAAATCAATTGAAGGTGCCCGATATATCTAGTGTGGGATGTGCATGATATTCATGGTGAACCCCTGATATATCCCTTGTCTCCTATTTGGAATGTTTTGGAAAGGGTTCTTAAAATATTTTCAAAGCTTTATTTTATGTTTGCTTTGCCTAAGGAGGCTCAACTGAAGTGCCAAGATCAATATGATTACCATAAATTAAATCCTATATCTTATGTTTCAAATTGATACCTCTATTTATTGTATGGCCTGATGCCATATGAAACTCATAAAATGCATGATGATCATATCTCTATGGAAGAGGCTTTGTCGAGTCAACTTCCCAAATAGGACATAGAGATATGATGTTACATTCCAAAAACTATTGTAAAACTCTAGCTTGAAAAACTGGTAGATTGGTAAATGTACGTCAAGGAGGTGCTGATAAAACCACTCACTGAGGGGGATCTAAAGCCACATTAACTATAGGTTGATTTTGACTCTTGTTATCATTGACATTTACTTTGTATGGTAATTTATTGTTACTCTTATTTGTTTTGTTTGAGATATTTTTGTACTTGAGTTTTCCCATTAAAATTAACTTGAATTCTCTTTCCTTTAGTGTGTGACACAATTCAATGAAGAGAATATTTTGAACATAATTGATTCATGTAAAGCTGATAGAAGACTCTTTTTAAAGAGATCCTATAACTATTGATTGACTATGGGGCTAGTCATCTTAACCAAGATAGTCTTATATCAAAGAACATAATCTATGAGATACTCATTTGACCTTTGTTTCTATTTTGTAACTTGAGGATATGAAACCTTGTCACCAATGTTAATGATGAAATGAGCTAGGAACATGTCAGATAAAGGATTGAATGCATTGATCGACTGATTTGGTAGACTATAGAACCATTATAAAGTATAATCATTTTGGCTTTGTGAAAATATCTTGGTAAGTAAATAGTCATTTGGTATATATTCCAAGCATGTTGCATGAAAATATCTCAAATGTGTCTTTAGATCACACTTGCCATCATATAGAGTAAGCTTGGGTTGAACAAAACCTTGTGGCAAAGGTGTAGAAATAATGTAATGTGCCAATGGTGTATAGAATAGAGTAAAAGAATCCAAAGCCTGTATAGGTCTAGAATAACCTTGCTAAAGATGTATCCCCTTGGATTGAAGAGATATAATCTCTTGCACAAGGCCTACCACATTAGGAGATAAGGATGTACTAGCTGTAGTTGGTGGCATAAAGGTAGGTTGGGCTACTACAAGGGGTTGTTGAGAAATAGATTCCCCTATCGTGTCATTTATAACTATTTTCTCTATGGTTTGAGAAGATTTACCATTTTTTACTCTTTGTTATTCTCTTGTAGTATTTTAAGCATGTCATTTTGTATATTAAGGTGTTTAATTAAGAGTTATTGAAGTTCCCTTTTATTAGTTTCATTAAAACTAGTGTATTGGGCCATTGTTAAGATATGAAAACAAATTGAGATTTGATTATATTTTTTAATAGACAAAGTGCTAAAAAATGAAAGTACTAGATATAGGAAATGTAATGTTTAAAAAAAATTAACTAGAGATTGTAGAAAAAAATACAAACTCTAAAACATGTAAGGTGATATCTCAAGAAGCAATGGGACCTAGTGTGGGCAATTAGGGTTTTAACAAATAATTATTTGAATAATTACTATGAAATTTTGAAATTGAAAGTGAATTTTTGAGTTATATAAGTTAGTAAAAATTAAAAAAATTATTGGGGAATTAGTGATTTAATAGGACCTAGAAGATGTAACTAGGGTTTTGAATTTTTTTTTCAAAATTACTATTGAATTTTGAAATTTTAATGGATTTTTTTATTTAGATATGCTATTAAAAATTCAAAAAATGACTGGAAATTATTGGAAAAATACTGGGACCTAGTATTAGCAACTAGGGTTTGACAAAAAAATATTTTAAAATTACTACAAAATTTTAAAATTTAATACAAATATTAGATTTTATTATATAGGTAAAAAATTGGATAAATATATGAAAAATTAGTATGAATATTACCGTAGGGTTTCTAGGGTTTTTATGCACAAATGAAGTAAGTCAAGTTCACCAAATGATTTAAACTTTTGGGAATATTGGTGTATTATTCCTAATTTAGTTAAAAGGTTTGAGTAGTAAAATTAGTCAATAATTATGCCATAATTAACTTTTTAATTTTTTAATTTTGATTTTTTGTTCATACTTTTTAAAAATATAAAGTTAATAGAAAGAAATATAACTTAGCTTAGAACTATGTTGATATGATTGATACAGAGGTTGTAATTGATTGTGCGGGACTAGGACACTATCACAAACTGAGATTTGGAATTCATTTGTTGATTGGAAAGGAGCACCAAAACTAGATAGGAGTAACATCACCACTATAGTCCACCTTTTTTCTATTATCCTAATGATCTAAGTTTTTTGGGTTTTGTTCGGTAAGTCTATGTGACCCTTTCTATGAAGTTTCATCAATTAGAAGTCTATAGATCTCCCTATAGATAACATTTTCTCTTTAACCCCTATCTTTCATTATGATTTGAAAAAATTTGAGAAAGAGGAGGGGGGTTAATGTGTGTAAGATGCACTGGATGTGTTTCACACCTCATGTATGGGCACATTGCCTACATACCAATACTTAGAAGATGGATCAAGCCATATGTAGTTCTCCCACTTGATGTGCTTTGTGTAATTGAGTATATGAAGATATAGAATGCTAGACTGGATGTACTTGAGATGGCTAGGGACTGGTGTAGGAATTTTAATAAGCTTATAAGTGTATTGACTAGCTCTATGTAGAGAATAAGAATGATTTCTTGAGTGGTCTTGATTATATTTTTATTTGCTCAGTGATAGTTGCCAACCCTTTCTAAATGATCTTTGAATGGGCCTTTATATGGATGTATTGGTCATATATTGAATTTGATCATATTAGATTGACAAGGATAAAGATGGAAAACCAGAAGGAATTGACCATTGGGGATAGAAATGACTTGGTCAACAACACTAAAAGTTGATAGAAGTGGCATTGGCATTTTATTCCTAGTGTTGTGTTATTGTCCTGAGTAGACAAAACCTTGGGGGATGGATTAATCATGGAAAGAGGAGTCTAGCTCAGCTAGGACCAAGTCTAGAAGGATACGTATGACTAAGAATCATTGAAAATAATCCTATGAGGATCATGAGATAAAGAAAGAGGAACCTATGTATTAGGTGTCATTAACCATGCTCAAGTTACCAATTTTTGCATTTTATATGACTACAAGAGTCTTATATATTTCACCCATACTCACCCAAACATTTCATTTCTAGTCAATCTTGTATCAAAGTTTGTATATGAACCCCATGACAATAATTTTTAGGATATAAAGAGGATTTTATGATATATTTTAGGCACTACTTAATTTGGAATACACTATACCAAGGTTTCTACTCAGTTGGTTGGGTATAATGATTCATATTGGGTAGGGTCTCTTGATGATAGGCATTCCACTTATGGATACATATTTTGTATTGGTTATTCACATATTACTTGGTTGTGCAATAAGTATAAATATATTACACTTTTATTTACACAGACTAACTACAAGGTAGTAGTTACAGCAGGTCAACAAGTTCTTTGACTTCAACATTTATTGA
Organism: Torreya grandis; assembly: GCA_037957365.1. NCBI lineage: Eukaryota > Viridiplantae > Streptophyta > Pinopsida > Cupressales > Taxaceae > Torreya > Torreya grandis. The sequence goes on along the minus strand of JARHVA010000812.1, from coordinate 3,945,907 downwards.
CAGAGTTTGGATTCACACAAGATTCACCCATTGTATTTTTGTGTAATAACTAGAGTGAAATTAACATATCTCATAACTTGATAGAGCATTAATGGACTAAGCACATTTAGGTACATATGCACTTCATTCATTATCACATTTAAGATGGCATTCTTATCTTAGAGTGCATTCTAACTCAGTAGCAGGATGATGACATCTTTAAAAAGCCTTTTAATTTACCTCTTTATCTTGAGTTACATAGTATACTTGGGGTTTCAAAATTTTTCATTGGGGGGTGTTCATGAGGACATCTTTCTTACTTTTTATTATACATGGGTCTCTCATTAGGCTTATTACCAAAACCCATTTTTAAAGTTTTTTGTAATCTCTCTCTCCCAAATAAAACATAAGGGAGGGTGTTAGAGTAAATAATAATGGTTAAGAGTAACTTGGGATTAACCTATGTAACTTTGGTATTGACCAAGGTTGCTTAACCTAGGTTAGTTATAATCATATGTGGTTTAAATTAATTCCAACATATGTCTAATTATCTAGTCAACATGTTAGTTTTGGATGTTGACAATAGTGCACAAGGTTGGTGTGGATTTGAGCACATGGTAGGACTATTCATTTGGAAAATAGTTGGTTTCCCATTGTCAAATGTGTTCCTCTTACCTACCCCTAAATTATTATAAATACAATTTTATGGTGTCTTATAATGTGAGAAAGAAGCTGAAGATTTCAACCTTGTAATAACTCTATGATCAATATTTAGACTATGTTTATTTTTGCATTATAAGTTTGTTTCAAGTGGTTTTGGTCTCTCAAGTAGATCTTAAGTGATATATTATTTATCCTTGATCAACACTTTGAGAGTGATCAAATATTAAAAAAGTAAACACCCTATAAGGATTTAATCTAAAAAAGAGACAAATAGGATAAGATGACTAGATACCCTTCATACTAGCAAGGTGATGATTAGATGGGTGATAGGTATGAATAAGTAAGATGATGAGACAATGGGTTTTAGACTAAAATTAATAAGGTCAAAAATGTTGATAATGTTTGATCAAGGATAAGTTGAATGAAGTAATGACTAGGGTAAATAATGATAAGTGTGACCACTAAAGTTTGGTTTCAAGACAAAGGTGAGATGAAATGATTTGGTTTTGATTATAAGATGGGACATGTCCTAAGGTATCTAGGTGTTTTTGATAAAAGGGATAGGCTGACTCATCTCACAAATAATATAGGCAATATCACAACAATCACACAATTATGACTAATCGTGATCCCTAATTTTAGTCAAATAAATGGGTGTATGACCTAATTCTTGTCTTTTATAATGGATTTTTAGGTGAGGCTATAATATGGTGACCCATTATGGAATATACAAAACCTTCTCAATCCCATTTACACTTAATGGTCACTTGGGAGATAATACTGACTCTAGTAACAAATTACTTATTATGATCAATAAGTCTTATTCTAGGTATACACAATGGTGTTGAAGGCATTCCCAAGATACATAAAGCTACATGGGTCCCAAATATTTATAGGGTTTTATTTAATGGCTAGTTATGAGAATTAACTCTTCTCCTTCATGGATGACCTATATGGGGTCAACCACTTACCCTAATGATAGTTATCCCTAATATTTATACTCCACTAGAATATGGAGTTTGGTTGAATGTATGGTGATGAAATCCATATCACTAACCCATAATGACTGAACAAGTACATGGGGATGAATTCCATATCATATTCCATCCTAAAAAAAAATGGGTTGACCCACAAACAAGATTAATTTATCTGATTAATTACCTATGTGATAAAAATTAAAACAAGTAAATAAGACACACAAAATATTTATATAATTATAAGAGTAAAATTCTTGGTTTATGCATTGTTCCTAAAAGAACACAAGTTATAAATCTAATATAGTGTCTCCTCCTTAGATGGTCTTGTATAAAATGAATTAATAGTTTGAAAATAGGTAAAACTACTTCTTTCATACAAAAATGTAGATGCATGGTCAATTTAACAAAAAATTGCTTCCAAAAACCAAAAAACTATATCTTTTAAGGAATATCACAACTATAGTTTTGTATAATGTCTATTAACCATGATAAATACTATATAGGTTTTGTAAAATCACGAGTCATTAGAAAAATTACAACTATTACAATAAACCATGATTCACAATCTATGGCATTGTAGGAAGAAAAAAACCTTACTAATCTAATACATAGATTAAAACATAAATGTTCTAGAAGTTATTTATAGGTGTTTTTTTATAGGTTACTAATATATGTAGAAAGATAAGAACAAGATGATATGATATTTTACCTTTAAAACACTTGACTATATATGATCACAATGCAAAAATCCAAGATTTATAGACAAAAAAACTCAGAATGTGAAAAGGATATTAGTTGAAAATGATATTTTTAGATCTTTATAGTAGTTAAAAGAGATAAATATAATAATATATTTTTTTTTTTAATTTTTAAAAATCACCTATTAAAAGCAAAATCTCTTAATTTTATGACAAACTTGTTATTTTGCACGTGGTAGTTTTGCAAAAGATATCCAAAGGGGTTATAGATGAAAGTTTTATATTTATTTAGGCAGAGTACCTATTTTCCTCTTATAAATAGGAAATAATAATCACAAAGATAAGAAAATTTTTAGATATTCTAGTTTTATAAAACTATCTTAATGACTTGAAACACTAAGATAAAACTATGATTATCAAGGGCAATATCATGACTCTTACAACAAAACTGTGATTGTGTGTTTGTGATATTATATGCCAAATGTGAGGCTATCTAGGGCCAATTCCTTTCCTTTAATGCACAAAAAAAATAGTCTTTCTACCCCTGTAAGATAAAATGAATTGATATAGACCCCATAGAATCCCAAATGTCTATGTTAAATTAGTTATGTTTGGTTTAAAACTACAATCTACAAAACTACAAGTAAGATGTCAAAACTGCATATTTTAAGAAAAATCTCTTTTCAAAAATTTGTTGGTATTATAAAAAACCTATAAACCTAAAAAAAAAAAAAAAAAAAAAAAAATTAGTTGTCAATATATTAATGTGAAAAATCACTACTTTTATTAAAAAAACCATGAACTACAATACTATTATTTTTAGAGTAAAATTGCTTTTCTCTTGTACATGAAAAATTGATTAAATTCAAAGCTTATTCTTCATCCAGTCAATCTTGTAAGTTATCAAAACACTTTTAATAGGAAATAAATTTAGGTTTAATGGGTTTTCCCAACATTTTCTCTAATGTATGATTATATTTTTGAGAAATTTATAAAAACTACTATATTTAGTAACTTAAACACAATAACACAATAACATTGAAAGGAGGGGAATAAAGGAATAATCAATAAATTAAGAGAGGAATATTAACATCATCTTGTCCCTTATGACTTATATCTAATACCTTCAAGTGGATTTTAAAAACAAATTGATTGAGTGTGGATTGCTTGTTTTGAGCTTCAAAATGACTCCAATGGCTTCCTTGGATAGTTGAATAGATTGGCAAGAGTATGAGGATGCTTTGGACTGGCTTATTATGTAAGTCTAATAAGGCATTATTTATTTCCAAGTTAGTTTTTTCCATGGCCCGAGCATGTCTTATATGATGGTAGAATGGATTTTTAGGGAATTTTAAATTATTTAGAAGTCTCTAGTTTAGAAACATCTAGAATCTTAGAAGAGATTCTCTAGTTCTAAAGGTTTCTTGACTAGTTTAGGGGATAATGGGGGATTATATGAGAATTAAATAAGTTTTTATGATTAATAGGGATGTAAGATAGGATAGGGTAGCTATTTTTAAGTGTGAAGTCACTATTTAAAAAACATTATTCATGAATGCATTATTCATAGGTCACTATTCATGGGTCATTATTCATAATGAGGTGGCAATTGTGATTAGGGAGGTGAGATGGCTCTTAGGTGATGTGGCATGGCCCACAAAGGTACCTTTCATGTTTGGAAAGGTAGGATATATAAATGGGTTAAAGTTTTCCTTGGGAACATGGGTTTTATTTTTTGATATCACATGTGGGGAGCATTTGGGGTGTCATCCTTGATCCTTGGACTTGTGGGTGTATGTGGAAGAAAAAAAAGAGGATCTAATCATTTTTTTAGACATATTCCTTATAGGGCTTCTATTTTTTTAAGTCAAATGTTGATTGAGATATATTTTGACCCTTAGGATTACACATGGGAGAGTGGGGTGTGTGTTATTTGAGTGTACATGGAGGAAGTCCACATTGCATTAAGAGATGCCTTTTTGAAAGGTGGATGTTACTGATGATGATTACACTTTCATTATTCATAAATATTATTTTTCATATGGAGTGCGATGAAAATTTTTTCATCCCTTGTTCTCTCTCTCATTTAATCTCTCATTATGTAAATGCTAAATATGGCATATCTCTCTCTTTGTATTTTATGATATAGAAGGAAGTGCAAATGTGATTCTTGTATTCCATTCTCCTTGTAAGCCTTGTAAAAGACTTAAAAATTTGTGATGTCTTAGTATTCATTCTTGATATAAATCTTGTGGTAAGCTTGGATTTATCGTACATAGGTGCAAGGTGAGAAATCTTGTTGAAGTATTTGATTACAATCTTGGTAAAGGGCTTGTGTCAAGCTTGGTTGAGAGCTTGGGAGTAAGATTTTTGGTTAGATTACAAAAGTGAAAGGATTGAAGACTTGTGAAGTCTTGGAAAAGCTTTGGGTTGTAGCTTATGGGGAAGTTTGGTTGAAAGATTTGTTTCTATTTTTGGTTGTAGATTACATTTATGCAAGTGGAAGGATAGAAGATAAAGGAGAGATAAGTGTGAGAAAAGGTGTTATCATGAGATTAATTCACTAAGTGTTGCTGAAATATAATAGATGAACAATTTCTCTATGGATGTATCCCCATTAGGTGAACCACATTAATATTGGTGTCTCCTTTGCACATGTTTGATTTATTGTGCAATTTGTTTATTTTTGTTTTACATAGTTTCTTTTACTATAATTTTGAGGATATAATTCCACATTGTATATCCTAATAGTTAGGGGTAGTTGAATAAATAAAAATTTCAAATTTTTAAGTGGGCTAGTGGGTAGATTAATGGCTAAGTAAACTTGTTAGTAAGTTAATTGGGTAATTAATTGATTATAAGGGTATGTGAAGGTTAATGTGGTGTAGGGAATCTATATGATATATGGGGATTTTAATAAATTGGTTAAGATTATGATTTTTGGGACAAATTATCAAGTTTAATATAATTATTAAGAGGAATGGATTTAGGTGCATACATATTCCATCTCTACAAGTTCTAGACCTAAACCTATTTTTTAACTACTTAGACACTTTACATCCTAGTCAGATGCCTACAATGACATAAGTGTTTTATCCCAATGCTAGTGTCTAATGCCCTAAAGCCATCCAATTTATAGATGAAACATATCCTAAAGGTCATCCTAAGTGATTTAATGCAAGATATTATCCAATAGGATTGGTATAAAAATATGAAACCTCATTCATTCCTTACCTAGAATTTAGATAACATAACATTTAATACACTAAAATGAGCAAAGATTCCCTATTTTATCCTATTTTCCTTATTAGTCATATGGGACAACACATCTACAATTTTGAAGTAGCAAATTAACACCCAAGAGCTATATTTTATAAGTTACAAGCTAGGTCACTGTTGTACTTAATTATCACACAATGCATAATTCACATAAAATCAAATATATATGGGATAAATACATAATTATAATGCCTTATTTGGAGTATTGTCTATGTAGGTAGTGCTCATTAATAGAGGGGTCTTTGTAGAAACTTAACATTTTGTGCCCACTAACCCATTTTTAACATAACTAATATGAATATGAATAACTAGGGTTTTTCTATTTGACAAAAAGTGAGAATTCATGATCTAGATATGAGTGCATCAGAGTGAAGATTACACAAAATCCATAAACATATAGATGGTTGTATCTAGTTTTAATAAGTATTCCATAATAGAAACATGCATCTAATCTAGATAAAATTGATGCAACTATCCCAAGATAACACATGTGTTTGAGGCCACATAGGCACTTAATCCAAAATTTCATGACTATTACAAAATTTTATTCTAGACTTGTTCCTACAAGTTTGAGATATATATTTGTATTAGCATCAGAACTAGCCAAGTATCTTATTTTTCATTATAATTGTAATATCTATCATAGTTATGTTTCATATTTTTATCATATATCATTATAATACATTAAATATATGTTATATATAAGTTTTGTAACTAATTATCATATTATTGATCTTTTTCTCACTATTATGCTTATTCATTTCTATATGATTAACCCTATATATCCCATTAGGATCCATAACCAATTTAGGGTTAAACATAAACTAGTAATTTCATTTTCATGCATAACTACAATAGGGTGGGGGGGGGGGGGGGGGGCGGGGGCAGGGGGGGAGGGATATAGATACCCATATTTGGTACAATCATAGTTTTGTAGAATGTTTTTAATAGCCTTGCATGGATAGACCTTTTGATAGAGAATTAGACATCTAGTGGTGTGATCTCATGTGGACCTTTTGTTTCCATTTTTATTTATTTATTTTTCTGATATTTTAAAACTTTTTATTTTATGTAATATGAATTTTATCTTGTGTGTTTCAATAATCCTTGACTATATCTTGATCAATTCTATTTTTTTAGCCTATGGACACTACCCATCATTTCAAAACACTAGCATCAACAATAGTGCCCAAAGTTAATGTTAGTGTGTATCCTTATATTTTGGTTATTGTTTATATTTTTCAACTTGTGACTATTTTTTGAAGACCCATATATTTATTATACTGTCATACTTTGTGCACCACTAGGTTTTTAATTCAAAATTGATAGGTTCTTTATATATACACAAAGTTATGGTATAGTTTATTTTATCAAGTATGCTTTATAATTATCATTTGCTTTGTCTTATTTAAAATATATTAAATTTAAAAATTTATAAAATTGATATAAATTAAATTCAAAATATTCCAAAGTCAATTTTCACTTGTATTACTTATATATGCACTAAAATCCACTCACCCTACTAATTGTGCTAATTTTGCTAATTTAACCTAGAACTACATTTTCTAGCTAATTTAACTAATATCTCATTATCCCATATCACATTTCCTACATCCTTAAAACCTTACCATATATTTTAACCAATCAATCCCTTTATTAATCCCCTAACAAGACCTATTTAGCCACTAACTACTCCCTAAGCCACTTGCCAATTTAAAAATACAAAATATTCTACCTACCCATATACCACCCTATTCTTATTTATTCCTAAACCCATAACTACTAATAAGATATTTATAGGATTGGAAGATTATAAAAATTTCCTCCATTTTAACCCCTTTTCTATATAATTTTATATTCTACAGATTTCCATGGAAAATCCCTAGCCATTAATTTCAATGGCTCAAAATTAAATTTGAGCCATTTATTTCTCCCTCCATTCCTATATATCCAAGATCACTCCCTCCATGAAACAAATGGATAAACATGGAAATATATTAACTTGATGCCATTATCTTACATCCATATAGCCTTCTTGCATCCATCAAGTGCCATTACTAAGCATAAGTGTCCATTGGATGCTATTATCAACTATCAAGAAAGCAATCCAACATCATCAAATTTGGCATCAAACATCCACTTGCAAATCTTGGAGAGGGTCCATAAAGAGGTGAAGTGATGGTAAGAGTCTCTATAACATTTTTATTATCTCTTTTATCCCCTCCTATTAATGTGTTTAGATTTTAGGTTTTTAATTGTTAAATGTTAGGTTGTGGAGCTAAAAGCTTCAACAGTATGAAAATTGGAGGAGGTTGCTGAGTGTCACAATAACTGACGTCGGTCAGGCAAATCGACGTCAGTCAGGTGTAGAAAAGAAACTACCAACATCAATTAGGTATCCGCTGATGTCGGTCATCTCTAGATAGATAGGGACTAATGTCGGTCGCCTATGCATTCCAAAACTATTAGTTACATGAACAGTTAGTTTGTTGAACGGTCAGTTTGCATGTAAAGACTAATTTTAGTCTTGAGTCTGCATTTCTAATTATTGTAATTAAGAAGTCTAATTATTGTTTGAATGAGATCTATATAATAGACACATGGGGATGTATTGTAAATTGTAGAATCATAAGGACTTGCAAAGGCAAGGACAAGGGTTCTTCCAGGTGTGTAAGATCTAGGTTTGCAGGTGTGCACGACCAGATTGATCTGCAGGTTGTTGCAAGATTAGGAGAGATCTACATGGTAAGTAAGGTTAGTTGATCTGTAGGTGTGTGTGTGTGCAAGGTCAAAGGATATATGTGGGGTAGCAAGTTCAAATGAGATCTACAACACAACAAGGAGAAAGATCAGGGAGATCTACTTGGAGTATGTGGTGTACTCGGTGGTGGTACTGGCAGTATTGTTACAGACTAGTTGAAACAACGACTCAATTATTGAGTTGATTGTGTTTGTAATTGAGAGATAGAACTCTTGAGGGATAATTATTGGTACACCCAAGAGGTGTGGAAAGAGTGTGATTTCTTCATTGTATTTCCTCCTAGAAGAGTGTTAATACAAGATTGTATTATCTCTCATATTCTATGATGTTTCTGAATTCTAGTTACATTTTACTTCTGGTTTAATTCCGTGTTTAGTTGCTTATACAAAGGTAATCAAGTTTGCTCTTGACAAGCAGGGATCCTGACAGTTGGTATTAGATCTAGGATCACCAAGTGATACCATTGACAGTTGGTATCAGAGCTTGGTTAGGTACACTAATAGGTGGTCAGAGCGTGTTAAGTGTTTGTTGATTATAGGTCACTCACAGGGGTTTCTGTTTGAGTGGGAGTATAGCAATGGCAAAAGAAAGTAAGCTAAGAATGGAGAAATTCAATGGCAAGAATTTTCAATTACTGAATTATGGAAAGAAAGAGCAAGTAAAGAAAAATTGTTGGTTGGTAGAAGATCATCATAAAGGAAATAAAGAAGCAAATGATGTAGGGATTGTTGCACAAGATGCTCTTATATATTCCTTGGATAAAGTAGAATCTTGGGTTTTATATTCTATTTCCTCTTTCCATGTAACCCCAAATAGAGTATTTTCCATGATTATTGTAGACACCAAAATCGTGTCTACTCCCTTGGTCATCCTCCTCGTCCTCACCACCCTAAGATGCCCTTCCTTGGATTCCCTTCATCCCCCCATGCCATGCCTATACCCCCATTTCATCCTCTCGCATCCATTTAGCCACCTTCGATTGTTTCTTCCTCGGACTCACTGACCCGGCAGTTGGGAAAACAGATGAAAGGCTATTTTTAGCCTTTTTCCTGCCTTCCAACCACTGATGTCGGTCAACTATCAACCGACGTCAACGATATTGCCGGCATCGATTCCCTTCATAATGGTTTTCTACGTCCGTTATCCCACCTTCACCCCTGCTCTTCATTTGACTCTTGAATCCTTCAATCTTCAGTGTTCAACCATTCATTCCTTCACTCCACCACCCTCCCAATCTCTCAGCCAGACCTCTCACTCTCCCTCTCACAGGGCTTCTGCACCAGCAACAACATCAGTCTTCTACACTAGCAATAGGTCCTCTACACAGGCTACATCAACAACAGTAGCACTCCTTTAGCAGGCCACAGGTATGTATATTGTCTGTGTTTTCATTATGTTTTCAGTTATTGCTTTCAAGTAATATCCCCCCAAACCTGACTGTCAACCAAACCAAACCCGAATCCTTATTTCTCTGTCTCCCTATTGCCTCTATCTTCTGTCTGACCATACACTCTATCCATTGTCCCTGCAACTCTGCCTAAACCTCTGCACAGAACATTAACCAAAACTAGACTCTCTCAGACCATCCAAATAGCACAAAAACCCATCCAGACCCCTTTTCAGCCCTGTCTACAAAACACAGACCTATCCACAGACCACAGACCCAACCGATGCTGGCTGCAGAGACCACTACCCCCATTGACGTTGGCAGACTAACCAACATCGGTAGACCTTGACAACCGATGCCGGTAGGACCACCGATGTCGGTGACTGTGACCAGGCTGACAGTAACATTTAGGTAAGCATTTGCTTCCATTTCCTTTTCAGTTTTCAATCATTTTAGTATTTTATCATTCTACTATTTATCAGACATCCTTTTTATCGACTAGTGGGTTGACATCCCTTAAGGAAGTCTTCATACTTTCAAGATCAAGCTTTTGCTTGGCAACCCACCATCTCCTCATCTAACACCTTCTTTGTCTTAGTCTCTTTCTTTTGTAGGTGTCATCCTCCACAACTAAAGAGGAGTCCTCACAATGTCTGGATAACGGTGCACACGACTACATCCAGGTACACACAAGACTTAGACCATTTTCCTTTAGTTTCTCATTTCCTCTCTTTGAATGTAGAAAGCGAATCTAGCGTAGAAACATTCTGGCACGCCTGGTGGGACCTTAGGGTCTTCCTTGGGTTCCTTTTCTTTTTGTTCATATAGGTGCATTAGGTTTCTCCCTTTTCACCTCTTTCTTCTCTTCTAAATGACATCATAAGCGGGATTAAAAAGAATTTTTCTTTCTTTTCTTGCATTTCATAAACTAGTCAAAAGTCATATTCTTCAACCCTTTCTCAACTTGTTTTCATTCAAACTCACATTTTGACTTGGGCTTAAAACACATTGCATTGCATTTCTGCTTGCTTGCATTTTTTAGTCCACACCTAGTAATTAATAACCGCATCATGAATTAATCATAGTCCACTTGATGTTACACAACCGAACCACTTGCACCAAATCAAACATCAAACTTACCTGAGACAAGGCCCGACTGGGATTTCATCACCCAGCGGATACCTTACCCGTCCCGGCGATCCTACTTGGATTTCATCACCAAGGGGAAAGCCTTCTCTGTTCTCTGGTAGAGTCTAATCTCTAGGGAAAGTATATTTTGGCTAAGCGAGACCAGCTTATCACTAGGCTCGTGAAGTGAGGGGAGCTTGCTCCTTAGCACCAGGCCATGTATGGAACCTAACCCAGACTCTTGAGTGCCTAAACAAACCTGAAACCATCCATAGACTATCTCTTCTAGGACCCATTCTAACAACCAACCTCCCAAACATCACTTTAAGGCATAAGCCAACAGGATTCTAAAAGTTGATTATTAGGATTTAACACTTAGGACCTGCTTGTATTCTTCATCTTTTCTATTCTTATCTGCTTGTTTGAGCTAGTAGGGACGTTCTTCTTCATTTTTTCCAAGAATCTTCAATTTTTTTGAGTTTTTGGAAACCACAGTCACCGACATCAGTTTTACCACTGACGTCAGCCATCTTCCCTCTCTGGCATCGGTTACTTAACCGACATCGGCCATCTTTCCCACCGACATCAATTTTTCAACCGACGTCGGTCACTGTCACAGTCCTTTTTTCAAAACAACAGCCTTAAAACCCGACCCTCTTTCTGCCAAAACCACATTTTGAGTTTTTGAAACTAAAAAAACATAGTTTTTGGAGCCTGACCCCTCTTGCCTTGAATGGTTTTGACACGCAGTCAAACCAAGGCCCTTCTTGACCACGCTAGCCACCAATCGCTTCCACCTTCCCCGTCCATAACTAGTCCTATAATGGAGTTCCACTCGAAGACCGAAAGAATTCCTACTCGACCAACCCCAACTCAGACCCCCATTTTCCTTGAAGGGGACCAAGATTTCAAAATATTCTTGGACCTCAATGTCACAGCCCTCCAAAACTATCTCGCAAGAAACCCAATGCGAGACCTTTCGAGTGACGTGGCGATGACATTGACACCATTCGTTACCCAGCCTTATATGACCCAGCCTTTTGCCTCAACCATTAACCTGACCATGGCCAATACGCAAAGTTTGGCCTCCCCATCTATTTTTAGACTGACCTCCATCGAGGTCTCATTACCCCCTCAACCACACACAATTCAACCAAGTTTTACATCATACCAGAACTTGATTGTCTCGACCCCTCACACTCTTGCACCCATAAATATAGGAGTGTCTACCTCCCCTTTTGCCAATGCCACCACGCAACCACCTTTGGTAGTGTCTAGTCAACTTATGTCTTTTACTTCCATAACCCCACCACCTTTGGCCTCCACTCCTGTCCCTGCGACTAGTTACACATATGTTGCACCCCTACAAGTGCAACCGACTATGTCGTATGCCCCTCTCAATATTTTTCAAGCGCCCTACAACTTAGGGGGCACCCCATCTACCAATCCATCAGTAGATATAATCAAGATGCTGATGGATAAAATGTCTAGTCTCGAGACCTCTATTTTTGGTTCACGCAATGCTCTCTCGTATGAACAAATTTGCAATGAACCCATCCATCCTTCTGTCCTGATCTGACCATACCCCAACCAATGGGAGCTTCCTAAATTTACTCGCTTCTAGAGTAAGGAAGACCCACAACAACATCTATGGGCATTCAGACATGCCTGTTATCTCATAGCCCACGATGATGTGTTACTTCTACGTATGTTTCCCATGTCACTTTCCAGCCCTGCCCTTGACTGGTATAGCTCTCTTACTAGACATTCTATCTTTTCATTCATTCAACTTGCCCAGTTATTTCTCAACCATTTTTCTATCAATATCACCAAGCAAGTCTCAATCACAGACCTCTACTCCATCAGGCAATTTGATGACGAATCAATAGTCAATTTTGTCACCCGTTGGAGAGGCTTGATCAACCAGCTCTCTTTCTCCTTGCCTCAACCTGAGCTCATCAAGCTCTTTTCTTGAGCATGTGCCAGGCACATCTCTTCTACCTTGTGGGTTTAAACATTCCACACTTTCGACGAAGCTTTCACCATGGCCCGAAAGCTCAAACTCTGTGCCATTGAAGAGGGTAAGGTCAAATTGTGTAATACTAACGCAAGAACTACTGACCCTTCTTCTTCCAGACCTTCTTCTTCCCACTCCAAGCCCAAAGGAGTGGCCAACACTGTGGTCATTAGATCACCATCCTCAACAACAAATAATCAATCTCAACCTTCTACATCTTTTAGCATCGCTAAACAATTCCAACAACGGTACATCCAGCGTTCATACACTCCGCTTGGAGAATCATACGCTTCCGTTTTGGAAAAACTTGTCAAGCAGGGGGTCCTCAGTCTTCCTCCAATCTGACCAACTCAATTCGACCCTTCAAAATCCCTCCCTACTGGTATAGGGAGGCTGAATTCTGTCACTTTCATCGCGTCCACGACCATGACATCGACAATTGTCAAACCTTTAAAAACATAGTCCACGACATGATCGACAAGGGGGATCTTGTTTTGGATAACCCGAACACCCTGCCCAACCAACACATCGACATCTTCAAACAACCATTCCCAAACCATCCTCTTAATCAAAACAATGTCCAGACCTTAACCGATAGCTCCCATGAGCATGACATACGCACAGTCAACACTATCTTGCCTCTTGTCCTTGACCAATCTCCTTCACAAGTGGGAGACCCTTCTTACCCTATTTCTCCATCACAAGATGAAGAACCCTTTTCTCCTATTAGTCCTCCATCGACCTCTCTTATATTGGAGGATGCCTTTACCATACCTATGCCATTAGCCACACCTTCGTCTTTCCTCTTACCAATGGAGGACCATACCTTGCCTACTCCTCAACCACAAGTAGAGGGCACAATCATCCATGCCCTCTGCCCACTTGAGGAGCCACACTCTCCTATTTATTCTCTACCAAGAGAAGACCCAGTCTCTCTACCCATTTCGATCGAGGAAGGCCCAGTCACGATTTCCTCTTGCCTTTTGCCAGAGATTGCTACATCTCACTCACCTCCATCCACATCTGAACCCAAACCCACATCTAGCCTCACCTCGCACAATGGTGGCCCTCAACCCAAACCAAAGAAGGCCACTAAACTACACCGGAGGACTCCTCCCCCACCTTCGTCATTACCTTCAATTTTGGGCCCACATCCGTCCACTTTAATAGGAGTGCTTCCTACTCCCACACTTCACAGAGGCAAGTCGCCTCCATTACTCTATCAACCCATCAGACATATATCTCATCCAAACCATCGACCAATGCCTCCTAAACCAAAGTCATCTACCCCCACTACAATAAGACACACAGACCCATTAGCAGGTTCTTATGCCTTATTGTTACGGCAATTGTTGCAGTCTTCTCGCATCAACCTCCCACCTCTTAGACCATATCAATCTCTCAGACCTAAACCACCCTAGTTTGATGACACTCAAATTTGTGTGTATCATCACATGCCTGGGCACGACACCAAGCATTATTGTGCCCTCAAGGTTATCATTCTCCAATGTCTGGGGAATGACACATTTCTTCGCGACCACATCATCAACAAGCCTTCAACACTGCCCCACTCATCAACTCTTGGATCAAGACCATCTTGGTTCGACAACTCTAAATTTTGCCACTATCATCACACTCTGAGACATGACACTGAGCGTTGTTGCGCTCTTAAAGCTATCAATCATCAACATCAGAGAAAGGATACCCTTCTCATCAAGGATTCTCTTAACCTCCCCTTCGACAAAACATCAACACTGACCCATGCTTCTCATACCTCATCACTTAAATCAGGATCTCCATGCCAGACTATGGTCCCTTTGCTGCCTTTAACCCCCTTATTCGACATCAACATAGTCAATCTGACCACCAAGCCTCATCCGACCTTGACCAATATGTTAAACATTCTCCCTACCCACTGGGGGAATTCAACGCTCATCCAAGCCTCGACCAACCTTTCAACCCAGTCTCGACCAAATATCAATCACTCTTTTAATCCCAAACCTCGACTACACATGCAACCCAACCTCGACCAGTCTCAATCAAATCAATCAACCAACTTTTTCACCCAATCAATCAACCAAGCTTCGACCCAGTCTCGACCAAATTCGACCAATCATCGACCTAATACCAATTTCAACCCAACCATCGACCAAATATCAACAAATATCAACCAAACATCGACCAATCATCAATCATGACCTTAATCAATCCTTGACCAACTTTTCAACCCAACCTCTTAATCATCAACTAATCAACATCCATCAACACATGACCAATCTAGAAAGAGGCAAATGGAGCAAATTTGCTCTTAATTGACTCAGACCTTATCATAACGCACAAGCATGGCCCAGGGACTTATCAGAACTTGAGCCCCTTTTTATGCCTTGCATCTTTGACCATTCTACTATTAGTCAAGTACTCAATCACTTGACATTTTACTTGAGCTCATCCCTTGAGCAACCCCCTGTTATTGTCATTCTTATTCCTTTCAACCCTATTTCCCACCATTTGTCAACCCTTTTGTCAAGCAGTAATGCTTTGTCCTAATAAAAGGGAACCCTTAAACCTCTAGAGGCTCGTCCATGGCTAAACTTCAATCAACAAAAACATGTCAAAAAAATGGGATACCTATCATATCAAAGCTCATAAACTCTAAATGTAGACTGCTCCCTTGAAGGACAGCTACATAGTTGTATTACTAGACTTCTCCCTTAAAGGACAGCTAGGCCAAAGTCATATCAAAAACATATAAAGCAAAAGTATAGACCACTCCCTCGAAGGATGGCTATGAATAAATATTTCTACAGATAACACTCATTCTGAATCTTCCCGCATCGATCAGCTTCACATATATGACCACTAAGCAAAACAACATCCCTATGCAGACTTCCCGCATCGATCAGTCTGTGCAAAAAAAAAATGACTGACAAGTTATAAAGTCATGGACATGCCTATAGTCATTCTTGGGTCACCTATAAAAGGGGCAAGGTTATTCCTGCCACCAAAAAGGGTTACCCCATCCTCTCATATCACATATTCAACCTATCACCCCAACATACTCAAGGGACTTCAAGCTCACTTAACATCAAGTGATTCGATTACTTCTCTAGCACAACCCTAGTCAACGATGTGATGCATGAATAGGGCTCTTTGTTCGAACAACCCCTATCTATGCTTTCATTTTGGTCCTTGTCAATGAAAGAGAAATTCGCCTTTCACTTATCTTTCACAATTTGGTCACATTCAACCAAACCTTTTTCTACCCAACCAAGCCAACCCAAACATTTTCAGACCAACAACATGACATCATGACATCATCCTAGTCCTTTTCACAAAGTTTATATGGACACCAATACACATGGAAACTATCAACCATACGCAATTTATGTTAAGCATAAACCAATACTTGATGAAGCATAAATAGACCTCAATTCATTTTTAGCATACATCCATCACGACTATGGATAATTGCTAGGGATAAAAGACCCCTCGACCAATGTTACAAAATACACCATCACACAATATGGAAAAGGTTGTAACATCTTTTTCTCCTCATCATTTCAACACATGACCAAACCAATCATCAACAAATTTTGCCTCTTCATTTGAACTACATTGGTCTGAGGCCCCTTCCAATCTGGGCTATGTAGGCAGCACTCAGATGACACGACATCTTCTGGGGTTAGCTCGACCACCCTCATTTGTTCGTCTCTCTGATGGAAAAACCTTCTTTCCTTCTTTTGACCATGACTTACCCTCGACCAAGACCAATCCATCCCTTTGACCCTTCCTTCCTTTGGGGAGAACTACATTGGCCTGAGGCCCTTCACACAAGGTCTATGTAGGCAACACTCAGTGTTTTGAGGTTAGCTCGGCCACATTATTTTGTCCATCCATCCACTTCGACCAATGACCTTGGAGATCATGACTATCTCCTCATACTCTAACCACTTCCAAGACAAACTTTGCCTTGGTTGTTTTTGCATGTATGCTACCTCGTAAATGGTTAGCAAAATTGCGTGCAGACTATTTTGATTCTCACACGTATAGGATCACAAGCCGGTTGATCCCCACTACTTGTGACATTTTCATGTTTCCAAGAGCACTTCCTGAGCTCAGGATACCTGAAACATGACAACCATTAGAGCTTTAGCTTAGATTGAACAACCCGATCAGCTACGACCAAATGCTGGGGCCCAGTTATTTCAATTTTGGCACTCCTCGACCCTCAACCTGTGACAATTTGACCTAACCATCTCATGAAGTGGTATATGCACAATCACGACTTTTACAGCATTCACACCCCATCTTCACCATCTTCATCCACTCTTTGTCAAATCAGCACCCGATTCTAGGTTCCCTTCCCTCGACTCTTGCTTTGAGGGGGAATACCTTATCCATAATCGGGGAAACCAACCCTCTTCTTATTTTTGTCTTGGAGTTCACTTGAACAACCAACAAGATGAAATCGATCTTATCCCACACCTGGGGCAATCAAATCCTATTTTTGTCTTGTAGTTCGTCTAGAACAACCAACAAGACAAAAAGGGGCAAATGTAGACACTGAAATCGTGTCTACTCCCCTAGTCATCCTCCTCATCCTCACCACCCTAAGATGCCCTTCCTTGGATTCCCCTCATCCCCCCATGCCATGCCTATACCCCCATTTCATCCTCTCATGTCCATTTAGCCACCTTCGACGTTTCTTCTTTGGACTCACTGACTCGGCAGTTGGGAATATGGATGAAAGGCTATTTTTAGCCTTTTTCCTGCCTTTCAGCTACTGACATCAGTCAACTATCGATCGACATGTCAGGGGATCTAGCTCTACCAATTAGAGCACAATTGAATACTTTCTTATATGTAATTAAACACATAATTATACCACAATGATAAAGTAGATAGAAACTTGAGACAACAAAGAATTTGAGAGACAATACACACTCTTGTATTAAATATTACTAGAAGAAAATACAATAAGGGAGATGCCACTTCTTCCTCCACCTCAAAGGCTTGCCACACCTCAAGACCTTCTTCCCTCTCTCTCTTACTCAACACAACAACTCTAAAGCCTGAGTTGCTATCCCTCCTTGAATGCTTTAGCTGATCTCCTTGACCTTGCTAGCTTCAATGCTTTTACTTGCCTTCTTGATACAATTACAATACATGCCTTATGGATCTATAAATAAGATCCCATGCTTACAAAAATAGAACTCTAGTTAAAATAATTAGACACACAGCTCGTGACTATAATTAGTCATTTAACATGCAAACACTCGCTTCACTTAACTGATTGTTCCTCAATAGCAGTTCTAGAAATACACAGGCAACTGACGCCAGTCCCTAACTAGTCTAGTGCTACCGACATCGGTTGACTCTCTACCATCGCCGGTCTCCTTCTCCACTGCATCTAACCAACGTTGGTCATACTGCCAATGCCGGTGGCTCTAGTTCTTCAGCATCCTTCCTTTGTGTCTGCAAACAGTTGAAGCTTTTAGCTCCACACCATAACAATCTCCCACTTGGAGATAAACAACTACAACCTGTAACTGTAGCTGTACACCATCTATTTTGTTCCTTAGGCTCTGTATCCCTCTTCAATGTCACTCTTGAAGACCAACCACCATGCAAACCTGTGATGCAATACCTGTCTCTTATGCCACAAGAATTTTGCTGCTCCCAAATTCTCCATGACACACTTCTGAACCAACTCTACCCTTAGCTCAAAAAACTCCCTATATATGAAACCCTGCAACAAGTAACACAATACAGTAATAGGATAATGTAGCTAATATTATCCAACCTGGTAAAGATAAAATACAATGGTCAAACCTCCATTGTTCTGCAGCATAATCAAGACCATATACCATAGCCTTCTGTCTCATGTGTCCATCCACTCTCTTCTCTAAAACGGGAATCCATCCCTCTATCCAGTGCTTACTTCTAGCTGAAAACACTACCAATAAATACCTATTTGGTTCTCCAAGGACTCACACTCCTCATCCATGCCAAGCTCCCACTATTTCTGGATTCTACCTGCATTGCTTCTTCCATCTTCCTAGTTCGTGACTATCAGTAAGCAATATAAAGAAGGTGAACAACGAATATGAGTTTCACATACCTTTCATGACCTCCACATGGGTGTTTGAGACTTATTGATTCACCCAATATCCGTTCCAGTGACCGATATCGACCATCTCCCAATCTGCTCCCAATCGATGTCAGTTCCCTGCACTGACCCTGACTACCAACATCGTTTCCCTGGCCGATGCCGGTGTCCCTCCTGCCAACATCGGTCCTTATGACCGACGTCAGACTTCTCCTGCCCGACCTACCGACCTTGCTGGTCTGCACATGACCGATGTCGGTATCTGGATGACTGACATCAGTGCCAAGCAATCGACATCGGTGTCTGTGTGTTCCTGTAAGTGATGAAATTTTCATCCGCGAGCTCTTCTTGGATCAAACCTCTATCCATGCTGCCTTGCTCAGATTTATTCAGCCCCTGTGACTGATCTCTATCCTTCACCTCCTTCATAAACACCAAGGCTTCTTTGTTCTTGTCAAAAGCATCAAATTTCCTTTTTTTGCAATGAACTATATCTGTGCTTTCCAAATTTGAACATGTACCTTTTGAGTCAAGAACTTCCATTCCCTTCCTATTCATGTGACCAAGCCTATTAGGCCACATCTTCGAATCTACACCAGAAGTAGAATCAGTAATACAAGTAGACAGATAAAGAGTATCTACTTTCTTACCTCTTGCTAGAACAAGTGTTCCCTTGGTAACCTTCCAAGAATCCGCTGTGAGGGTTATCATGCATCCCTCATCTCCCAACCTTCCTATAGAAATTAGACTCTGCTTCAGAATTGGAACATGCATGACCTCTTTCAATACCCACGTGTTGTCAATCTGCAATCTCAGCTACACTTTCCCTTTGCCAACTATCTGATAAGGCGTACCATCCCCTAAATAGAGTACTCCAAAATCTCCCTATTCATACTCATAGAACAAATCTCTATTTGGGGATGCATGAAAAGATGAACCAGAATCTAAAATCCATGATCCTACCTGACTATCCAAAGAAAGTATGAGAGCATCCTGCATCACAATATTTGCATCCTTTGCTTCTTCAATACCTGCATGTTGATTCTCTTTATCTCTCAACCAACACTCCCTCTTCGTATGTCCTTTCTTTCCACAAAACCAACAGGTAATACCTTTGGACTCAGATCTCCTTCCTGACCTTGATTTCCCTTGCTCAACCTTCTCCCTTTGCCTTCCCCTGCTTTCTACACTTAAAGCATTCCCTGATGATTCACCTGTGCTTCTCCTACGTATTTCTTCATTCAAGATCACACTCATAACATCATCAACTTTTAAGATTTTAGAAGCAGATGCAGAATTACTTACTGCCATAACCATACCGTCCCAACTTTCAGGCAAAGAACATAAAATCAAGAGAGCCTTTACCTCATCATCAAAAACAATATTGACTGAAGCCAATTGGTTTACCAAACCATGGAAATCACTGAGATGAGTATGTACTAATCCACCTTCCTACATTTTCAAAGTAAATAGCTGCTTCATAAGATATACCTTGTTAGAAGCCGAAGGCTTTTCGTATAAATTTGCCAAGGACTTTATCAACTCTTCCATTGTCTTGCACTATGATAAGCTGGAAATCACAGACGATGCAAGGCTCAACCTTATGGAATCGAGAGCCTTCCGATCAAGAACGTTCCATTCTTCATCCTTCATATCTATGGGCTTGCATGCAACCCCACCCAACGATAAGTACAAATCCTTCTGATACAGATAGTCCTCAATCTGCATCCTCCAATGTTGATAATTCTTGCCGTTAAACTTCTCCATTTGTAGCCTACTTTATTCTACCATTGCTGAACTCCCACTCAAATAGAAAACCCTGTGAATGACTTGTAATCAAAAAATAATACCCTGCTTCCTGCAAACCGTAGCTCTGATACCACTTGTCAAGGGATCTGGCTCTACCAATTCGAGCACAATTGATTACTTTCTTATATGCAATTAAACACAGAATTATACCAAAATGATAAAGATGCTAGAAACTTGAGACAAAAAAGAATTTGAGAGATAATACACACTCTTGTATTAAATATTACTAGAAGAAAATACAATAAGGAAGATACCACTTCTTCCTCCACCTCAGAGGCTTGCCACACCTCAAGACCTTCTTCCCTCTCTCTCTTGCTCAACACAACAACTCTAAAGCCTAAGTTGCTATCCCTCCTTGAATGCTTCAGCTAATCTCCTTGACCTTGCTAGCTTCAATTCTTTTACTTGCCTTCTTGATACAATTACAATACATGCCTTATGGATCTATAAATAAGATCCCATGCTTACAAAAATAGAACTCTAGTTATAATAATTAGACACATAGCTCGTGACTATAATTAGTCATTTAACATGCAAACACTCGCTTCACTTAACTTACTATTCATCAACAGCAGTTCTGGAAATACACAGGCGACTGACGCCGGTCCCTGCTAGTCTGGTGCTGCCGACGTTGGCCGACTCTCTATCGTCACCAGTCTCCTTCTCCACTGCATCTAATCGACGTCGGTCATACTATCGACACCGGTGGCTCTAGTTCTTTAGCATCCTTCCTTTGTGTCTACAAATAGTTGAAGCTTTTAGCTCCACACCATAACATGACATCAGCGATATTGTCAGCGTCGGTTCCCTTTATAACGGTTTTCTGCATCTGTTATCCCACCTTCACCCCTGCTCTTCATCTGACTCTTGAATCCTTCAATATTTAGTGTTCAACCATCCATTCCTTCACTCTTCCACCCTACCAATCTCTCAACCAAACCTCTCACTCTCCCTCTCATAGGGCTTCTACACCAGTAACAACATTAGTCTTCTACACTAGCAATAGGTCCTCCACACAGGCTACATCAACAACAGTAGCACTCCTTCAACAAGCCACATGTATGTATATTATCTATGTTTTCATTATGTTTTCAATTATTTCTTTCAAGTAATATCCCCCCAAACCTGACTGTCAACTACACCCGACCCGAATCCTTATTTCTCTATCTCCCTATTGCCTCTATCTTTTGTCTGACCATACACTCTGTCCATTGTCCCTGCAACTCTACCCAAACCTCTGCACAGACCATTAACTAAAACCAGACTCTCTCAAACCATCCAAACAGCATGAAAACCCATCCAGACCCCTTTTCAGCCCTGTCTACAGAACACAAACCTGAACGGTGCTGGCCGTAGAGACCGCTACCCCCACCAATGTCGGCATACTAACCGACATCGGCAGACCTTGACAACCGATGCCGGTAGGACCACTGACGTCGGTGACTGTGACCAAGCTAACAGCAACATTTAGGTAATCATTTGCTTCCATTTCCTTTTCAGTCTTCAATCATTTCAGTATTTTATCATTTTGTTATTTATCAGACATCCTTTTTATTAACTAGTGGGTTGACATCCCTTAAGGAAGTCTACGTACTTTCAGGATCAAGCTTTTGCTTGGCAACCCACCATCTCCTCATCTAACGCCTTCTTTGTCTTAGTCTCTTTCTTTTGCAGGTGTCATCCTCCACAACCAAAGAGGAGTCCTCACGACATCTGGATAACGGTGCGCACGACTACATCCAGGTACACACAAGCCTTAGACCATTTTCCTTTAGTTTCTCATTTCCTCTCTTTGAATGTAGAAAGTTAATCTAGCGTAGAAACAATTATATCCATGGAGACTTTGGAAAGATTTATTTAGGGGTTGGTGAGCCTTGTCAAATTGTTGGTAAAGGGGAAGTGTGGCTAAAATTAGAGACGGGAAACACATGGGTGTTGAAGTATGTCATGCATGTCCCAGTCCTGAAGAGGAGTCTAATTTCTATAGGAAATTTAGGTGATGAGAGTTGCACATTAACTCTCACAGCGGAATCTTAGAAAGTTTCCAAGGGTGCACTTGAATTAGCATGTGGTAAAAAAGTAGGTACTCTTTATCTATCTACTTATATTACTGATTCTCCTTCTATTTTATCTACTTTAGATGTAGATGTGAAGATGTGGCTCTGTAGGCTTGGTCACATGAGTGAGAAGGGGATGCATGTTATTAAGAGGAAGTCTGATGTCTTTGAAAAACTTAAGAATTAGAAAGCCTTGGTTTTCATGGAGGAGATGATGGATAGAGATCAGCTCAAGGGGCTAAATAATTCTGAGTAGGGTAGTGTTGATTTGGACAAGGTTATGATCCAAAGTGAGCTTGTAGGTGAAAGTCATCACTCAGAGGAAAACACAGTTACCAACATTAGTCATGTGAGAACTGACATCAAACAGGCAGGTACCGACATCGGTCATGTGCAGACTAGAGTCAGTGGTGTCAGGTAGGTGGATACTGATGTCGGTCAGGGAATCAATGTTAGTGACCAGGTGGACACCAACATTGGTTAGGGAATTGACATCAGAGATTAGGTGAAATCAACATCGGTTGAGTGCAGACCTAGGTCGATCAGAGAATAGATTTTGGGTGGACAACAAGCTGTCAAGGAGTCTCAAATGCCCATATGGAGGACTGAAAGGGTAAG
The DNA here is from genome assembly GCA_037957365.1 of Torreya grandis. Taxonomy (NCBI): domain Eukaryota; kingdom Viridiplantae; phylum Streptophyta; class Pinopsida; order Cupressales; family Taxaceae; genus Torreya; species Torreya grandis. The sequence continues at coordinate 3,922,425 of JARHVA010000812.1, read as the reverse complement.
TAAGCCTCAAATTCATTATTCCCCTTCTTTATACTACTTGAACTTGTTACTCACTAATGGTTAAAAACCAAGAAGTTTTGAAGAGGTAATGCAGGTAGAATCCAGGAAATAGTGGGAGCATGGCATGAATGAGGAAATTGATTCCTTGGGAAAGAACCAAATGGGAGATTTGGTAGAGTTGCCAGCTGGGATGAAAGCACTAAAAGATGAATGGATTCCTAGGTTAAAAAAAGGAGAGAATGGACACGTGAGATAGAAGGCCAGGTTATATGGTCTTGAGCATGCTCTAAGATAGTGGTACAAGTTTGACAAGTGTATGACAAAGCATGGCTTTAGTCAATGTCAATGTAACCATTGTGTTTATTTTACAATGTTGGATAGTGGTCAAAACATTATCCTATTACTGTATGTGGATGATATGCTTGTTACAGGTTCATACATGCAGGGAATTGCTAAGCTAAAGGTAAAAGTAGCTTAGAGGTGTGTTAGAAAGGATTTAGGGGGAGCGAAAATCCTTGGCATGAGTATTTCTAAATACAGGGAAAGTCATATGTTGATGTTGTCTCAGGAGGATTATGTGAATAAGGTAGTGGAGAGGTTCAATATGTAGGATGCAAAACTAGTTAGAACACCTATGGATGGATAATTCATAGAACAATGTCCCAGATCACATGATGAGGTTGAGTACATGTGTACTAGACCTGATATTGCCCAAGCAGTGGGAGTTGTCAGCAAGTTTGTGGCCAATCTAGGAAATAAGCATTAGAAAGTATTTTAGTGGATTCTCAAGTATCTGAGAGGGACCAGTAGTAGGGATTCATGTTATGCAGGGTTAGGCACTTCTCTACATGGGTATGTAGATTTGGATATGGTAGGTTACTTGGATGACAAGAGAAACACCACAGGATATGTGGTGGTTGGTCTTCAAGACTAAACTTGAAGAGGGATACAAGCCAAGAAATAGAATTAGATGATGTACAGGTACAGGTATAGGTGCAGTTGTTTATCTCTAAGTGGGAGATTGTTAGGTTGTGGAGATAAAAGCTTCACCAGTATGCAAATTAGAAGAGGTTGTTGAGTGTCACAGTAACCAACATCAGTTAGGCCAGCTAACGTCAATCAGGAGTAGACAGGAAGCTACCAACATCGGTCAGGTATCAACCAACATCAGTCATCTCTAGACAGACAGGGACTGCCGTTGATCACCTGTGCATTCTAGAACTGTTAGTTACATGAATAGTTAGTTTGTTGAATAGTCATTTTGCATGTAAAGACTAATTTTAGTATTGAATCTATGTTTATAATTATTGTGATTAGGAAGTCTAATTATTTTTTGAATGGGATCTATATAATAGACCCATGGGGCTGTATTGTAAAGTGTATAATCATAAGGACTTGAAAAGTCAAGGACAAGGGTTCTTCTAGGTGTGTAAGATCTAGGTTTGTAGGTGTGCAAGACTAGGTTGATCTGTAGGTTGTTGCAAGATCAGGGGAGATCTACATGGTAAGGTTAGTTTATCTGTAGGTGTGTGTGTGTGTAAGGTCAAAGGATATCTATGGGGTAGCAAGGTCAAAGGAGATCTGCAACACAACAAGGAGCAAGATTAGGGAGATCTACTTGGAGTACGTGGTGTACTTGGTGGTGGTACTGGTAGTATTGTTATTGACTAGTTGAAACAACTTGGTTATTGAGTTGATTGTGTTTGTAATTGAGAGAGAGAACTCTTGAGGGAGAATTACTGGTACACCCAAGAGGTGTGGAAAGAGTGTGATTTCTTCATTGTATTTCCTTCTATAAGAGTGTTAATACAAGATTGTATTGTCTCTCATATTCTGTGTTGTTTCTGAATTCTAGTTACATTTTACTTCTAGTTTAATTCTGTGTTTAGTTGCTTATACAAAGGTAATCAAGTGTGCTCTTGAGGAGCAGGGATCCTGACATTAAATATAGTAATAAAACTTGAATTTAAAATTTAGGCTACATTTTAGCCACCATGGCAGAACCTTACTCCATAAAATAACCTTATAATATTTATGGAATTGATTTGGAAGCTTGTAGGGACATCTAGACATGAATTGAAGACCCTATTTTGAAAAACTATCATGTATAGGTAATCTGCAATTTTGAACTGGTATTAACAATATTGTAGTTACAATATTATAGGGTGAATTGAGATATTATCAATCAACTGATAAAATTTAAGGTTATTTTAGGTTTTTATATTTTTATATTTTTATGAAATCACAACTTCGTTAGTTATGGTTTTGCCTTGTTAATTGTGGTTTTGCAGGTGGAATTGTGATTTTTAAAGCTCTAGTAGTTTGGATCATATTTACGTGTTCTACTTTTTACTAACCCATGTACAAGATAATTGGTGTTATGTATATTATCTAAAAGTGTCTTAATATACATTATATATGATAAATAAGGATAATCCAACACCTAAACTAATTTCTCCCCAAAGACAATATCACAACTTTAAAATTAGTGAATTTACCATGGTAATAATGATCTTGTAATTAGAGTCATAGTTTTGTCAAAAAACTTTGGTTTGCTCTATATCCCTATATATTATATTTCATTGATCCTTCTATGATTTTTTTATTTTTATATTTATGTTTCCTTTCAGAGTATTTTTTGTTTATGATATATAGGGGAAAGAGGATTAACCAAGCTTTTGGACTATTTGGGCATAACTTGTAAAATTATGGCTTTCCCATCTATAGTTTTACTCTGGTAATTATGGTATTATCTTCGATAATTATAGTATTATCCTTATTAATTAAACTGGTAAAACCTATGAACTTTCATTTTATAATTTTTTGGCAAAGAGTTTTTTGTTTCAATTAGATATTTATAAGGGTTTTTTGTAATAGGCCAAGGTTTTTTATAATTCATCCTAACCATTTTAGAATTTAATTATTTTTTGGTCTGTGTGTTTGTAGAGATATTAAAGTTTATTGTTTGTGTATAGGAATAAATAGGTATAAGAGGAATAAAAAATAAAATATCAACCACCTCATCCATTAACCTATATTACCCTTAGCTATAAAACTATAACTTTTGAATCTACATTGTTAATCTGATATCTGTGTTTTTGTAGATTACAGTCACAACTATGCATTTATATAGGAAATAGGATAGTCTTAGTAATATGCCTAATATTTTTAGATAAATTTTATCTATAATTTCATTATTTTTTTTGTATATTAACATATACCATTTTAATAAATTTCATTCATAAAGTTCTAAAAGTTTGTAAATTATCATAAATTAGTGACTTAAAAGACTTTTTAAGAAGACATGTCTATTTAAAGTTGTTTTAAAGGATCAATTATCTAGTTAATATCTATATATCCCAGACATATTTTATAATTTTTCTATTATTTACAAAACCGTAGATTACAAAATTTAGAGAATTGTGATTTTGATATACTAGTTGTATTTTTATCTAACCGTTACAATTTTGTAGGTTAACCATCACAGTTAGCTAATTACTACAAGATTGCAACTCGTGATCTATGAGTTTATTTTTGAGTTATGAACTTTTTTTCTATTTTTGGTTTTGCATTGTGTAACTACAATATTACAAGGAGCTATAATTTTGTAAAATGTTAAACTACTAACCCATTTGGTGTAGGACCCTTGAAGACTAAGGCACCCCATTTTGTTTTTTACCTTTGTTCTTATAGGAGGGGTGTCACTAACATAATATTTTAATCTTATCATTTGTATATATTTGATTTATGTGTGTGATTTTTATTTTATACATATTTTTTCTTGATTATATATACTTGTGTTTTCCTCACATAGAATAATTAATTGGTAAAATTATGTTTGCCTTTTTATTAACCCCACCTGAGTCTAGGATAGCACATGAGGTGGAATTCATCAACATGAATGGGATAAGTAAATAGGGTTTAGTGATATGGATTTCATCACCACACACTAAACCAAACTTCATGTTTTAGTGGAGTATAAAATTCAATAGAGTTTTCATTTGGTGATTAAGAAAATTTCCCCATAAAGGGTTTCATAGAGTGAGGGGTGATTAATCTCCAATACATAGGGTGATTAGATAGCATATTAAATAGTTAGGCCCAAATGTACATTCATATATATTAGGGATGCACCTATAAACCATTTTTACAACCTATATTAGGAGCCTTTAGCCATAATAGGTGTATTGTTCTTGGAGTCAGTATCAACTCTTAAGTAGCCATTATATGCAAATAGGGTTGAGAGGGTTTGGTTGATTATATAATGGTCAGTAGCCTATATCCTCACCTAAGAAGCTGTTATACAGTGTGATAATTGAGTTACACACCCTTGAGTTTACTAATCATAAGTTTGTGGTCTACTTGCTTAAATATGTGTAGAGCTAAACCAATCTTGTTTGCAATCCAAATCAACCTTTATCCAAAACATGTTTGCCTATCTAGGTCTTTTGCACATATCATCTTGAATATCCATGCCTCATCATTATATCATTTTTAAACATTTGTATCCCATTATCTTTTTGTATCTATCATCTTGTATATCCTTATCATCATCCATGTATACATATTATCTTTTGTACATCTTTTTTCATGTTTCATACTATTCTTCACATCCCATCTTGTCTTCATCTTGTCCTAGTCTTATCATATTCACCCATCATTGTTCATACCCCTGTCACCTACATATCCTAACCACATCTTATCTTATCATCCATATATTATCCTAAGTCCACCCCATCCATAACCAATCATTTAGCTTAACCTTGCCTTCATCACCCATCTAGTTTAACCACACCCTATCTTATCCTAGTTGGCTCTTTAGGTCACATACATGTCCAAACCATCCCCATCATTAATCCTCATCAATTAATCATCACCTATCATCATACTTTTCTTTGTCCTATTATCCTAATCACCCTCATCACATAATCATATCCCATACCATCTTGAGAAAATTATTCTTAGGATTGTGCTAGTCCTTTTGTCCTTTCATATCATCCCATCATTTTAGTCCACTATCATTCATCATTCGATCAGATCTCATACCTAGTCAATATCTTCATATCATATTATCACTTTTTTGGTTTCAATCTAGTAACTCATCAATAATTAATCTAATCATCTCTAGTAAAATCATCTTTCCTACTCATAAATAGCACCCATCTAATCATTATCTTGCTAGTTTGAATCTAGGCACCCATCAAATCCCCAATCATTTTTGCTAGCTTAAAAACTAGGCATCAATGATAAGTCATTATCACATATTTTACTATTGATCTAAAATATGATCCTAGTTATTTATCATCTTCATCACATTTCATCCATCTCATCTTGATCATCACTTATCATACTAGCTTGGACATTCAAACCTATCTTGTTTAAGAGACCATATCTAATCCCTTAACCCTCTTCATCATCCATCATCATGAAGTTAAGCCATACATTCATATACCAATACATATTTACCAATAAGGATGAGATCCTATTGTAGTTCCAAGATGGGTTTCCCACTTCTTGAAGGTGTTGGCCCCCTTCAACTCATTGCACCTTGAGCCCAAACTCACTCATGTGAGTCTGATTACAAATCTTCCATCTATTAGGCATAACCCATCAACTACATATTCCCATACTAGAAAATGGAATTCAATGTTATCCATCTCATCTACTACTAGTCTATATACCCAATCACATCATTATCTATATGATCTAAAGTCCAATGTTGACACATATAAATCTTAAACTAAAGTGGGTCCTTATGCTCCCTTTCCAATATCATTGGAAGCCCTTTTTCCAACAACTAGTCATCACTAACATGATGGTCCATCCACCCATAAGACATATTTATCCCATTAAGTCTAATCCATTTGGGTACCACGCTAATCAATATTATCCATATCATCAAAACTAGGGGCATACCATCAATTGATGTCAGAATTTCCAAAACTATGTCCAAGACCTTATTGACCATGGTGACATGGTAATCAAGGATGAACCAAATGAGTCTACATCCATAGGTAAACATGAATACTAATGCCAATATTTTATTCCCAATCATGATCACGCCCTTCCCTTTCTAAGACATGGTTAAGGCACCACATCCATCCTCCATGATTGTCCCATTTTTTATAAATCCTCCATCCAACACAAGTTTATTCCCCATGAGCCTAATCCTGTCATCTTTCCTAAGAACTTTTATGGGCCTATTTTTTCCTAATCCATTGTTCTTGTATCATCTCCCCCTCACCCATTATATCACAAACCCATTAAGAGGTTAATCACAGACAATGAATCTTACACTAGAAGTATTGCATCATGTACATTAGATCCAACATAAGTCTTATCTATATCAAGATAATTTTTAACACCAGTATTTGAATTAGATTATCCATTAATAAAATCATCCCTCATTAATAGTATATTAGATACTAATAATTCCTACCTTTTTGAGGATACCTCTAATCTAGGTACCTCCAATACACTAGTAGGCATATCCTTGGATCTCAATCAGGATGATGAATTAAAAAAGATTTATTTCAAGCTTTATCTATTGAAGATTGTCAATGTGAATCTAATCCTACCTTGGATGTGTATACTACAACTAGTCTTAGTAATCTCTTTGTTTACGTTGAGGAGATTTTCTTTGATGTCAAAACTGGATCTCCTAGGAACTCCTATGAAGACCATGTTGCCCAATCATGACTCATTGACCTCATCATACCATCTCCACCACTTTAATCCATCATATATCCCTTTCTTCCTATCAATAATAATTTAATCACTTCCCTCCATAGGGATGTATAGGAACATATGTTGTTGGACCCTTCCTTGAGAAATATAATGATTACCCAAAATGTGGAGGTCCAAGACCATATTCAAAAATTCAATCATAATTCAGTCATCTTTGATCACATTAGTTAAAATAAAGAAGATACAAATCATCAACCTAATCCAAAAGTGTTTTCCCCTAGCGATTCCTAAAATTAGTTACTAGGGGACTATCAAAGTCAAATTAAGCATCATCCATCAAGTTAAGAAACAATCTCCTCTAATGAAGCCCAAAATTAGGCACCAAGGGGAAATCAAACTCAAAACTAATAAGAAAATCCAAATAATATCAAATACAATATTAGCATGGTTGATAATCCATCAAATAATTAGATCGTAGATGAACCATAAAGTTAAAATGTCTTGGATCTCTTATGGTGTTTTATCAATTGGCACCAATCAAATGAAGAATGTCTAACATCTCTAATGATGTGTGTGGCTGCTAGTCCTAAATCACCCATCATACCATCCTATCATGATCCTATCATTCATTCAAGTCCCATCCATCCTCATCAATATTTAATCAGATCCATATCTCACATCACCTACCTGAGTAGCATTGTCTCTTATAAGGGTGATGAAGACACCAGATCTAGATATTTGGAGGGGTCACCATCAAGAATCACTAAAGGTCATGAGGACATAAAAACATCAAGTGGAGACAACATGGTCTTATCATAACATAACTCCAAAATAATAATCAATTCAATATCCATCAAGTGTTATCATTCTTACATCTCATACCCACATCTAATAAAATCAATATGCCCAAAAGACAAAAACAAATGTCTAATGGTGAAAACCAGTCTTCTAGTTCCTTGAGAAAGTACGATGATGAAAATTGATTTTTATCATCATGGTAAAATAATATATAGTCCCCAATCCTTGTCCACTCCATCATCTTCCTTCCATTCCATTATGCACATTTCTAACCCTAGTCTTAATAGTGGGTATCATCATAGGTTTTTTTGTATAAAATAAGAGACAAATGTTTTAGCACAAGGAAAAAGTCATTACTTATTGAATAATGAGGATGTTTTTTGGGTAATTCCTCTAGAGTCTCCTATCCATATGTGTCATATATATGTCCTCAAAATCCTATCACATCCTTATGCCCATCCCCTAATCCTACCACCCCATCATATCATCTTTGACAAGCATGTCTCTTTTTACCCTTAAGACACATCCTATCTCTATTTATCTCTTAATATCCCAAAACCATGGTTCACACCTCCCCACTAATGTTACCATTATGGAAGGGTTAAAACATATATTTTGTAAATATGAGGTTTTAACATACATTATGATACTAAATCCTGAAGGATCATCCTAAACCCCATTGCCAGTTACTTTTTTGGAATTGGTTGGAATATTGTTTTAGAATATAATAGTTTTTTGGGAACCACATACCTCATATACTTAATCCCCTATTATCTTCACTAGATCCAATTATCTATAATCATTTTTATCATCATCTCATTGTCCCTTTGAATATCCTTATTATTTTTAGCATTATCTGGTTTGATTATGTGTATGTTTGTTTGATTAATTTTGTATATGATACATTGTCTTGTTAAGAATTTTTGTATATATTGTGTCTTATTAATTTTTTTGGATCATAAGGATGGTATTGATGACCCTCAAAATTTTACTCAAAAAAGGGCCACTTTCAAATGGAATTCCCTTACGCACTAAATATTAAACATGTCTATGACTTTTCTCATGTCATACAACACACATTTGGTTACCAGTGAAATATTAAAAAGGATTGTGAACATTATCAATGGCTTTAAAAAACCACCACATATCTTATTCCCCTATAATCTTATCACTTGTCCTATCACCACTATCCCCATCTGATCTAACAAATAACCATCCCATCTAAAACCTAATTATTTCCCATCACATCATCATCCTACCTCCATGGTGCAAGAGGATTCCTACCCAAACCTAAATTTTGAAACATAATGAATTAAAAAAGGGGATTATTCTTTTTCTTGGATCAATAACTAATATTCCATCACATATTTCATTGTCATTATTTCATATATCACATCCATTACATCATTATAAACATATAAATAAATCCATATTCCATGCCACATCACAATAAATCTATGATAATAAAAATATCTCAAAAAATTATATCATAATAATCTCATATACATCATCAATGCATTATCACATAATCATATACCGATCCTTTTCAGGAGCTCATAGGTATCCATCACATGGCCTCATCTAACATCATATAACATAAAATCACAAACCACATAAGTAATTCCATCACATCACATATAACATCATACATATAACCATCATACATAAATAAACTCATCATTTAAATTATTAATCATGTATCCATCATATCCATCTAACCACAACACAATAAGATCCATATATAATAATAAAATTATAACACATCACATTTGATATCATGAATCTAATCTAATAACATCTCATCATATAATCAAAAATCACATGCCCATCACATTAAATCAATATAATCACATTATCAATGTACACATATAACATGTCACATCCTCTAAAATCTCATCATATATATAATAATATCAATAGTCCATATGGATTCCATGTCAAAAAATAAATACAACACATGGGCCCATGGGACAAGAATGAGATATAATACAAAAATCCCCTATATATATATATCACATCTCATGTTCTGGTCATGGTGGCCATGCTGGTCCTTGAGGTCCTCTAGCAGGCTGATGAATTGAGTGTGAATAAGTGGCCTGGAAAGAAGGATCACATTGCTCAGCAAGCACTTCTACCTCATATAGTGTCCTACAGTACTATGCCTCATAGGTTAATCTCATAATGTTCTTCATCACATTCATCATCCCACACTCATTCATCACTAATTCATCCTCATCCTTAGCCTTCTTGGCCATATCTACCTCTCTTATCAAGATATGAATGCATGCTTTTATCTACATAATTTAGCCCTGATATATTATAATCTATACATCTTGACTCTAGATCCATCCCTACAAGGAGGCTACTTGTCCCTATAGTCATGCAATCTATGTCTAAGCCTTGCTTAGTTGTCCATCCCTCTATGTTGTTTAGGCCTATAAAGTCATAACTTATCCCTATAACCCAATCACCTATGCTTGTGCCTAGGCTAGTTTCCCATCTCTCTATGCTATCTTGGCCTACAACTATGCCTATAGCTATTCCCTCTCTAAATTAATCCAAAAAATCTATGGAAACCATGCCTAAATTTATATCTATAATGGGGATAGTAAGGATCTCTCTCTCTATGATAAGGTCTACTATGAGGGCCCCATACCATGTCCACCACCACTTACCCCAATTAGAGTGACAACCTATATTTGAGCCTAAATATATGGTTAAATCTATCCTACTACTGCTACCTAGCCCCTATCACCTCCATCCACATACATAACATTTACATCCCCCTATCCATCCTAACCATCCTATGTAGGTGCCTACCTTATCTTCTTCTATAACCTATCATGTGCCTACAACACTTTTCTTACCACCCCTCATTATACCACAACCCCAAGACAGATCAATATCAATAAAATCCATGATCTCTACCATGTTGTATATTTTATTATAATGCATAGATCTAGAATAAATGTCTATAAATCCTAAGGGACTAGGGTAATTCTCTAATAGTTTTTATGGGCTTGATCCCTATCTATTAGTCTACCCTAATGAGTCCTCTCCCACTCAATTTGATAAAATAAGTGATCCTCTCTTGGCACTTCTTAAATGAACCCAAACTATCATTATGTGTGATATGTCTTGTATCACTCTATCACCAAATATCTCTGACCCATTAGATGTCACTCCATCAACATGTACTAGGTCACCATGACCTCACCATCCCAATTAAACTATAAACCTCTATAGGGAATCCAAGTGATGTGTTCTAGATGCAAGTCATTAAATGCCTGATGATAAAATCTCATCTAACCTGCATGACCCATATGTACTACCAATAAAATATACCACCCAAATATCATCGATTGATGTGGCTATCATGATACTAGAGTACCCAAAAGACTCTAGATCATAATGTGCTCCTAACTCTAGATCTATAAAAGCATAAGTGGCCCCAAGCTCATTTATCCTCTATATGCTCTTAAGTGTAGCTCTATATATAGGTGGTCTAAAACCATAGGTCCCCAAGAAAAAACTCTAGAATCCTAGACCATGTCTACTACAACATCTCCTAAGCCCATATAGAACCACTACTCGATCTTATCCAAAAAGATATTCTAGTAATAAGAGACATGACCACTGATGTTATATGATAAATAGTACCCTTATAGAGACACATCACAATATCTACATGCCTATCATGCCCACCCACCCATAAACCCTTGATTATTCTCTATAGTGTCAAAGTGAGCGAGTGTGATCCCTACTAAATTTGGTCACCTAACATCAGTAAGTGGAAGATTCGGTAGACATCCTCTAGATTCATAGTCATCTCCCCCATCATGAAGTGAAATGTGTTGGTATCTGAATGCCACTGCTCCACTAATGCCACTGCTCCACTAGTATGGTGATAAGTTTATGGTCAATCTATATCACTAACATATTATGACATCATAGAGCCCAATCAAATCCAACACTTCTTACTTAGCCTCCGTCAATAAGTACATCTCATACAATACTATAAGATTCATGATCAGGATGCCATGATTCCTAAATCCTCCTACACCAATTACCACAAGCCTATCATTAACCCTATCATATCACAATTTGACCTTAATACCCTTGAATCTATACCCCCTAGTGTAATCATTAGACCCCCCATTTTTTTTATCCCAAAACCTCATCCTAACACCTCTTCCATCTAACGTGTTCCTAAAATTAAACCTAATTCTATATAATCCCCAATCTCACATTAATCTTTTAATCTTTCATTCATCATATACATCCCCATTCTAACTAACCATCCTAACTATCATATACATCCCCTATCGTAACTAACTATCCTAAATATCTAATTACATCCCCTACCTTAACTAACCATCCTAACCATCTAGCCAACTCCCCCATCCCACCAATATCATATAACCTAACCCTTTAGCCCATTTTCCCATCCTACCCTATTTTAACCCTCTTCCATTCATACTAATCCCCATAATCCACTAACTAACATCTAATTCACCCTTAAAACCTAACCCCTAATTAACAAAACATCATTAACCCCTTCTCACACTTATCTAACAACCCCCTCAAAATCCCATTAAACTATCTAAATTCTCATACTTATCTTTTTTTCCCTACTATGACAAAACCACTAATCATGACCCTAACCTCAATGATTTTGGCAAAATCACAATTCATGACCTATGGTTTTTCCTTCCCATATAGTCAGGTAAAATAATGATTCCTTAAATCATAATATTGAAAAATCATGAGTCTATAGTCATGGTATTGTAATACCATGGCTTTAGACTCATGGTATTACAATACTATAGCTCTAGACACATGGTATTGTAATACCATGGCTCTAGACTAATGGTATTATAATACCATGAGTTCCCCTACAAATCTAAAAGTTGTGATGGTAATGTCATGATTGAGGGCATTACCCTCATTCATGATATTATCATAGAAACTTGGATAACATCTTTTTCTACCATAAATCCAAAAAAATAGACAAAAATTTAGCAAAATCATAAATTTTAGGGTCTAGTACTTATCAGTGGTCTAGCCTCAATAGATCTCTATAACTCTCGCACTCATTCACCATGATGGTAATCTCAAGGAATCCAATCCATGATTTTAGCTTAGAACACAAATTTTCCAAAGACAAAAGGTTTAAATGACCCTATTTTCACTCTTTTATCCTATTTTACCCCCCCAATCAACCCTAACAGCATGTTTCTAACACTCTCACATATAACTCCAATCAATACCCCAGATAATTCTTTCTTGCATGTCTTAAACAATCATAAATACATCAGATTGAGGTTTCTTATGAAATTTAGGCATCACTTTGTCCCACTTCAATGCCCATGGATAGCTTGGACACCATTCATTCCTCATCACCATCCTATCCCTAGATTAGTCACCCAATAAACACACGTTGTTTTTAAGCTACGAATCTTAAATAAAGTAGTTCCCTATCTATAAAAATCTCCTATCACTATTATAAATTTATAATCCTTCCCTAGCATGTGTCCTTGTTATGGGACTTATCACTAGCTTAAACCCATCTAATTAATTTCATCTTATCAATCAAATCACTTTCTAGACATTGGTCATTTGTCTAGAACCTATCATAATTGAGCCAATTTATCCCCTTGATTCTTGGGGCATCTCAACCATAGGTATGACTTTGGGAATCCTAACCCCACTTTATCATCCTAGTATTATCCCACCCTAGGATTTCTATTCAAGTGACCATCCAAGTCAGTTCCCTGCTTTTGCATACTCCTTTGAGGGGGCATCATAACTTACTAATTCATTTCTAACAATGTCTAACATTTATTCCATATGATTATGTATCTTATTTGAAATACCATTACTCATCCCATCCTATCTAGTCTTAATTCCCTTTTAAAGATGGGGAAAATATATGCACTAAAATCTTCCCACCCTACTTCCATATGATTATATATCTTCTTTGAAATACCATTAATCATCCCATCATATCTAGTCATATTTCCATTTTAAAGATGGGAAAAATATATGCACTAAAATCTGCTCACCCTACTAATTATGCTAATTTTGCTAATTTAACTTGGAACTACATTCTTATCTAATTTAACCAATATCTCATTGTCCCATATCCCATTTCATACATCCTACAAACCTTAACCTATCCCATAACTAATAATACATTCTACCTACCTATCTACCACCCTATTCTTATCTATTCATAAATCCCTAAATCATAATAAGATATTTATAGAATTGGAAGATTCTATAAATCTCCTCTATTTTAGCCCCTTTTCTCTAGAATTTTCTATTCTAAATATTTCCATGGAATCAAAAATTCCATGGAAAATCCATAGCCTTTGATTTCAATGTCTCAAAATTAAAATTTAGCCTTTGATTTCTCCCTCCATTCCTATATAACCAAGCTCACTCCCTCCATGAAACCAATGGGGAAACATGGAAATATATCAAATTTAAACCATTATCTTACATCCATATATACTTCTTACATCCATCAAGTTCCATTACCAATCATAATTTTCCATTGGAAGCCATTATCAACTATCAAAAAATCAATCCAACATCATCAAATTTGGCGTTAAACATAAATTTGGCAATCCTGAAGAGGAACCATAAAAAGGTAAAGTGATGGTAAGAGTCTCTCTAACATTTTGGTTATCTCTTTTATCCCCTCCTATTCGTGTGTTTATATTTTAGGTTTTTTATTGCTAAATATAGTAATAGGAGTTGAATCTAAAGTTTAGGGTACAACTTGTACCAAGGGTTGAAATAATATAAAGAGAATATGGCTTCATAATCACCATTACACACACACACACACACACACACACACACACACACACACACACACACACACACACACACACACACACACACACACACACACACACACACACACATGCCTTAGAAGGAGAAATACATGTAATTATGAGGCCCTCCTTAGAGTTTTATCTATGTAGGTAAAAATTAATAAAATCATGGGTTTTTAGGTTATCTTGACTCAAGTGCTAACCCATTTTCATTAAGTCATAGAGGTCAAAGGAAAATAATATAGGGTTTTTCTTATTAACTATATTAAACATATAATTTAATATCTTCTGAAGGACAAAGGAGATTTTTAGGTGACATCCCATCTCTTAAGAAGTTTGGAATGATTCTAGTGAGTATTTAGGGATAGACGCCTACATTTATGGTAGTGTCCTACGGTGATGTTAGTGTCTAGTTGGTAAGAAGAGTCAAAACATAAAATAAATATAATACATTTCATCATAGGACTAAGATGAATTTGGATCACTATTGTAGTTACAAATAGAATAATAAACAAGATATTCTCTACTCATCCCTTGGTTGTACAACATTTATTCCATTTATTGAGTATGCTTGAATAGGGTAATTTAAAATAAATTTTCATATATTGATCAAACATAAATATTACATTTTTGTATTCAAACATTTGATTATTTACATATTATGTTTATGTAATAGAACCATTTTGTATAATTTAGGTGGTAACAAAGGATGAACAAGATGGTATTTGATCAAGATGTAAGGATGTATGGAATATGGTATGGCTGAGATGGATATATGGTTAAAATGTCAAGGGATGAATTTGGTTAGAGATATAGGTCAATGGATGGGCATAATGGCATAAGGGGGAAATAGTGCATAGGATGGTTTAGGATGGAAATTAATGGTTTAGGATGGGTAAGGATTTAGATGGATAAGGATGGTTTAGAATGGGTAAGTTTTTGGATGGATAAGGATGGTTTATGTATGGGTAAAGATAGGATTTAAATCAAGGGAAATGTTAGGATTAGATGGATTTGGATAATATTGGGATAGTTTTGGATATTTAAATATTGGGTGGATGTTTTTAAATTACTTGAAATGAGGATACCCCAAACTGTATGGTGCTTGTAGACAATTGATTATATTCATGATGATAGAAATTGGTTTTCATCATGGTACTTGCCCAAAGCTATATAAAAAATGGTTTTCACCTATGGAAAATTATTTCTCTTTATCTTTTTTTTGAATTTTTATATTTTTTGTGTTTTTTTATATTTTATTGACATCTCAACTATGGAAGCATTTGAGATGCATGATATTACACGATTTGATCCTTCAATTATGCACTCCAAATATGTATTTAGGAACTTCATTGATTTAATGTTAGCTTCTTCCAAATTTACCAGGATACCATCATAGCCCCTATTATAGAGGATGCTTCTAAGGAGGGTGAATCAAAATTTATGTTGTATGAAATATGATTGTTGATTACACAGAGTATTTAGAGGGATGCTACAATTGTTAGACAAATGATGATTGATACCAATAATCTCATGTTTTACAACATTGAAAGTAGTTATAATTGGGATGATTTGAGGCTATTATAATTTGATGTTATTTTTAAAAAATGATATGGATCCATTTTACAACTATGAAGACACATGGAAAAAATGGTTTCCATATATTGGTGCCTTAGAAAAAATTTCACCAATAGACTCTTCTTGATTTTTTGAATTTTGATTTTAAATGTCTGATAGTACCTAAAGGAGCTTATTAATAAAGGATGTTAGTTCTTTATTTTTATTTTTTTGGTTTTTGGATTTATTTTCATTGAGGAACTCTAACTAGTCCTTAGAATATGTTGAGGTGTCAATATTGATTTCAAAACTTGTGTGATATTTTGATTTAAAATTTGTTGTTTTCTCCAAACTCATATATTCATTAAATATAAATAAGATTAGTCATTCCCTAAAATTAAATATGGGGAAAACTATAGACTTTAGTCCTCTATTTTAGGACTGATATGAGATTAGTCTAGGGTATGGATATGGGTATTTGACTTCACAAATGGAGTCTATGTGAATAGTCTCCAAGAGATGTACTGTTACCACTAAAAGTTAAATATGAATTTCATGTAAACATGTATAATTATCAAATATTACTATGGGAGTTAAAGTATTATACTTTTATATTTTTAAACATAAGGGTAAATGGTATTTCAATCTTAAAAAATAAACACAAAAAAGAGGGAAGAGTAAGGCAGATAAGAGAGCCTCTAGGTCTAGAATGAACCCAATGCATAAACCATCAAACCAAGTGCCCCTAATATAGTTATACCATTGTAGATTGAGTTTCAATAAATTTATACCTCTAAGAACAAATAGTGGGAAGATTCTAAAGAAATTGGGAGTATGCCTTAAATATAATCCCTAACTAAAGATGATTACTAGGAGTTTGTAGTAAACTACATATAAACACCATATGGTAATTTATAGTTCAACACACAATTAAAAGTACTAAAAATTGGAAATGAGAGAACTCATAGAGTGATTATAATGACTGAGTACATCATGACCATATCACACATAAAGTATCAAAGTATTAATTCAATTAATCTAGCATTGACAAGCATACAAAATAAACCCTTTGTAGAAAATAGGAATTGTATTCATTAAAAATGTAAGTAATGTTACAATAATTTATTTTGGCCAACTTTACAGTCTAGAGAGATGAAGGAAAAAGTAGGTGAAATCTTTTTTGTAATCTAACAACACTTTGAAGTGAGTTTTGACCAACCCATATATTATAATGTGGATTTTACTTATATATATGAGGATGGGGCTCACATCCAAATAGCGTGAGGATCCCATATTGGGCCATGAGGCCACTCATGATAGTTACAACTATAATTAAAAATTAAAAACAAACAAATCCCCTAAAAGCCACAAAAGATCTTTGGGGGACCACCTAGTTGACATGTGGAGGTGAATGTGAAGGTCTAGCTCCCAATTATTTAGATCTAACATATCTAACCTCCAACACAACTATCACAAATTTTAATTCTTTGTTTTAGTAGATAATACTCATTAGGGTATCCTTCGATATCACCTTTTCCTAAGTCACTAACATCCAGTAGACTTGGAATGGTACTTTTATTGACACCTAGACCTTATAGACCTTGTTGATGCCCATCATGGATTATGTTGATAGATCCAACACTTATTGGGCCATTTATTGGTTTGATTTATTTATTTTATCCCTCATGACCTAGTCAAGTTTATCCATATGGACTCCAAATTCTCCTTAGTCTAGTAAGGTACCATTCATATGGAATAGCACAGAGATATTGACCTCCTTGAAGTAGGTCAATATCTTCTTTTTGCCCTCTTCCAAGGGTCTACTTATAATATGATCCATGTAAAACCACTAATCCATAGTATCCTTCATGTTCTTAACATACATTTGATGCAACCCTAGGCCTTAGGTTGTCATTAGTTAAAATTCTAAGAACATGCCCTTATTAATCACCAACTGTAACTTCTTACACTTAACATTTATCTCCATAATCCTCTTCATGTGAGCTTGAGTACATTGGATAAGCACATTAATCTCAATTAAAGTCTCCATTACCTTCCAAATAACTAAAAAGAGTAGTAAGAGGGATTCCTTAACCTTCCTAATTATTCTAATGGTAAAATAGATCTTCACCTGGGCTTCCAAGATCTGAACCTAGATTTACATGTCCTTGAGGAGCTTTTATAACATATCATGAGTTGATCAAAGAATGGAGAGTGGGTCCTTAGTCATACTTTATTGCCTAGTGGAATTCCTCACCTTAGAAAGGGAGAATAGATCCTTATGGGTCTGCCAAACCACCAGTTTCTAATCTTGGATGAACCTCTGTATCAATGTCTTCTTCATTCTCCCTAAAGTTTGATTGAAGATCCATTATACATCTAAGTCACTCTGAGTAGTCATCTCTCATGCCTATGACCTTGGGACCATTCACAAGGTTATAAGAGGTATAAGATGGGTGGATAATATGATGGCAAAGGATAGAGGATGAGGTGGAGGTGAAATAAAGGAAGTGAAGGGGGTGAAATATGAAAATAGTTGAGGTAAAGGGGGCATGAAAGTAAAAGGATGAAGAATATAAGGGGAGGCCCACATGATCATTTGTGCCCATCACTGATCTTGGTTAATTTTCACTTGAGGGGTAATTGTCCCTTATAAAGATTCATTGAACATAAGGGAAGAGATGAGTTGGTCAAAAATAAATCCCATAGTTCCTTTGTTAATGAAAAGAGGGGATTGGGTAATGATATGTCAAGGTGATATGGTTGGGGTCTAAGGAGTTGTTGAGTTTGTCTAAGGAGGATGGATTGGAGAGAAATGCCTTTGACTTTCATTTAAAGTGTGGGTTTCCTTTTTCTTCTTAGGCCTCTTACTTGGGTCAACTCTAGATGTTATAGTGGAAAAGCTAGTCAAGATAATAGGAATTAGGGGGGTTAATGGTGGAAAAACTAGAACTATTGAGGTAGGAATTGGTATGACTATAAGGGGAATTGAAATGGTTCCTACCACTACTAATATTATCTCAATTATTATATACATGTTCATTAATGAATATGTGCCTAATGATATCTGGATTAAAAGTAAACCCAAAAGAGGCACCAAAAGATTTTGGGTTATGAAATGGATGGTGTAGAGGGGAAAAAAGAGGTAAGCATGATTAGGAGGATTGAGTCTAGAAACACTTGGGTAAATGATGGAGGGGGTTCAATTGGGAAAATAGGAGGAATTACTTGGGGGATTATGGGAGTGGAGAATAAATAGTGGGTGTCAAGACCGAAAGTTAGAAAGTGGCAGGAGTGAGGGGTGGAAGGAATATGGAAGAAATAAGATATATAATGGGTGTAAAATGTGTTGGTTCTTATTTTGAACCTAATTTTATTATTTCCCTCATACCAATAGTCACATCAAATCTCAAAGTTTGTATAACCTAGGGTTAAGGTGTTGGTGGTTGAATTGGTTGTGTTTGGGCTACCCACCATAAAATAATATAGGTTTGTCCCTATCATAGATAAAATATTAGAGATATAAAATAATAAATATTTGGAGTCTAGGTGGGATGAATGACTAGAGGAGGCAAGTGTGGAGATGAGACACATGAAGCAGGATCCATTAGAGGAAGAAGAGTTAGAACTAGAATATGAGGAGGGGAAGGTGGTAGAATGCCTTCTAAAATCCTCCTTGAGATGAAAATAAGAGTTGGTATTGGTTCCTCTATATATTTAGTAAGTTATAGAGGGGGATTATATGGGCCTACCACTTTCTTTCCTTTTTTCTTCTTATTTATTATGATCTAGGATAATACCTCCTACTCATCAATGGTATACAAGCATAGCTCTTAGTCATCCTCTATTTGATGATTGTAGTTGATATTAAGGTGGGTTAAATAATACATAAATATAGATCTAATCATCCCCTTAGGTTTCTAATTTCAAATCTCAGTTCTTGATTGGATAAAGCGATTCTACACAGCCACCATCTTCTAGATGGGAGGGAAGGCTATGTATATGTGGTGACTAATAGTGATTGGGAGTGGTAGGCACACCTTATACTGGTGGCCTATACAAAATCCAAATATTCCCTTCAATCTTTGGTTAGTGATCTCCTTATCTATCAAAGGATTCACGATGAAATACAAAAGGTGGAGGGGGTGCTTGAGGAAACTCATAATTCATATCACAATGTCCTCTCTATAGACCTAGTAGTCCCTAATGGTGGTGATGGAGTCCCAAATTTATTGTGATACCTATGGAATAAGTAACTCATTGATCACATTATAGACCATCAGATAGAAGTACTGACATATTTCACAAATGTGGTTTTAGAACTAGAGGCCATATAGTTTATAGAATACCACATGGATTGTCGATCCCTAGAGAAGCCACATAAGAAAATTTGAAGGTTTGAAGGAGAGTGTCTTGTATACCATGTCCATAAGGTAACTCATCATATATAAATTTCCTCTATTTTAGGCATCTATGATGGAATTAACCATCTTGAATTTGATCATTCCTCCCATGTCTAGAGCTTTAGAGCATGTGAGGATCATACAAAGGTGGTGCACCTATAGTCTATTAATGTGTAATCATTCTTGGGATATAAATATTTGGTTCAATATAATCATGCCTAACTAGACTTACCATGGAAGGTATAGACTATGTAATTCTTTATGTCCTCCTTATTGACCCATTTAGCATTTAGGTTCTCAGCCCAGTCTTGCAAGATCTCATGTATTTAGTAGGTCTCCATCTATTCATTTATTATAATCACATCATAAGATAAGGTGTAGTTTGAGAGGGATTAATACACTTTATAAGTGTTCTTAGAGATATATACAATCTAGCATGAGATTTAGGTGAGCACACTTAGTCATGGATCCCATCCTACATGTGGATGGTGGTGAGAAAGAGGTTGACAAACAAGTTACCATAGGGAAATGTCTATGGCTTGGCCATAGTATTATGAAGTCCACATTTCTTTTAAGATTGAAGGGAATCATCAAATTCTTATTATTAGTCATCATGAAATCTTAAGTATCTAGGTACCTATTCAACTATTTTGAACATATAATTATAATGCTTGAACTTGGTTAAGCCAAATGGGAATATGGTATCCCAATATTTAGACTAAAACTTTGCATTTGAAAAGGATGCATCCATTGTAATAGGATGGAGAGGAAATATGAAGGAATTGGGTATAGGAAGCAACAAACAATAGGGTATTCTTAGAAAATTGGAAAGTTGAGAGTTGGAGTGCTCTCAAAGGTATGTATGGTAACTATTAGTGAGATTTTCTCATGATTTTATAAATGTATGCACATAGCCCCCTATATTAATGGAATTTGGTGGATCACCTGATGTGAATTCAAATTATATTTGGTGATTAGATTTAATCTATTTACTTATAAATCTAGAGTTAAATTTAGAGACCATGATCCTCTATTACCATGTAGATTTAGTAATGGCAATGTGATGCTATAAATTTATCTAATCGGGCCTAGTTTTTATTTCAATGTTATCATGTCACTTAGATACTTCTTAGTTAACCACTACTTTATGACATGTGTCACCTATTCATTGATCCTCTTGTTAATGGTTGACACCTAGGCATGACTTTGTACTTAATGTCATACCTTTAATAAGGGTGAGGTGTTACTTAAGGACACATGGCACATCTTAATTAGGTTTTTAACCTCATTCATACCCTATAATGACCTATTTTTGGCCTTAGGTGGCCACTAGTTCATCTACCTTACTAGGTGATGTGGTATCTTATAATTAGGCTAGTCTCTCTTAGGATTTGATATATTAAAAGTCCTAGGGACTAGCCACTCTGATAACTTAGTGACATGGTTACTTATAGTTAGGTTAGGTTCTATTGAGATCTAAAATATATGACAAGTTTAAATAATGTCTACTATGACAACTCAACAACATGATGACTTATAATTGTGTCGGGTTCTTCCAAGCTTTGACATCTCTGATAGGTCCATAGACTGGTCACTTTGACAACTTAGTGATGTGACACCTGATTGGTCCAAGCTCTCCCAAGATATAACATCTATAATAGATTTGGGGACTAGATTCTCTAACAACTCATCAATGTGATACCTTCTAATTGGGTTGGGCTCTCCTAGGCACTAACATATCTAATAGGTCTAGGGATTGGCTACTTTGACAACTTAGTGATTTGGTACATTTTTATTGGGTTAGGCTCTTTTTTGATATGACATATTTGATAGTTCTAAGGATTGGATACTATAACAACTCATTAATGTGGCACCTTTTAATTGGGATGGGCTCTCCTAGATTTTGACATCTCTAATAGGTATGGGGACTAGCTATTCTGACAATGTGGGGACATGGTACCCTATTATTGGACCATGATCTCCTAGGTTACAACATATCTTATAGGCCTAGGAATTGGCTACACTAATAAATAAGTGACATGACACCTTATGATTAGGATGGGATCTCTTAGGCTTTCTTGCAAAATCCACAAAAAAGACTAAATAAGAAGTGAAAAGGGTAAACAATGAATTAAATACTTACTCATCTATTACTAAGATTTCAATTAGCTATGAAGGGTGATGGGTCTGTTACTTTGGGAAAGGAATAGGACTCTAGTAACTTCATTAAGATTAAATATACAATGTTATCACCCTAATCTATAAAATAACAAGTCTAGCTTTGTCATAAAAATAAATAAGGCTTATTGTTTCTTAAGGAAATTAGGGAAATAAAATATTCTAAGGACTTAAATTTAGGGAAAATCATCAATAATCAAAGGACACTAAATCTCTGGTTCATGGGATTTCATAAAAGGGGGTCCCTATTTTGAATAAAAGGGTTTTGTTAGCTATAATAAATGGCAATTTTTATAGGAAACATTATGACAAGAACTTATAACCTAATCAGTTTAATTTCTTCTCTTTACATAAAACATAGATTATAAGAGGGATATTTATTCATAGAAAAGGCACTAAAGTATCACAATAGTATGTGGCATACTAGACTTTAACCTTATAGACAACCACCATTGTGTGTAAGAATTGATTTTTATTTTCCATTCAATCCCATATTTTCTTTGAGTAACAAAGGCTAGACTAGTTATCAAGCTTCATTTGGGGAATTGATAGCTTGATGGCTTGGAGGGGATATGGCTAGGGTATATCTATGCTTATAGTTGATCATCCATAACCCTAATAGAGATACCTTTGGTCCCATTCATGCCCTTTCTCCAATGCCACCAAGGCTAGAAAGCCTATAGTGGAGATTGCCTATATAGCCCTTTCAAGGTAGACTCAAAATATAGATTTTGTATTGTTTTCTTATCCTTTTCCAATTTTTCTTGTGAAAAAATTATCATTTATTAGTTTATTTCATTGAGGGTTAAAAACTAATATAAGGGTGAATATATGATGAGGAATCCTTGAATTCCCAACCAATCTTTGATTTTCTTGGACAATCCAATATTTTCTTGAGACATTATATTAAGTGCATCTTGGTAGCTCTATTAGGATGTGGGTTGTTATAAAATACACTTTTTTATTTTAGAATCATTGGCCTATTAGATATGAAGTGTTGAAAGTTTTAATTATCATCCATGACTTGCTTAGATTTAAGGTTTCAACTTGGGTCTTCTTGGTTTTCAATAATCCTTTTGGGCTTTACCCATCACCTAGAGTAGTTAGTAACAGGGTCAAATATCAGAGGGAAATTACAAAATAAAGAGGGATCTAGAGGGGAAAAACACAAAAGAAAAAAACACATAGTGAAAGTAAACACAATGAAAATAAACCTATCTAATATATACATTACCACCTCTGCTTAGATTACTCAAAAACTATGTCACAGGGGACAACCAAGAAATAGTATTTTAGGAACTACCTATTAAATGGAAGTGGTAAATCATTTCCCTCAAGACCTTTAAGGTAGAAATAAATTTGACCCAAGATTTTAGGTATTTGGTATGGTCCAATCTAGAGAGGATCAAATTTTGAATGTTAGCCTTTCTTCTTATGAACCTTGTCCCACATTAGGACTAGGTTAGAGATTATAAAGGTCTTGATTTTTTATCTCTAATCAAACTACCTTTTAACTATATCTTGATGTTTGATAAAGATTAAAAGAGTTTCATCTTGGAATTACTCTAGCTTAATTAGGTTAAAGAGTCTAGAATCCACCTTATCATCTAGTTCCATGATGGTTACATAAACTTATAAGTTGATAGCCTAAGCATGACCAAATTGATTGGATCCAGTCCATAAACTAGAAGGAAAAGAGAGATTTTGAGGGCTTGTTTATACCTAGTGTGGTATGCCGATAGGGCAAAATTTAGTAATGCATTCTATTCTTGGGGATTTTCACCAATTTATTTATTGATTACATCAAAAAAATTCATGTTAGTGGACTCTACCAATCTATTCCCTTGTGGGTATTGATTGAATGAGAAGTTTATCATCATCCCATTATCATATGCCCATTCTATGAATTCTATAGATTAAAATATAGGACCATTATAGTGTTTTCAATTAACTTAATGACTTCAACAGTGGTGCCTATTTTAGTTGTAACTACCTTTTACCACTTGGTGAAATAGTTCATTCCTATAAAAATGAACTTATGGCTAACTAATGAATTTGGGTTGATTACCCCCATGAAATCTAGTCCCCATTGTGCAAATGGTGTAGACTCCACAATGGGTTATATTGACATTATTGGATGTGTTTCTCTTTTAGAAAATGTCTAGCACTGATGGTAGAATCAAACACGGGTGTGAATATATTTGAATAGTCTATGCCAATATTATCCTACCCAAATAACCTTGTGGGTCATGGCATTTATTGTAGGGTGTCTAGCTCCAAATTTTTCATGGAAACATACCATTATTTCTTTGGCCTCTTCTTGTGATACGCATCAAAGATGTATTAATTCATTGTTCCTTCTGAAGAGAGCTCCCTTATTTAGTATATACTATGCATCATTAAATCTAAGGGCCCTCTTTTATGTGGTTGAGTCCTAGAAGTGCATTTCCATAGAGTAGTAAGTACATGATTAGAGTGTACCAGTATGATTGTATCACCCTCTCTTGATTTCTTTGTTTATAATATAATCCTCAATTATATCTCCATTATTAGCTGAGTAAGGCCTTATCCTCTAACTAGTTTGGTATTCTTAATTTCCAAGTCATACTCTTATAACTTTGTCATCTATTGGCCTCTTTTTTCACTTAGCTCATTTTGCCCTAGCATTTATTTAATAGTTGGGTCTAGGACAATAACATGTACTCTATTTTGAAGGATGTCATGTTTGAATTTATTCACTACCTTAACTTGGGTGTAGGCATGCTTATCTATGGTATAATATCTAAGCTAAGCATCCTTAATGTTAGTGCTCATATAAGTAATGGGGTTTTCTTTTCACTATAATATATGGGTGAGGTAAGTGGTAATGGTGTGCTTCAAAATAAAGGGTTATATATATAAATCTTGTGTATAGTATGGGTTGATGAGGACTGGGTCTTACATAATATCATCTTTGATATCCTAAAAAAATGTCTTTGATTTTATATGTCATTCCACTTTTGCATCCTATTTTAACATTGCATTCAAGGGTTTTACTATTTCATCAAATCTAAAAATAAATTTATGCACAAATTTAATTTTACCAAAGGACTTTAGTTCCTTCTTATTATTATGTAAAGGCAATTTATAAATTACATACACCCTTTTAGGGTCGATAATAATACCTTATTTTGTGACAATGTTACCAAGAATATTAAATTTGGTGATACCAAACATGCTCTTATTTAGGTTTATGTAAATGTCATACCTTTTGCATCTTTCAAATACCTTTCTAAGTGGTTCACATGATCTAACCTATATTTTGAAAACATGGTTAGGTCATCCATATAGATTATTCTATACTTACCTATCAGTCCTTCAAAAGCAAAGTCCATTACCCTTTGAAAAGTGGCACCAACATTGATCAATTTGAAGGTCATTCATTTATAAGTAAACGTACCCTACTTGGTGGTGAAATTAGTCTTAGTTATATCTTTGGGGTTGACTAAGACCTAGTTGTATCTAGAGAATCTATCTAAAAATGGCATCATTTGAGATCTACTCACCATTTGGACCACCTTATCAAAGGAGGGAAATGGGTAATTATTTTTATCTAAGGCTCAATTCAATTTCTAGAAGTCCACACATAAGAAAATTTATCCATTCTTATTTCACATAAGGACCAGGTTGGACACCTAGATGGAGTGGTAAACTAGAAAAATTATTTTTATAGAAAGCAACTTATGAACTTCCTTGTGTAGGGAGGGGTTCAAAATCACATTTATCGGCCTCTATCTTTGATTGGAGGGTTTTTGGGTGGGTTTCATGGGAATAGTGTGAGTGATTGCTCTTAGTTCAAAGACCTTAAGGTACCTATAGGCTCAAGAAATCACACACTTATACCTCAGTACTAACCTTCATAGTTATTATAATTTGAGGTTTGTCTAGTTAGGACCCACATTAACCATCTGGGGATTTTCTACAAGACCAAGGCTGATGAGTCAACACTTTTGATCCTATAACTTTGGTATATTTCCTAGAAAGTGGGGTATAATGCATTGAATGATATTTATAATGATATCATCACCTTTGAGATCTAATTCCCATGAATATTCATGATCCCATATTTATCTAGCTCATTCTCAAGGTTGTCTCTATCTCTTTCATCTATAACTTGGGCCTTGAATATTCCCTTATTAATAAGAAATTGGATGATTTTTTGGTAATATTAGAAGACCTAAATGTTTATCACATTGTCTAGGATAGAGGTACATGGGATGAGTTACACATAGAACTCTTTTAACTCAATGTCATCCAAGGGGGTTAGGTTTGTTGCCTCAGATTATAGTGAGTTGGCTACTTGGTTTTCTTCCTAGGGGATAGGGTGATATTAAATGCATCAAACATATTTATTATATCACAATATTTATGCTTATACCTCCTAAGGTATGATATATTACATTAAATTTTAGTTTTAATATGGTTAACCAACATCTTATAATTGTTAATACTCTCAGTTGGTTTGTTTTGTATTTTAATGCAAATTATAATCCTAAGATTAGAGCTACATAATCCACTAAGTTATTTTTGTATGTATATTAAAACAAATATGATGTTAAATGTTTTATCCCAAGGGGATATACAAGTAGAGCACTATCCTCATTTTCTTATTTGGAACAAGCCTCATCTATATAAAGAGACCATAGGCTAAGCAGGTCTAGGCTATGACTAGTTTGATCTTTAGGAGGATTTATGTTTAGCAAGTAGATGCCTAAGTCTAAGGAAACTAGGTTTACCTTCTCATTGATGGCATTGTACTTGGTTATCATGTGTTTCATGTAGGTTTATATGTCTACCCTTAATTGATTAGCTACTTTTATCCATGGTAACCACATATGGGAAAAATTTGTGGCCATATACCCATTTAGGGTTTTAGACCAATCCCTACTGATGAGCATGCCATATCCTTCCCCCTATCTATTCAAATACTTGAGTTGATACTTACAATGGCCCAACATTATGACCCTAGTAGAAGACAAGTCTACAATGAGAAAGGGAGAGGGTTCTAGATCTATATCCTAACTTCATCAGCTTTGTGTTTTCCATCCCTAAATATAACTCCACAAACATTTGCATAATTTTATGAGGAGAAAAATGATGGATGTCAAAATATAATTAAGAAGTAATGGCTCAAGACTCCCAAGAATTCCTCCACTAGATTGTCTAAGACTATGTATAGATATAATTTCATAGAGGAGGTAGGAGATATTATAACACTATTTTACAGAGTCTGGTAATCCTAATTCCAAGTTTTATTAGGATTGAATGTACCAATATATTTGGATCATTAAAGAAAATAAAAAATAATACATTGGGCCCAATTTATAAGTGATTCCCTCCATAACTAATTGATGGAGGTGAAAATAAAAAATAAGTTTTATATGACATCATATATTGTTTATAACTTTGCCAAAGGAAGATTGTTCTTAGGCCTTAATATAATTCTTAAGGAAATAACTAGAGTTTACAACTACTACCCTGATATCACAATATATGCTAGTAGATAGCAGTTCAAGAGAGTCAATGATGCCTTCATCTACAACATCATTATCATGTTTGATCAAAAACTTAGGAAAATAAGGTTCTCTCAAGAAACAAAATATGAGATCACTAAATGGGGTTCCTAATTTATAAAACTCCCCACCTACTCCTACATTAGGGTAGTTAGATTTAGTGGTTATCCCTACACACTTCCTTGGTATGTAATTGATAGATAGTCATTATTGTAGATGGTTAGGCAAATTGTGGAGACACACAAGCTCCTCTCAAATAGACATAATTCAAGAATACGTTTCCCTATTTTCATTATCCATTACACATGACAATCCCTCCTAAAGGCTAGATCTATGGAGGTAGAGATGTACCAAGTAACACTGAGGACTCTAGAGTCTAGACCTTATTTTGATCTATATGGTAAGGTCACTACTACACTAGAATTGGAAACCTACATACCCATTCCATATTATGAGTATTTTTGGGAAGATTGTGATGATGAAGAGATGGTCAAAATGAGGGACTATTTTAGGATGTCACTACAAGTAAAATATTATGATCTAGTACTAGTCCCAGATGACTTGGTAGATTAAAACTCTAGAGCAGACCCAATATACCTTACACAGATCATTACTAGACCTTTACCACAAGTGAGGTGGTTAGTTCCTAAATCTTTCTCTTTGTTTGATATAATAGCCCCTATGATCAAAATAACAATCAGTTGACTGAGAAGGAAGGGTGTACAAATCAAAAGGGAGATAATAGGGGTTAAGAATAAGCTTTTGAATATAAAAGTAGAAGGTATTGCTCCATTAGAGGAGGGCCTTGGTGAAACATAAAAGGAACCTAGGAAGAAAAAGAAAACAAAGACTAAATCCAAAAAATGAGAATCAAGGAAATAGGGAGAATATGTAGATGAACCAATTAATCTTTCAATAGAAGACATAGTAGAAGCAACATAGGTATCCACAATTTCAAATCCCATAGCCTTGACTCCTATTTCCACTACTCCCCTTTCTCCTAACCACATTATATAAGAGGTTTCAACACCTCCACCAACTTTCTCCACTCCTCAAGTATCTTAGGTCCCCATTATTCCACAAGTTTCAACACCTCCACCTCCAATGTCAACCCTTCCACTTGTCTTCACTTCACCTACCATTCCACCCACATCAATAAGCCAAGTGCAATTAGTACAAATAAGTCAAGTGGACACTCAGGGTCCCCTTATAGTAAAAGCTCAAGTTTCCACTTCACTTTCCCTTCTTCCCAATTTAACTTCCCCATTTGGTCCACTCTAACTTTCCATTCCATCTACAATTCCTTCCATTTCATCACCATTAATTCCAAAGACCACCCAATAGTACATTACCATGGTATCAGTAATATTGACTACATTTCCACATGCCACCCCAACCCTTGGGATAAGTACTATTTACACTTCATCTCAACCCATTATTTTCACATCACCAACCTTGAGTGGTCCTACACACTTAATTTACACATTTATTTCTTTTAATTCCACCTTTCCACTTGTTTCCAAATTTACAATCCCTATGTTTATTCCATCCTCCACTTACCCCATTTCTATTTTTTTAAATACCATCAGTATAGATTAGAGAAACATAGATACTTGGTGAAAATATAGATTAAAAAACCACTGATGAGAGTGGTTCTTCATAGGCACCTCTTGAGAAACCAATGGTATCATCTTCCCAAGAGTCTCCATTAGTCATAGTATCAACTAATGCAACCATACCAACTACTAGTTATTTAAAGATAGTGTCAGATCAATAGAAGGATACCCCTGGTTGGTTAGCACAATTCGTGAGAAAGAAATGGAAAATAACAATTGATCCTAGCACTTTCAACTTTGGCATGTCATAAGTTAAGAATAAATTGAGACCTACTCTAAGGACCCTCCAAAATACATTCAATGACGATAAAGGAGAGAGATATGTTAAAATTATAGTTCCCCTACTAGATAAAGCAAAAAAAGATCTTATGGTGGAATATTATCAAGTTTCTCATATACACCTTGGTTGACAAACAAGAGAGGGAATCAAAAATGATGTGTAGATAGGTATCAACTCTATCTTCTATAGAATTGATCATGATAAAGCCACCAAGTATGAGCTAAAAATTAAGTTAGATCAATCGAACAAAGCCATAAACTAATTCATAAAGCATGGTGAAACATTAAAATAACCACAAGTAGTGCAACCAATAAATTGAGATCAAGCTATAATTTATTTTGTATGAGATATTGCTCACATGGGAAAGGCTACAAAAGAATGGTTTGAAGAACTAATTACTAAAGGCAATAGGGTTCTTGTATCCATGATGGAACATTATGGAATCATCATAGAGAGAAAGGATATTTTTAAAGAATAGATCAATCAGTATGAAGGAGAGATTCAGACTAATTGAAATCCATAAAATTGATTAGTATGAATACCTTCATTTATGAGAATATATTGAAGGCTGATGATAATCATGAGGAACTATACAAGGCTACTTAATTTTGGATAAGAGTATTGATAGAGTCTAATGAATAGGCTAAGAAAGCTCATGATAAGGTAATTTATGTATTATATGAGATTAACAACATGATGAACTCAATGTCATGCTAACCACTAGATGATGCCAATAATTTCCTTCAAGAAGAACAAGTTTAGAATAATTTCAAAGCAATAGTTGAGGAGTATATAAAGGACATGGTATTTATCCTAAGTTTCATGCATAGGTTCATCAGGTATGAGATAGTAATTGATAAGATAAGGACTAAAATGAGGGCATAAGAACCTTCAAAATAAAATTATCTAATGTCCATGAAGATTTTGTAGCTTGCAACATCTATTCTTATGGGCTAGATGCAGAGTGAATTAAACATATTTTCAAAGCCTTTGATGCATATACAGAGAAGTTGTAGGCTGAGAAGGAGAATAAAGTTGAAGAAGTTATAAAAATTGATTATTTTTCCCTCTCTTTTGAATGTTTTCACATATTATATTTGTAATTTCATTTCAAAACATTTCATGCTATAATTGCAAAGGTACACTTATATTTTTATAACTCTTTTTGAGAAGAAAAAGACATATTTTTTATACTTTATATTTTTTGATAATGTGAAATTTGCAAAAATCATAAGTGCAAATTGCACTTTTCCATTTTGATAAATGTGAATTGCTAAAAAGGTGAAAAATCATGAAGTGTAAATTGCATAGTTCATTTTAGCAAAAGTGATAAAGACTTAGAAAGTTGTAAAAGTCTCACTTAAAGTTTTTCATGCTAGGGTTTTGCATGAAAAGAAATTTGGAATTATTTTCAGTGTTATATTTTATTTTGAAAGGTCAAGTTCTATTTTGGAAACCTCTTTTTGCATGAAGAGTTATTTTCAACCACTATAAGATGAAGAAATCTTGCATGGAGATCTTCAGTTCCATCCATGCCATGTTATGCCTAGGATCATGCCAAGCTTGTGCATACTATGTTCTAGTCATTCTACAAGTCTAAAAAATTCTATAAATATAAGATCTCACCTCTCTTTCATGAGGGTTTCATATTTGCATGACTTTCTTCACTGGTCATTTGAGTTTCAACAACTACATGTACTCTATGACATATTTTGTATAAAAATGGGTAAAACTCATGTCACAATCAATATTTTTGTTGTAAGTTATATTTTATACATTTTTAAATGTATTTACTACAAGTTTTAACCTTTGGAGAGAAATAAAATTGAAGATTTTCCTTTATCTTATTAAAATATCTCTAAGTGTGTGCAAGTTATTTGATTATTTGTGGAATATTTGTCTTTTTATTTCATTTTCAATAAATTCATCTATGGTATTTTAACCTCTTGAAAATATTGTTTGGAATGAAGATCTTTTTCCCTTATATGAAAATAGCTAAAATACTACCTCTAATTTCTATTTTAATAAGTTTGTAGTGAAACAAATTCAACATAATTTGTGCTCTATTGTGCCCAAAAAATAAGCATTAAAATCCACTATAAAATATTTGGTGAAATCACCATATTTTTAGTTTTCTACAAATTTCAATTCTTAAACCCTTTTCCCCATCAAATCCCTAGTTTAGGATTCAAAATCACTTAAGAGTGAGATTTCCAAAAAATTGGTATTTTATCATTTTACATTAGATTTAGTGAAAGGAAACCATCCTTATCTAGAGATTAACCTCAAATTACCAAGGTCCCATAGCTTTAGAGGTTTTTCCATTATGTCATTAGGTAATTGTACAAGTTATAGGATCAATATAGGTGCACTCCTATGTGATAACACTTTTTGACACACTTGATGGGACCCATAAATTACATAAAGATTGGTGTTATTCTTATCAAGCATTGTATGAGTTTTGTACAAATATCAAAGCACCTAGAAACTCCATTAGATTATGGAGTCACAATTTCAAGGTTATGTATACTAAGAAAATAAACAAGATCATCTATTAAAATTAAGAGGGTTGATTTTTTAGAATTGTCATTTCCATTTAGAAAAAGATCAAAAGTAGTCACCCCTCAGCATAAGGTATATCCTACAGCTTTATTTCCATCCACTTTGGTAAATCGTATCAGTGTTATACCTCCCATAATGGCTAAAAATTAGAATTCCATAGCTATCAATATAGGCAGTCCAATTATTTTTGACCCAACATGATGATATACTAGTCTTGGCCTTAAAAAACCTACCATATTATATTGGTTAAACCTCTACCACTACTTTAGAACACATAAAATATATTTCTAACCTCTATTTAATCCATAACATGGTCCAAGACAATGTTGAAATTAGACTTATAATCTCTTCTTTCAAGCAAAAAGATTTATAATGGTACAGAGGCCTTGATCTCACCTTAGTCCAAGTTTAGAATGAGTTAGGCGCTGCAATGTGCACCCATTTTAAGGACAAGAGTGACCACCTTTCATTGGTTAAATAGTTACCTACTATTTAATGAGCTCCTCATGAGCAAATGATTAACTTTAATTATGATTTACAAAATACCTAGAATAAGATCTTAGTCTTGGTTAAACCCAATGCAAATAATGCTTTCTTGTATTACCTAAAAGTACTCAATAGTCATATAGTTACAATGATTCAATCAATGGGTGGTACCACACTTCCTATAGATTATGATATTGTAATAAGGAAAAAAATTATTTAATCCAAGCTAGGAAAATTATACCAAGTCCACCAATGGCTCTATATCCTATAAATAACCCCTATTCTCCCACATGCACTTGCTCTAATTCCCACTATAATCAAGGCACCTATCTTGATCCTGCACCTTCAAATGATCTATATGAGGTAAATTCATTACTTAAGAGCTTTGGAGATTATTTAGTGTTAATGAAAAGTTAGCAAGCCTAGAACTACAAACCTTTTCAGCCATCTAACCCTACATACCAAGGAAATAGGCAACCATATCAAGGTAAAAACCAACAAGGATCAAATTCATAGCCAAGACCTCCAAACATCTATGTTTTATCGACACTAGGAGATTCTAAAGCTATTTTCCCTATTTAAAATAATTTGTTTCAAGATAATGAGTGGTGTTATCCTTGAAATCAATCTTATAAATAGAACACTTTCCTTAATGGTGTAACTAGTTAAGCCTTGATGGTGAAAGGCATATCTAATACACAAGGAGAGTAAGAAGAATCTACTTCCCAAAAAGTTGACACACAAGAACTTGCTCAAAATGAAGCAACTCTCTAAATAGGTATGAGGATGATTTTAGTGGGATAAGTTAAGCTGAAGCATTTCTCAATAGTGGAGCTCTTGTATTAGCTAATACATGTTCCAAAAAAATAGCAATAGAAGTTGATCAACCCCTTAGGGTAGAGAAACCTTCAACTTCTAAAGATGCAACAAAACCAACAAAGAGAAACACATTGCAAAGGTAACCCTTTATACCTAAAAATCAATTCAAATAAAATGTGCCCACTCCAAATCTTGTAAAAGAGGAAGTAGCCCTTGGAAAAACACTAGCAAAGGTTACTAATATCCCTTTTAGCATAGTTGATCAAATGAAGAAGAATAATATGAACATCACTATGTGGTAAGCATTATATATGCCAACACAAAGGGACTTACTACAAGAGGCTCTAAATAATTTACAAATATTAAAAAAAGTTCTAGCAAAGGGGCCTACACCTATAATAAACCTATGTTAGCCTCAAATTGATAATAAAATGGGAAAAAATGGTAATCCTCCCCCTTCTATATTTGACTTATAATAGGGAAGCATATAGTACACAAATTCATGATAGATTTAAGGGATAGTAGTTTAGTAATGCCCAAGAAAATAGTTAATGCTTTGGGAATAAAATACATGCCTATTAATAAGGGAGTAGTGTAACTAGATCGGACTATTTTTCAAATAGTAGGAACCATAAAGGGACTAAACCTAACTATTCAATCTTGCCCAAGCCTATCAATTACTCAAGATATTTTAGTCATATATCTTCCCCCTACTTTTCCATTTATCTTTCAAGAGATTTCACTAAAAATATGGGAGAATATCTATCTACATATTTGTCTCACATGTTACTTAGAATGAGACATAAAACTAGAGTAATAATAAGATTCGAGCCAATTGTAAAGGATAATATAAAACCATACAATCCTATTCCTCCTATAGAAATGAATTATACATTGCAAGATCAAGAAGAGGAAGAAATGGATCAAGAAAATGCAACACATGTAGAATAAATTTTAGACACTCATTTGGATGAATGGGGATTAGCCCTATAATTCAATCCTTATGATTACATATAGGAAATAGGGTTATTAAAATATTACATTCATGAGAAAGATACAATTATCCCAAATTTGGTCAAACTAGTCAAAGATATTCAAGGGATGTGGTATTTTTTTTGATGAATCAAGAATTATAAATCGTGTAGGTGCAACAATTGTATTGATCTCCTCATAGAATGAGAGCTACTTCTACTCATTCAGACTTTAATTTAGTTATACCAACAATGTAACTAAATATGAAGCCTTGATTTGAGGCCTCCAATTAGCCAAAGATAGAAGAATAAATATTTCGTAGATGTTTAGTGAGAATGAGCTCATCATTCACCAAGTTATATTAAAAATCCTAACTAAAAACAATTTTCTAAGGTCTTACAAACACAGGGTTTAGGACCTGTCAAAATATTTCACTACCTTGAACATTTAAGCAGTACCAAGGGCATAGAATAAAGATGCTAACTATATGGCCTTATTGGGGTCCCAATATAACCTACCAATCAAAATAAAGAAGAAGAAGAAGAAGAACTATCATATGAGGCTGATTGTAAGGCCTTCTATCCCTGATAATGCAACTAATTGGCAAGTTTTCGATAGTGACAAGTAGAGTGTAAATTTTATGAGAGAAGAGGCTAAGTTTTTAGAAATGAATTAGCCAAGGATATAAGACCAATATGGTAATTAGATTATTTATCTAAAAATGAATGAGCTACCTATAGGTCTTGTTACACTAAAAAACATCTTTAATTCAGATGACCAACTGAAAGGTGAAAAGAAAAACATTAGAGTCAATGAAGAAGATTGTGAAGCCATCATAATATTTGAAGGCAAGTCTCTCAAGATAGGTAAGGTATTCAATATTTTAGAGAAGCATGATTTTTTTAAATTATGTCAAAATTTTGATGATAAATTCACTTGGAGTTATCATGAATTAAGAGGATTTGATCCATGTTTATAATAGCACATTACAAAATTGAATCTAAATACAATACCTATCAGGCAGAAATAGAAACCCATCAATCCCAAGATTGAACCCTTGATGAAAAAGGAGCTCTATAAGTAGATAGAGGATAATATAATATTTGTAATCAAACACTCATATTGGGTAGCAAATATTGTCCCTACTAGAAATAAAAATGGTGAAATCCAACTATGCATGGACTCTAGAGACCTAAACAAAGCATTATTGAAAGATCACTATCATCTTCCCCCTATGGAACAAATTATATAGATAATATCAAGATATGAAATATTCTCTCTTCTAGATGGTTATTTAGGTTATAACAAAATATTTATATAAAAATTAGATAAATTTAAAACCACCTTCACCATCAGATGGGTCACATATGCATACATGAAGATGCCATTTGGTCTGAAAAAAATAGGCACAACTTTTTATAGAGCCATGGATATGGTGTCTAAGGGCCTAATAAATGAAATAATTATAGTATATCTATATGATATTGCTATCTATTCAAATAATTTTGATACATATCTAAACCATCTGAGAAATATTTCTAAATCTATAGAGAATTTGATGTTTCCCTTAATCTGAAGAAGTGTGTGTTCACAGTACACAAGGGGAAGCTACTAAGACACATAGTGTCAAAATAAGGTCTTACAATAGACCTTGAATTATTTATATCCATATTTGAATTAACACTACCAAGTCACAAAAAGGGCCTACAAATATTTCTTAGGAAGATCAACTTTGTGAGTAGATTTGTACCAAACTATACCTCAGCTAAACAATCCACCTTCTTTCAATAGCTGGATTCAAGAAATGACTCATTTCTTGTAGACTGGTGAATACCCCTATGACTTTCAATATTCAAAGAAAAGGCATTTAGGACTAAAATCAATTCCCTATGTTTTTATTGATGGAATTTTATTTTTGAAGGACATAAAAGGAGTATTGTTAAGATGTATTGAGTACGAGCAAGTTCCCAGAGTGCTCAAGCAGTTTCATGATGGCCCTTTAGGAAGAATTTTTTTTGTAAGGAATATATCCATCAAGATAATGAGAGGAGGATACTATTAGCTTGAGTTATTAAAATATACCACCAATGGGCAAGAAGCTATGAAAACTATGTTTATTTCACTAGTAAGCAAAGGCTAGTAGCCCTTCCTCTTAGACCAATTCAAGAAGATCAATGATTCACTCAATGGGGATTGGATTTTATCAGCATTATTAATCTACCATCAAGTGTAGATCATAAATGGGTTCTCACAATAATGGATTATTTTACATGATGGACTGAAGTGGTTGCTCTAAAATATGCCACTAAAGCATCTATTCTCTACTCCATAGATAACATAGTTTCAAGGTTTGGTGTTCTTCACACCATAATATCAAATAATGCTAAGGAATATATATGCACTCAAGTTAGTGAATGGGATGTCAATAATAACGTGTACCTAAGTAATTATTTAAATTATTACACCTAGGGTAATGGCCTAGCTGAGTCAACCAACAAAAACCTCATCGAAATCATCAAATGAACAATGAAGGATAACTAGAAGATGTGGCATATGAAATTGAAATCAACATTGTGGGTTGATAGAATTACATCAAAAAAGAGCCATTGGTAATTCACCTTTCATACTAGTAAATGTAAGAGAATCATGAGTACCACTATCAATCAAACTTCCATACTTATATCTCAATCACCAATTAGACTTGATTAACAATGATGAAATGATAGTGAGACTAGCTAAAATCATGGAGCTTGAAGATAAGCACAAACTAAGAATACTTTAAATAAAAATACAAATACAAGAAGATTCAATGAAAGAGACATGGTCTTCAAGTGGGATATAAATAAAGAAAAACTAGGTAGACACACCAAATTTGATGCAATATGGAGTGGTCCATATATCATCACTCAAGGCAAGGGAACCAATGCATTCTAGCTCTCTAAGATTGATAGATTATAACTACCAATCCTAGTTAATGGGATATACTTCAAAGCTTGATTTTGAGGAAGGAACTTTTTCCAAAAGATTTAAAATTTGTAAATAATAGGGTTAGGTTGTGTTGTTTTTCCCTATTTTATTTATTTTATTTTATTGTTTTGTTCATCCCAGTTCGTTCTTCCCTAGGTTATATTTTTATCAAAGCAAATTTGACTCCATGCCCAATGTCTTAAAAGGCTACTGGATTGAAAATGATTATTAGGTAACCATCTCTTAAAGGTTGCCAAAAATGTTAGGATTTTTGTCTCAAAATTTTCATTATGTCTTTAACCCTAAGGGAAACCCCCTTTATTTTTTATGGAAAACCATGAATCTTTCAAAAAAACCCATATTTCCTTTTACCTTATGGAATCCAAAACTCTAGATGCAATTTTAACTTGTGTAAATTTATTTTTGGGTTCCAGAATTCATGAAACACCAAAATCTAAAACCATAAAATCTAGAACTCACCATGTGAATCCAAAACTCACCATGTACTTTGCATATTTTCACAACATCAAAAATGTATGGTGGGATCTAGATCCTACCATGTACCCATCCAGTATAATCTAAAACTCAATGTGTACTTTACATGTTTTCATAATGTTTAAAGTGCATGATAGGCTCTAAATCCCACCAAACTTTTATTACCCCTCTTCTACAGAACCTAAAACCTTAGGTGCACATTGCATATTTGCAAATGTACAAGGTGCACCATAGTTTCCATGTTTCATCAAATACTTACCAATATATAACATCATAGGATGCAAAACCCTGATTGTACTTTACACATTGTAAATGTGCAAAGTGCCCCAGGGGTTCTGCCTTCTACCTAACCACATTTCCCATTCATAGAGAGTGGACCTAATAGAAATAGGTCTAACCTCTACCAACCATTAACCTAACCCTTTCCTACTTAAGGTGGAACTTGAAGTACATCTTGCATGTTTTCATAATAAGCAAAGTGCACGTCAAGTCCCACTTCCTACCAAGTCTTCTTATAGAGAGTGAACATGCTTCAAATAGGTTTAACCTCCACCACCAATCACCCAAGATCACATTAATTTTAAGTTTGTCTTATAAAAATAAGTCATTTTGAATAGTGTTATCATTGTTTAAATTTATAATTAATATTTAGATCTCTAGTCACCTACGCCCTCACCATTAAACCTCAAGCCACATGTAAATATGAACGTGTACTTCTATCCATGACTAAAAATAGTAAATCCATGTCACCTACCCCTATGAATGGTAGTTTCCTTATGTCATTTTTATTTAATTTTCCTTCCTTAAAAGCTTTTAAGTTATTCTAGTTTCTCATAAGGTTTTCTTTCCAAATTTAGGGTTTTCATTGAAAAGGTTTAGTTTAGGGTTTTCTTTCAAGTTAATTAGGTCATTTTGTGTAAAATTATGTGTTTAGGGTTGATCTAAGTTTCTAGGGTTTCTTAGGGATTTCTCATTTCTAGATCCTACAACATCATCTAAAAAAGAACCTTCATTTCCCCTTCGATAATTTGTAATCAAAATATCAATTTTTTCTTAGCCAAAGTGAATATTCCCAAGTATATACCTTCAAATTAAAAATAAAGAATATTCCCTCCAAATATTCCCCTAACATCCCTATAAACACTCGACCTACCTCAGGGATCTAAATTCCCCACAAGATTCTAAGCCTTAATGGAAATTTGACATGCTCCAAACATATTTCACTTCTATTAGAGGTTTGATGTGATTTAAACAACATAGAGATATGATGTTCTTTCAACACCCATAAGTTCTACTAAAAATCTAATAACCTTCAATTATTTTGGAGAGTTGACGTGTTTCCAACACCTCCAAGTTATACCAGAGAATATAAGTGATCCAAAAACCTATAAATATCACCAACTTTCACTTTTGGTTTCTTGTAATCAATAACTTTAGTTTCCATAAATTCCAAGGAAATGAAGCTCAAATCTAAGGTCCCTAGAGTGACTTCTTGTTTTTAGTCCAATATAGCATAAATAAAAGATACAAGTTTAGGTCACATTAACCTATGAGATTTTTGGGCTAGGATAGGTGTAGATTTCAAAAGAGATTGAGTCAAAGAATCTATGACTCTAGTTTACCTCAAGTTGTAGCCTTCCCTCTATTTATTCAAAGCCCTGAGTTGATCCTTAGAATGGCTAAAAATTATGACCTTGATAGAAGACAAGTCTATAGTGAGAAAGGGGAGAGGGTTTTAGATCTAGATCCTAACTTCATTAGTTTGTGTTTTCCATCCCTAAATCTAAAATTTATTTGGATATAGCTCCATAGACATCTACGTAATTTTATGAAGAGAAAAAGGATGGATGTCAAAAGATAATTAAAAAGAAATGGATCAAGACTCCTAAGCATTCCTCCACTAAATTTCCTAAGACTATGTATAGATCTAATTTCATAGATGAGGTAGGAGATATTATAATAATGTTATTTAGAGTCACTGGTAATATTTATGCCAAGGGTTATCAAGACTGGATGTACCAATATATGTGGATCATCAGATAAAACAAATAATAGATACATTAGACCCAATTGATAAGTGATTCCCTCCATAACCATTTGATGGAGGTGAAAATAACAAATAATTTTTATATGATATCATATATTGTTTATATCTTGGCCAAAGGAATATTGTTTTTAGGCCTCAATATAGTTCCTAAGGAAATAACCAAGTTTTATATCTACTACCCTAATCTCACACTATAGGCTAGTAGACAATAGTTTAGAAGAGCTAATGATGCCTTCATATACAACATCATTATCATGTTTGATCAAGAGCTTGGGAAAACAAAGTTATCCCTAGTAGCAAAAGATGAGATCACCAAATGGGGTTCCTACTTCACATAGTTCCCCACTTACTCCTACATCAAGTCATTCAGATTTAGTGGTTATCCCTACACACTTCCTCAGCATGTAAGTAATAGATAGGCATTATTTTAGTTGGTTAGGAAACTTGTGTAGACACACAAGCTCCTCTCAAATAGACACAAGGCAGGGATACATTTCCCTATTTATATTGGCTATTACACATTCCAATCCTTCCTAAAGGCCAAAATTATAGAGGTGGAGATGTGTCATGTAATAATGAGGACTCTAGAGTCTAGACCTTATTTCTATCCATATGATAATGTCACTACTACACTAGAACTAGAAACATATGAACACATTCCATATTATGAGTATTTTTTGGGAAGATCATGACGATGAAGAGGTGGTCAGAATGAGGGACTATTCTAGAATGTCCCTATAACAATTAAAATATTATAATATGGCACCAATCCTTTACAAATTAGTGGATTAAATCTCTAGAGTAGACCTAATATACCTTACACAAATCATTTTTATACCTTTACCACTAATGAGTTGGTTATTTCCTAAATATTTCTCTTTGTTTGATATAATAGCCCCTATGATCAATGGAACAATCAATTGGCTAAGAAGCAAGGGTGTGAAGATAAAAAGGGAGATAATAGTGGTTAAGGAGAAGCTTTCAAAGCTAAAAGTAGAAGTTATTACTCCATTAGAGGAGGGCCCTGATGAACAATCAGAGAAACCTAAAAAGAAGAAAAAAACAAAGACTAAAGCCAAAAAATAGAATCAAGTAGACAAGAAGAACCTACAGATGAACTAATTGACCTTTCAATAGAGTACACAATAACAATAGCATAAGGATCCATAGTTTTATATCTCATAACCTTTACTCCTATTTCCACTACTCCCCTTTCTCCTACCCACATTATACAATGGGTTTCAACACCTCCACCAACTGTTTGTACTCCTCAAGTATCTCAGGTCCCCATTGTTCCACAAGTTTTGACACCTCTACCTCTAGTGTCAACCCCTACACTTTTTTCCACTTCACTTACCATTCCACCCACATTAATAATCCAAGTGGAATTATCACAAATAAGTCAAGTGGACACTTAGGGTCCCCCTATAGTGGAAGCACAAGATTTCACTCCATTTTTACTTCCTCTCATTTCACCTTCCCAATTTGATCTACTCTTTCTTTCTATTCCATCTGTAAATCCTTCCATTTCATCACCATTAATTCCTAATACCACCCAACAATAGATTTCCATGGAATTAGTCATCTTGACTAAAAAATGTAGGCCACCCTAACCCCTAGGATAAATAAAATTTCCCATTCATTTCAACCCCCTATTTTCACATCACCAACCCTGAGTTATCCTACATACTTAATTGACACATTCAGTGATTTAGCTTCTACCCTTCCTCTAGTTCCC
Source organism: Torreya grandis (assembly GCA_037957365.1). Taxonomy (NCBI): domain Eukaryota; kingdom Viridiplantae; phylum Streptophyta; class Pinopsida; order Cupressales; family Taxaceae; genus Torreya; species Torreya grandis. The sequence continues at coordinate 3,880,423 of JARHVA010000812.1, read as the reverse complement.
AAATTCATAATATTTATGTTCATTCCATCCTCCAATCCCCCCATTTCCATTATTTCAATTATACCATTAGTAGATATTGGAGAAACCTAGGTACTTGGTGTAAATATTAATTTATAAACCACTTATGGGAGTGGATCTTCACAAGAACCTCTTGAGAAACCAATGTTATCATCTTCCTAGGAGCCTCCATTAGTCACAATATCAACTAGTGCAACCACATTAGCTATTGGTTCTTTAGTGATAGTCTCAGATTAACAAAAGGATATCCCCAATTAGTTAGCATAATTAGTTAGAAAGAAGTAGAAAATAATGATTGATCCCAGTAATTTGGACTTTGTCATGTCAAAAGTCAAGAAGAAATCAAAACCCACTCTAAGGACCCTCTTAATGAAATTCAATGATGGTAAAGGAGAGATATGTTAAAATTGTAGTTCCCCACCAGTAAAATTAAAAGAGGATCTTGTGGTGAAAGATTATAAAGTTTTTCATATACACCTTAGTTGAACAAGAGAGGGACTCAAGCATGAAGTGAAAATAGGTACTAAATCTATCTTCTAGAGAATTGATCATGATAAAGCCACCAATTATGAGATAAAAATAAAGGTAGATCAATTGACCAAAGCATTGAATCAATTCATAAAGCCTGGTAAAACATTGTAACAACCACATATAGTGTAGCCAATCAGCCTGGATCAAGATAAAATTAATTTTATATGAGAGATTACTCACATGGGAGGGATACAAAATAATGGTCTAAGGAACTGATCACTAAAGGCAATAGGGTTCTTATAGCCATGATGGAACATTATGGAATCATCATAGAGAGAGGATATTTTGAATGAAATTATCAATCAGTATGAAGGAGAGATTCAAATTTTGAATCTCTATTATCCCAAATTGACATCCATAAAATCAATTAGTATGAATACCCAAGTTGCTAATAATATATTAAAGGATGATGTTGATCATGAGAAACTACATAGGGCTACTCAATTTTAGATAAGAGTACTAATAGGGTCTATTGAATAGGCCAAAGGGGCTCATGATAAATTAATTGATGTATTATATGAGATTCATAGCATGATGAACTCAATGTCATGCTGACTAGTAGATGATGCCAACAATCTCCTTCAAGTAGAATATTTTCAAAATAATTTCAAAGCAATAGCTAAGTGTAAAAACCTAAAACTAGCCACCGATAACATTCAACTAGGATTTTGGCTAATTTCCACCTAGAACACACAATTTGGCTTAAAAATACTAAAACATGCTAAATGATGTGAAATTGATATATGCAAGTGCCAATTTTGGCTAGGGTATCCCTAAATGGGGAAATGCAATTTATGGGCTAGCTAACTTTGATTAGTTTATTTTGAGTCAAAATGCCAAATTTGCACTTGGGTGCCCTGGATTGCTCTTCCCTATCAAATATTTTGCACAAGACATGTGCCTTTATTATTTGTTATTGGTAACTTCCTAAATGGAAATATAGTTCTAATGCATCTAACAATGCCTTCCAATTCCAATCTAATCAAATTTTAGACCAATAACAAGGCATTCTGATCAATTTGAGTAATTTATGCATAAATTGCTTAATCATACTTAAGAGCTAATTAACCCAAATAAAGGAATAATTAATAATTCCATGGAAAATTGTTGAATAATTATTTTTGGAAATGAATATTGAATATTTACATTATCAAGTGACCTCATTTCTTGGGAAGACATCCCTAAGCCATAAATGCCACAAATATCAATATTCATTCCTTCCATGCCTCATCAATTCCCTCCATGATGCCCTCCTTTCCTCTTAATTATGCCTTCTTCCAATTTCATGATGAGGATAATTACAAACTTAATTCCAAAAATTGAATTAATTCTCAACCACACATATCAATATTGAGATGGATGGTTGAGGTTAATTATGATCAAATACAAAAATATATAAATAGGAGGCCTCACAACATCATTTATAATATATTTTGGTGCAAAGTTATTATGCTTAAATATCTTTAAAGGATTTGATTATGTAAAGTTATAATGCCAAATTGATTCCAAGCCAAGCCAAGCCACAAGCCAAAGGTGCCAAGGAGAGATGGAGGTAGCCAAGCTTCCACTATCAAGGACTTCATGATCACAAGCTAATAAAACCACTACTACAAAGGCATTTGAAGCATCCAAGGAAGGTGAAGGAACTCTTGTATTTGATCCCTTAATTTTTATTTGTACTTGTCATTTGATTTTATTAGCTAAGCTCTCCCTAGTGTTTAGGCCTAGAGATGTTATGCTATTAATGTGTTTATTTCATTTTATTTTCATTTGGAACTAACACCATACTGACCATCTTCTCTTGAGTCAAATTCCTAGATCACATTATGGCACACCTAGTGGGACTAGATGCATCCTACACCTGAAGAAGATCCTTTTATAACTCTAAAATATCTATTTGAGCCTTTAAAACTCATACAAATTGATTTTCTAACTTTATTTTTCCATTTTTGGTTGCCACAATTTTTACATAGTAATCAACATCAATAGGAAATATCGATATTATAAGTTACTGACTTAACCAATGTCGATTAGTAGAATTGACATCAGCCAAATAGAGTAACTAATGTTGATGGTAATAATTGATGTCATCACTATGTTTTTCCAAAAACATAGACATGAGAGATACTTTTTCAAATTTCATTGTTTCAATCTAAAAAGAGCTTCAAAGCTAAAGGACATGCTAATAATTTTTTTGCAAGACAAATATTGATATTTGTTTAAAAGATGTTTAAATCACCTTTGCATGCTTACAAATTGATTAGGAACTTTGTTTTTGGTGTTTAACAAAGAATTTAGATGTTTTATTGAATGTTTTAAAAGTTTTAAACTAAGACCAAGGAGTCAAATGAACACCACCTCATTTTCATTTGGGCTTAAAACTGAACTCGTCTTTCCAAGCTTTTTATCTTCAATAGTTGTTTGATCTAATTTTTGTTTGGTAAAAAGAGGAATGTTGCATGTATGCTCTTTTTTTTTTACCCTATAGGGAACCCTTAGAATCAAAATTACCATTCCTATTTCAAGTAGCATAGTCTAAGGCTTATAAATAAAGTCATCTAAAGCACTCCCCAAAAAATCATCAAAGTTTGGGTGATCTTGAAAATGACCCTAAAGTGTTTCTACTTTCATGCTTTCTTTATTTTTATTCATCTTAGCTTATGAGGGGGAATTCATCACCTCCCATAAGTTATTTAGGGAAGATTTGACTTGGGTTTTCATCTCTTGACATCAACTTCATTTGGATCCTTTGGAGTTGTACATAGTACATAGTGGCACTTTAGACATCACACTACATTGAGCGAATAGTAGGATGTAGTGGTTACAAAAAAGACTAGACCTTTTTGTAATAATCCAAGTGATATGGACCCAAAATCCATGATTTTATTTTGTATTTTTTGGTATGAAAATCATTATGTAATTAATTCCCCTAGATCATTCAAAAACTTGTTAGATATTAGACAAATCCCCACTTGCCATAGAAGTATTATTGGTGCAAGGTGCACCTCAAGGTCCATGTCACAGACTATCATTTGAGAGAAGGGGGTTGTAAACACCCTACTATATAATGTGCATTTACTTTTGGATGAACACTTAAAATCCTCTCAAATTATAAATATTGATGGATTCTAATAATACCAAGAAACCTTGTCAGTTTTGGATCTAAGGGTGATTAATTAGTTAGTCTTGTCCTAGTTTAAATTCTTGTTTGGAGTCAAAACTTGGTGTAAACAAATAATCCAAAACCAAACACATAGTCAAAATTTTATTTTGAATAAAGAGGCATTATGCTTCCCACATGAGATCATCAATTTTCCTTGTTCAAAGTTTCATAAAAAAAGCTCGAGAGTCATATACCCCACTTTGGCATAGTTATGCTACCCAATTAAGTCTATACCTTTAACAAAGTTGTTTAAGTGCTTCACTTATAATCTAGATTTATAATTACATGTTTGCAAGTTCATAGGGTTGATGTGTTAAGTGGGTTCACCATTTGTACTAAACTTGAGGGAACTTAGGTTTAATTTCTAATTTGGGTTGAAGGTCATTTAAGATTCATAATCATTATCAATATTTGATAGACTTTAAACACTTTCAATTTAAGTCTATACAACATAACATTTTGATTCAAGAAAGGTAGTGTTATTATAACAAAATTATAATAAAATCAACTTTTCCTTAGAGAGTTTTTGGAACAAACCTTTTTGTTTCACCTTTTTGGGTAGTATAACATCATTACACTGCCCAAAATATTTTGAATATTATTTCATAGATCCTCTTGCATAGAGTTTTAAATTTGTTCCTACATTTTTAGGGTAATCTAAGTGTACTTTTGTGATCCTTTATCTATATCACAATTATACTATTCACCTTTATCTAGCTTGTATGTCAAAAGAACCAAGTTTTATACCATTTTTTGTGAGGAAAGTAAACTATTGCTAAAAGTGCCTTTTGTTTCATACCTTATACCTAGTTGATCAAGTTCATGACCAAGAATCAAATGCCTAGTGTTTGTTAGAAGTGTTTCAAATCCATTAGATTAAAACTTTCATCTATTTTTCAAACTCTACATTTTGATGCCATTTGGCCAAGAGTCATAGCACATGCCTTGTTTGAGCCTAGATTTTGACGTCATGTTTGGCCAAAAGACCTATAAACTTTTAAATTTCTTAGATTAGATTGATTTGAAACACTTTGAACTTAGAGTTTATCATTTTGATTTTTTGTATATTTAATTTCTTACCTTTATGTGAATAGTGAAATGTTAGATACTTCACTCTATCTTATTTCCTCACAAACCTTTACATAACCTATTGATCCTTTTGGAAAATCTAGACCAAGTTGAAACATCATCTTTTTTAGACATTGTCCTTTTTAGATTTTGTAGAAATCTTTGATCTTTTATCATAAAGCATTGAATATGGATCCCAACATGTATTCCTACACTCGTAGTGGACTCATGTACAATCCAAGGATTAGTAATGTATTTGCATAAGAAGAAATGGTGAAAGACACCTATACATATAGTGTTGCTTATCATATGGATTCTTATTCCTCTTATAATACTCAATTAGGGGAACAAAGTGAAGATCCCTTGGCTAATTATTTAGTTAACACATCACCTTACATAGAATAAGATCAAGAGAAAACCACACAATACCTGCAGTGGATGAGCTCATACTTCAATAGTCATATTCTACTAATACCACTTCCACATATGATCCATTTTTGTTTTAGTGACATTTGTTAGAGAATAAAGATGATATTTTGGTTAGATCCATAGAGGTAGGGCACAAGTTTCCATCAAAACTCCCCCATGAAAATTTACCAAGTCTAGTAATAGTGACCCATAATATCATTTACAATCAATAGGGTTCTTCTAGAAATCATATGGCTCTAGTCCAAACAATGTATCAAGACCCTAATATATCTAATCAAGGCAAAAAAATCATGGAATATCACTTTAACCAAATGAAAATATCATACCAAACCTATCTAAATTTATCACATGATTTCAATTAGATGAACATGGTGAGTAAGCCTCTCATTGACCTAGTACCTTCAACAAGAGTGTTGATAGCATTAAATAGACAAGAAAACCTAAATTCTTACCCATTTGTATAGACCACTTTGATAGATAACTTGATGCATATGCTAGTTATTGAAATATCATCTTTAGCTTCTACACTAAATAGTGAGTCAAACATAATGGATAATGTGTAAATAACATCCAATCTCGATCAAAGTGGTACTTATGCACAAATAGCTAACCAAAAACATGTGCCTATAGTTAATCCCATAAGTATATCATCATAACAAGGAATAGGATTTTTTGTACCCCAACCTCAACCATCTACTTCCTCAAGTGTATAACCTATAGGATTAGGTAATAAAACAATGGCTAATGTCACACCTCAATAATAGAATATAATGAATCCTAATCCTCATCAATAAGTAATGATTAGTATTCTAAAATAATAGACACAGTCTATTATATCAATTCAACAAAGGATGAATACATTACCACCTCAATTAGGGTAAATAAATGTTCCACCTTACCAACTAATAATGAATAGACCTCTTCAGTCATAGACTGATATGCTAATCTGAAACCAAGCAATGACTAGTCAATATCATGAAAATATTGGTCAATGATAGATGCCAAATATGTAACCTGCTTTCACTTCCTCATAGAGGATCATGTAACAAGAATGTCCCCATGTTTCTCAAGTATCTACTAGACAACTGTTAGTTCTAAATCTGCCACAAATCTAGAGACAAGGTCTTGGTCCACAAGTTTCCACTCAATAGAAAGGTTTGATTAGTCATAAACATGTCCATTTTCAACCACAACAAGCATAATATAATTATATCCCTCCATCCCAACCACAAAATCCCCTAGGTCAAACTTTTATTGCCAACCCAAACTAGAATATTGCATAGCTAAATGTGCAATTTCAAGTACATCCTAATTCATGTATGTGTATTATTGGTCCATTCCCTAACCAAACCAATATACCCCAACAGGTATATTCATCATACCTTCGTCAAAGTGTTCCACTTTTGACCTCCCATCCATCTATCAAAACCCAAATTCTCCCTCAGACCAATATTTCACCTAGTTTCTTATCCCAAGAGTTACAATAAATGAGGGATGCAATTGTTGCCATTCAGAATGGGAAGCAGACCAAAAATTTCAAATTGGATGATGTATGTTCCTATCCATTCAACATGGAGTATTTTTAGATACCATTTCTTGTAAGATATGAACCACTAAAATTCAATAAATACAAAGGGAAAGGTGATCCTAAGGCTCATTTAATTGAATTATTTATCATATGTCAACTAATGGCATATAATGACATATACCTTTTGTTATTGTTTCCAAGGAGCTTGGTTAGACAAGCCTTGGAGTGGTTTTTAAATTTACCCAAAAACTTAGTGGTAGATTTTGATGATCTTTCTGATAAGTTTGTGCAACACTTTTCCTATAATCTTAAACATGAGATTTCATTAGTGGACCTAACACAAGTAAAGAAAAAATCTAGGGAGAGTTTTATGAGTTATTTGTAGTGATAGAGAGCCCTTACAAGTTGTTTCACCCATAATTTACTAGATAAACAATTAAATTTTATGTTTACCAAAAATTTGCATAGTGAGATAGCTTATCATTTGGAATTGCAATGTGTGTATACATTCAAGGAGATCATTGATAAAAATTTGTTGATTGAGAGGGTACTCATCAATAAATGAGTCATAAAGCTTAATTAAAATAATCAAACTCAAGGTACCAATTAGGGAAATGACCAACATCCCATCTAAGCATAAGCATCATAACTGGCACAAGTCAATAATCATAAAAGACTGAAGTAATTTAATCATAATAGGAATGTTGTGGGAAATGGAGTAACCAAATATCATCATGTCCAAACTATTAAAACATCATCTACACCACCTTTTTATCATACTCTAACTAGAAACCTCTCCAACCAATGTCACAAGAATAACTACCAAGACCTACACAAAAAAAATAGCAGCCTTTACTATTGCAAACCCCTCCACCTAGAAGAACCATCCTTACATGCCATGTATTTAGTGAACTAGGAGAGCCTATTATGTTTGTATTTTGTAAGATTGTTTCCAATAATCTGATTAGTTGGCCTATACCAAATCATTATCCACAAAGTATTCCTTATCCTGATTGGTACCATGAAAATGAATTTTGTGATTATCATCAGGTCAATGGACATCATCTATGAAGATGAGTCCAAATCAATCATTTAATTGAGAATATGTTAGAGAATTGTGAGATAAAACTGGATAATGATGCTTCTAATTCTAATAACACTCTTGGGATCTATTAAAACCCCTTTCCCCAACATAACAATTAATAATATTAGAATAATTATTAACAACAAAAATAATAACAACAATAATAGCTAGTACAACAACAAAATCAATAGTATCAAAATCAAAGGCCAAATTAGCAAAATCAATAAAATTAGAAACAAAACCCATAATGAGATAATAATGGACAAAACCAAGGTCAAAATGATAACAACCAAAAAACCTACCATATAGTTTCACATGACTCTAACAGGTCATAGGTCATATTGTAGGGGGTAGCGTTAATATCATCTCAATTAATCCTAGCCCAAACACTAACCAATTTAGACCATTGCTAAATAACAACATTTATCCAAATTACATGGATAATACTTCTTTGACCTAGGAGTGCATACAGACAAACCAAAAAATTAGGACTTATCCTTTTAGATCTTATAGCGATAATTCATTCTTTCCATGTGATCACATGCAAGTACACTGGTAACCGAGACTTGCCCTATCTAGTCCTACACTATTCCAAACATCTATTAGAAATAATGGTCTAGTATTTAATCCTAATTATATAATCACAACTTAGAGGTCAAATATTACTATCCTAAGCCCTTAACCATTTACCACTTTACATGTCATCCAATCAACTATTTAGCCTGAAAATAAACCATTCACTACTGACCAAGATAAGAAGTTTGATATTGTGGAACAATTGTAGAAGACACCAGCACAAATTTTTATCTTAGATTTTTTGTGGATGTCAATAATCCACAAAAACATCTTGAATGAGTTTTTGACCCAATCCACTATTGCTAGTGACATATCCCCTAATAACTTTAAAGCTTTGGTTGGACACCTCACTCCATCCCAACAAGTCACATTAAACCAAAGTGATATATCTTCCCTTGGCCCGCTCTATAGTAACCCATTATACATAGAATTTTGTATCAAATAGGCATAAAGTGAAATATGTCCTTATCGACAATGGATCTAGCCTCAACATAGTGTCTCTAAAGCTCATCAAGCTTCTTGGGTACACAATGATAGATCTCCAACTAGAAACAATAACTATCAAAGCCTATGATAATTAGGAAAGAGAGTCCTAGGGGACCATTAGTTTACTAGTTATCATTTGGCCTTTAACCCATGATACACTTTTCCATGTATTGGATCTTGAGTTATCATACAATATGCCTTTATTTAGGCCTTATTTACATGATATTCATGTAGTCCCATCAACACTGCACTAGTGTATCAAGTTTACCCATTCAAGGATGGAAGTGAATATTCTAAGATATTTACACCTGTATGAACATTGCAAACATCTTGAGGCTGAATTTCAAAGATATAATTATCAGTATGATATGAATCCAAGTTTCAAACAAGATAAAGGAAAGGCCATACTTATTGATCCTCCACTAGATAATTGCATAGATCTTAATACCTTAGATTATTTTTCCCACATGCTACCTCCTGAAGCTTCTAATCATTTCACCATTTCAGATAATGGATTGGGAGAGTATGTGACCCATGATACATTTCATATCACTAATCTTCCTCAAAATCCAAAAACCTTTGGGTGACCTAAATTCATCCCACATATGCATTAGCAATAAAAGAACAAAGATAAGGGACCTATCACATTTGTACCAGCATCTAGCCTAGGACCTAGCCCTCTTGAAGGGGATGACTCATGGTTATACAATGATAACGAGGTTGATTGTTATAAGAGTAAAAAGTATCCTATTACCAATAAGATCATGGAGCATCACAAATATGAAGGAAGAGGTCTCATACCAAATTAGCAAGGAACCATCGAGCCAATTTTTGTGACTAAGTATGAGGGACCTTATAGACTTGGATTTAAGTCACCTGGGGGTGACCCCACATATCTTATTCAAACTCCATCACTAGTGACTAGTGATGATGATGATGATGATAGTGAAGCAAAGTCTGATCATAGCCTCACTTTTGATAACCTAGTTAAAACCAACCTATTTGATATCAATGTCAATTGTACCCTTACCCTGACCATTCATTTCAACCCATTGCCATTATACTATCCTCAACTAATAGATTGAGACCAACAAGAATCTAGTCTATCAATTGATGATTTCCAAAATGATTAGGCATTATGTGATTTCCTAGGCCTTAGAGACAACATTCCATTGCGAGATCACAAATCAAGATTCTCAATCACATTAGATCCTATAGCCCATTTTGGAGAGTGAGTGAACACCCTTAGCCAAAAATAAATAATTAAAACATTAAGGTCCTAAAGTGAAAAACTCTTTGAGGTGCTTTCTGACTAGGAAAAAAGTAAACATAAAGGCTAGTCTAGTGGTGAAAACCTATCTCAAGTGCCATTAGATGAGGGTGTTCATTCTTCTTTGAATTTAGACTGGGAGACTACTAATGATAAACATTCCTATGGATCTGAGTTTAGTTTTCAGTAATAACAAGTATTTGATCAAATTCTCCAAAAAACATTTACTGTTTTTGTTACATGGCTAGATTTCCCATTAAGGGACTCAGATTCATCATGCTTAGGAGAAGTTGAAGAGTAAGTCTTAACAAAGGATCTTGACATTATTCAATAGATCAAGTCCCTACCTACTCTCCTAGAAGATGTTTTGACCCTTATATTCAAAACTATAATAGAGGTAAATATCAAGACTTCATCAGACTTGAAATGGATAAAATTTGATGCATCCCTCACTGAGGAGGAACATGACATATTTATAGCTCTATTGAGAGATTTTGTGGATATATTTACATGGGCCTATTCTAACATGACAAGACTAGACCCCACCTTGGTTTTACATCACCTTTTGGTTAATCTTGATGCCAAACCAGTTAAATAAAAGCTACATAAGATTCATCCTTGCATTAATTTATTGGTAAAGAAAGATTTGTAAAAACCCTTAGAAGTAGGACTATCTAGTCTATTGACTACTTATAATGGACCTCAAATATGGTACATGTTAGCAAAAAGCCTGAAGGAATTAGAATTTGTATTAATTTTCAAGACATCAACAAATCTTGTCCTAAAGATGATTTTCCCTTACCTAATATCGATATGATCATTAACTCTATGGTAGGTTATGAAATGCTTTCACTCATGGATGGCTTTTCATGATACAAATAGATCATAATCATGCTAGAATATCAGCATAAAATAGCATTCACCACTTCATGGGGAATATTTTATTGTTAGGTAATGCCATTTGGCCTTAATAATGTTGGAGCTACATATCAAAGGGACATGAATATCATATTCCATGATATGATGCATGATATTATTGAAGACTCTGTTGATAACACATTAAGAAATCTAAAACTAGGGTCAATCATAAAATAGTGATATGTAAGATATTTGAAAGACTACGAGAGTACAAAGTTAGACTCAATCCAAATAAATGTGTGTTTGGTGTAACCTAAAGAAAACTACTTGGATTCATTATGTCTTGTAGAGGTATTTAATTTGATCTATCTAAAGTCCATGTTATAACCAAGATGCTACCACCAACCAATTTAAAGCAACTCCATAGTTTTTAGGGTAAGATCTAATCCATCTGATGCTTCATCTCTCAATTAGCAGATAAGTTCCATCCATTTACACAACTTTTAATTAAGGGAGTTGTATTTCACTAGGATGATCAATACCAAATAGCTTTTCAATAACTCAAAGAATATATTATCAATCCACCTATTTTATTACCTCTTATGCCAGGAAAGCCATTCTTATTATACTTATCAGCTATCAACCATACTCTATGGGCACTCTTAGCTCAACATTACGACAAAGCAAAGGAGAATGTTGTATACTACCTAATTTTTACCTTGGTTACATATGAACATAACTATGTACCTATTAAAAAATCTTGTCTAACCATGGTCTTCATAGCTCAAAAAATGTACCATTACATGTTGAATAATAAAACCTTGGTTATTTCAAAAGTAGATCCACTCAAGTATCTAATATATAAAATAGATTTCCAAGGTAGAATGGCTAAATGGATCATGATTCTTAGTGAGTTTGACATAGATTATGTCAAACAGAAGGCAATCAAAGGACAAGTTCTTATAGATCAACTTGTTGAAGCACCTCTCATAGACACAACCACTCACATTTCAATTTCTTAATGAATCCATCATGACCAAACACACCCTTTGAGGAGTAGCCCTAGAAACTATATTTTGATGGTTCATTCACTACACATGGATCGGGGGCAAGCCTATTATTTATTACACCATAGGGATATCTAATCCCTAAATCATTCAAAATTATCTTTCCTTATACAAACAACATTGTCAAGTATGAAGCACTTGTTGTAGGACTTTGACAAGTAGTACATTAGAATATATATCATCTCAAATTTTATGGTGATTCTTAGTTAATCATCAATTACATCACAGATCATTTTTAGACAAAAATGATAAGTTAGTTCCATATAAATCCATGATTGACACTCTTAAAAATCAAAATTTTAACATTCAATTTGAGCACATACCAAGGACTAGTAACAAAACTGTAGATGCTATGGCTATTATTGGCTCTCTGATTTGATAAATAGATAAAGCTAGGGAGTATCAGTTCCTCATTGAGAATTTATCAGCACCTGCTCATGAACCTTTAATCATTGCCATAATTTGTGATATTGTTGGTCTTAATTCTATCTGGTACTCAAACCTTTAAAAATATCTTCATGACCAAGTTCTACCACCTAACCTCTCTCAAAAACAAACCAAAGCCTTCATTCATCATTTCGCTCATTATACTCTTCTTGGATCCACACTTTACCATTGTTGTTTCAATGGAACTCTGCTTCATTATTTAAATTTAGTAGAGTCTACATTAGCATTAAGAGAAGTTCACAAAGGATTATGTGGAGCCCATTATAGTAGGGTAGTGTTATATAAAATTATCTCACATACTGGTTATTATTGGCCCACAATGGATGTTGATGCCACTGCATATGTAAATAACTGTAACAAATGTCAACAATATGCTAGTCTAATTCATGCCCTAACAAAAAATCTAAAACTAATGTTAACACCATGGCAATTTTCTACATGAGGACTTAACCTCATTGGGAAGATTAACCCCACTTCATCTGATGGCCATAAATATATCCTTACCACCACTAAATATTTCACTAAGTGGTTTCAAGCTATATCCCTCACTTACATGACTAGAAATAAAAATTTTAAATTCATTTTCAATCACCTAATATACTACTATGGTATCCCATTTGACATTATATCTAATAATGGATAATCATTCAAGAATAAAAGTGTAGACTATTTATGCACTAAATACAACATCACATAATATTTTTCTATAGCATATTACCCTCAAGGTAATGGCCAAGCCAAGGCATCTAACAAAACCATTGTCAACATTCTCAAAAATATTTTTAATCATGTCAGTCATGATTGGCACCTCTAGATATTGCCTACCCTTTGGGTATACTATACCAATCATCATACCCCCATAGGAGCCACTCCATACTCACTTATTTATGATAATGAAGCCATCCTTCCCATTTAGGTTGAATTGGCTTCACTATGCATCTCTTTCAAGCATGTCCTAGATGATCATGACTACTAAGTAGCTCACCTATAAGAGCTAGACCTACTTGATGAGAAATTCATAGTTGTGTTCAATAATATTCAAGCATATTAGAACCAACTCAAAGGCCACTACAATCGGCATGCCAAGTATCAAACATTTGAAATTGGTGATCTTGTTCATAAAGAAAACCAAAAGAACACCATAAATAAGAAGAAGCATAAATGTAAATTCAAACCAAATTAGATACAACCTATCATCATTATTTCAAATTATGGATCAAGAGCATATAGGCTTGCCACACTAGATGGTGATGAACTTCCAGAGCCAATGAATATTATTCACCTCAAATGATATTATGCTTAAGTGCTAAGGTGTACTATTTGTAAGCACCATTTTATTTATGCCTTTTTATCACTATTTTTATTTGTACAAGTATTGCCCTTATCCATTCTCTTCATTGTATCCATTTTCCATTTTCATTCTATCAACCTAGTGTGTCTTAAAGCCTAGCTTGTTTGAACTTGGTTTTTCATTCATTATGCATTTTTAGCATCAAGGTATCTAATCAATTCATCAATTAGTTCAAGTACTTTAGATATTGAGCATATTTTGGGATAGTGTAATAGAAGTTTTGGTAGTTGCATCCTTCATTTGTTAGTTCTTTCTTACCACTGGTATTGGTACTAATTATAACCACATTTATACAAATTAGTACCATTGATCTATGTTGTTGTGTCCTAGTTATAACCACCTATGGGAAAATGAGGGGCAACATTAATCCTTGACTTTCCAAATTGCTATTTCTTATGCCATGTTGTTCCTTTTTACCAACTGTGGCTATTTTGTTTGAATTGGATGCAACACTAGTCACATTCCCCCACTAAAATAGTAGAACAATAGTGATTTAAGGTCCTACTCTAGGACTATATAGGCAATTGTCAATACTTTTTGAGGTTAGCTTAGTCACCCTAATTTACATTCTCACCATTTTATGAGTAACCTAAGCTATGCTCTCATCATTTTATGAGTAACCTAAGCTACGCTCTCACCATTTTGTGAATAACCTAAGCCATACTCTCACTATTTTGTGAGCAACCTAAGCCAAGCTCTCACCATTTTGAGAGCAACTTAAGTTTGAACACTCTCACTATTTTTTGAGCTTGAATCATTAGTGTCTCATCATTCTTGATTGATTTGAGATACTCCAAAACACTTCCAACAACATTTTAAAAAAATTAGAAAATAACAAAAACATTAACCACTTCTTTTTTGAGAACCCTTACTAAGTTACAATAAAATCACTTGTCACTTATTTTTCCCATCTTTTTGGGCATTTTTATCTTACATACTTGTCATTTTGAAAGACATTTATCTTCTTATATCACATCTATTCCATTTATTTTTCTTAGTTATCATATTCTTCCCATTCCCTAGGAAAACTACATCTGGCCTTAAGTTTTTTATTGGATATTACATCCATGTAACTATGTAGGAAATGTCCACTTGCCTAGTGCATATGGAGATAGCTCAGCCACCCCCCTTCCTTTTCTTCTATTCAGCTATTTTGTTTGTTTGTTAAGTTGTCACCTATTTTCTAGGGACAATGTTTTTAGGGTTTTTATTACATTATTTGTTTGTTTGTTTGTTTATTTTTGATTTTTTTGTTTGTGTGTCTATATATTTGTTTGATTTTAACACTATTACCTTGATTCATTTTATATGTGTTCATTGAGTGATTCCTTGTCCACAGTTATACTCAAATCGATCCATGTTCATATGTTTACATTGTCATCATGGTTTCTATCATTGGTGTATTATTTTCTATTGACTATTGGATTGTGGGAGTCAGTCCTTATGCATATTTTGGCCAATTATTTATGATGTTCTATCATAAATCCTATCATCACATGCTAAAACAAACCTTAGCTTCAAGAATTCTATTCAATAATGGCAGCATCTCTCCAACACTGACATCTTGATTCACTCCTAATCATATCCCAAATAGAGTAATTAACCATGAAAGAATTTCAATCTTTATTAGTTAAAACAAGAATCTCCCTACTATTAGGTTGTTCTAATTCATCATTACCCTTTGTGTTAAATTATCATCATCCTCATCTAAGTTTGTCATAATCAGGGTCTAATGATTATAACCACCTATGGTCAAATCATTGCACACTATCCCACCTGCATTTCTCAATGATTATAACTACCTTTGGGAAAATCATTGTGTTTTTATCATATTAATTTTTATTCTCATATAGGCACAGGTTTTTATCTTGTTTGTCTATCCTAACTGGGTTAGCTCCATCTTCTCAATGATTATAATCACCTTTGGGAAAATCATTATGTTATCATACCATGTTGCCACTATCAGGGTATAATACTTATTATCGCCTTTAGGAAGACCATTGTGCACCATCCCACTTACATTCTCAATGATTTTGACTAATTTTTCACTATCATTGTGTTTTCATCCCATCATCTTTCCTTTTTTTGGTTCCCTCATTTCACTTCTTTCTTTTCAATGGACTATTTATTGACTTACTTGTGCCAACTGTTCCCTCAAGGGGGCATCTTATGATTAGTTTATCATCATTGAAGTTGTAGGCATATAGGACCTTTTCATTATTTAAGAAGATGTTGCTATGATTATATCTTGCAACACCTTCCCAAATAGGGGCAAACTATAGACACCTAAAATTGGCCACTGATAACCTTCAACCAGGGTTTTGGCCAATTTCCACCTAAAATGCACAATTTGGCTTAAAAACACTAAAACATGATATATCATGTGAAAATAACATAATCAAGTGTTGATTTTAGTCAAGGTATCCCTAAATGAGGAAATGCAATTTATGGCTCAGCTAACTTTGATCAGTTCATTCTAAGTCAAAATGCCAAATTTGCACCTGGGTGCCCTGGATTACTCTTCCCTATCAAATATTTTACACAAGAATGTGCCTTTATTATTTTCTATTGGTAACTTAATAAATGGTAATATGGTTCTAATTCATCTATAAACACCCTACAATTTTAATCCAATCAAATTTTGGACCAATAATAAGGCATTTTGATCAATTTGAGTAATTTGTGCATAAAGTGTTTAATCATGCTTAAGAGTTAATTAACCTAAATCAATGCATAATTAATAATTCCATGGAAACTTTTTGAATATTTATTTTTGGAAATAATATTGAATATATGCATTATCAAGTGACCTCATTTCTTGGGAAGACATCCCTAGGCCATAAATGCCACAAATATTTGGATTCATGCCCTCCATGCCTCATCAATTCCCTCCATGATGTCCTCCATGCCTCTTAATTACCCATTTTTCCAATGTTATGATGAGGATAATTACAAAATTAATTCCAAAAATTTAATTAATCCACAACCACACATCTCAATCTTGAGATGGATGGTTGAGGTTGATTCTGATCAAATCTAAAAATCTATAAATAGGAGGCCTCACAACATCATTTATAATTTATTTTGGTGTAAAGTTATTATGCTCAAATATAATCAAATAATTTTATTATGAAAATTTATAATTCCAAATTGAATCTAATCCAAGCTAAGCCATAAGCCAAAGGTGCCAAGGAGAGATGGAGGAAGCCAAGATTCCATTGCCAAGGACTTCATGAGCACAATCTGAGCAAAACACTACTACAAATGCATTGGGAGCATCTAAGGAATGTGGAAGAACTCTTGTATTTGATCCCTTAATTGTTAGTTGTGCTTATCATTTGATTTTTTTAACTAAGCTATCCCTAGTGTCTAGGCCTAGAGATGTTATGCTATTAGTGTGTTTATTTCATTTTGTTTTCATTATAGAACTAACACCATACTAACCATTCTCTCTTGAGTCAAATTCATAGATCACATTAAGAAGAAGTCTATATAGGACACAATCTTTGTCTTAATTTCCATCCATAAGTTCAATAGGTATGCGACAATAATTGATAAGATGAGGACTGAAATGCAGGACATAAGAACCTTTATAAGATAATTTTTTGATGTCTAGGTAGATTGTGCAGCGTTTGACATATATTCTTATGGGTTGGATGCAGAGTGAATTCAAGAGATTTTCAAAGCTTTTGATGCATATACAGAGAAGTTATAGGCCAAGAAGGATAATAAAGATGAAGAATTTTTTCAAATTGATTAATTTTCCCTCTCTTTTGAATGTTTTCAAATATTATATCTATAATTTCATTTTAATAAATTGCATGTTGTAATTTCAAAGGTACAATTATATTTTTATAACTCTTTTTGGGAAAGAGAAAGACATATTTTTTACACTTTATATTTTTTTATAATGTGAAAGTTACAAAAATGACAAGTGAAAATTTCAATATCCATTTTGATAAATGTGAAGTGTTAAAAAGGTGAAAAATCATGAAGTGTAAATTTCATGGTTCATTTTTGCAAAAGTGATAAAGACTTAGAAAGCTGTAAAAGTCTCACTTAAAGTTTTTCATGTTAGGTTTTTGCATGAAAAGAAATTTGGAAGTATTTTCAATGTTATCTTTTATTTTGAAAGGTCAAGTTCTATGTTGGGTACATCTTTTTTCATGAAGAAATATTTTCAGCCACTACAAGATGAGGAAGCCTTGCATGGAGATCTTTAGTTCTAGCCATGCCATACTATGCCATGTTAACCCAATATCATGACCATCTCATGCTTCCACATTCCAACCATTCCACAAGTCCAAAAAATGATAGAATTAAAAGATCTCACCTCTCTTACATGATTCATATTTGCATGACTTTCTTCACTGGCCATTTGAGTTTCAATAACTACATGTCTTTTATGACATATTTTATATAAAAATGGTTAGACCCTATGGCCTAATCTATCTATTTTTTGTTATGTTTTTTTAATTTTTGAATGTATTTGCTACAAGTTGTAACTTTTTGAGAGAAATAAATTTGAATATTTATCTTTATCATCTTTAAAGATCTCTATGTGTGTGCAAGTTATTTGATTATCTGTTGAATCTTTATCCTTTTTTCATTTTTAAGAAATTAATATATGGTATTTTACCCTCTTTAAAATATTTTTTGGAATAAATTTATTTTTCCCTTTTGTGAAAAATAGCTAAAATACTACCTCTAATTTCTATTTGAATAAGTTTGTACTGAAACATATTCAACATAATTTCTGCTCTACTGTGTTCATAAATCAAGCATTAAAATCCACTACAAAATATTTGGTGAAATCATCATATTTTAAATTTTTTGAAAATTTAAATTCTTGAATCCTTTTCCCCATCAAAACCCTAGTTTAAGATTCAAAGGCATTAAAGAGTGATATTTCCACAAAACTAGTATTTTATGAGTTTGCATCAAATTTAGTGAAAAGAAGTTAGCCTTCTCTAGAGATTAACCTCAAATTTCCAAGGTCCCATGACTTTAGAGGTTTTTCCATTGTGTCATTAGGCAATTGCACAACAAGCTACAAGAACAAGATAGGTGAAATCCTATGTGATAACACCTACATAGTTCCATAGATGCAAGATCCCACATGAACTTCAAGACAAATGTAGTTATCCTAGGAAATGGGATAGAAGAAAAGTGATGATAAGAAAACATGATTGTATTGTAGAGGAATAAGAAAATGGGATCGCATAATTATGAGTGCATAAGAGATAATTTCTCACAAAATGGTGAGATCATTAAAATGGTTTCTCACAAAATGATGAGAGTGTGAGCTCAGAATAAATATATATTCAAAGAAATGTTTTTGTAATTTTCATTTTGTCGATTAGTTTATAATGTTTTTGGTGTTTTTAGGATAAGAAACAAAAACAAAATATTAATAAAAGGCACAACGAACTGCCTGACTAAGGAGATTAACTTGCACACATAAGATTTTAAATAATAGATAAATTAGATGCAATAGGGATTATGAATATCAACAATATTACATGGAACCAACTAGTCGAGGAGATGCACGTCTAAGAGTAAGAGTTCTAATAATAGCTAAAATTGGTGTAATGGCCTAGTGATCTTTTTAAGGTGACAATGTTTACCAAATAGAATAAAAATAATAATAAAATAATATGTAGTATTGAATAAATTTGAAGAAACTTTTAGTGGGTAAAAACCATATTCTAAGGTGTCTTTATACACTTGTCTATGAAATTAAGCTACAAAAAACTGTTAAGGCTAAACTAGTTTGTAGAATATGCATTGAGTATGCTCAGAATGACTATGAATTAGAATTATAATTGTTATTATAACTAGTTATGGAATATAATTATCCAAGTTATAACAGTCTAAGATATAAAAAGAACATTGTTCTATGTAAAATGGTCTAGATTACAACAATCCACAATGGGATGAAAATGAGTCAAAGGGATTATAAATGATCCAAAGTGTCAATGATCCAAGGGTAAAATGGTCCAAATTTAGAATGATATAGAGTATTAAAAGAATATTTTTAAATTTATAATGGTATAAGATAGAATGAGACAAAATAAAAATAGTCTAAGATAGAACAGTATAGAGTAAAATAGTAGGATAAATGAATTTGACACAAGTTTCCCCCAAGTAAGGGATCTTATAGACAATGATTCAAATACCTATCAAGCATAGAACCATTTGAGATGTAAATTATTCATGGTTTCTATGGGATCTTCAACTTTTCGATTAGCCAATCAGTATGACCTAGAGTCATAATTTGTTGTGATTATATATGGGCCCAACCAATTAGGCTAAAACTTACCCTTTTTCTTGCATTCAACATTAGTGTTCTTTTTATTCTCCTTCAAGACCAAATCACTAATTTCAAAATCCTTAGGGATAATGCACTTGTTATAACATCTATGTAATATGTTCTGATATGCTTTCAAATTGTCTTAGGCAATAAAATGCTTTCCATCAAGGAGCTCAAGTTCTTACAACCTGGAAACTTTATAATTTTCATCATCTTTAATGTTTTCTAAGGATACCAATATTGAAGGTATCTCAATCTATATTAGAATAATTGCCTCCCTGCCATAAATAAGAGAGTATGGAGTGGCACCTGTGGGGATTTGATGACTAGTGTGATAGGCCCAAAAGGTAGGAAAGATTTGTAAGTGCCAATTACGACCAGTGTTATTAATAATATTCTTTAGGGTGGCAATAATGGTTTTATTAAATGCCTCAGCTTAACCATTTCATTATGGGTTATATTACATGGATTTCTCATGCTTGATTTTGAGTTTGGCACAAAGAGC
The DNA here is from genome assembly GCA_037957365.1 of Torreya grandis. Classification (NCBI taxonomy): domain Eukaryota; kingdom Viridiplantae; phylum Streptophyta; class Pinopsida; order Cupressales; family Taxaceae; genus Torreya; species Torreya grandis. The sequence continues at coordinate 3,859,729 of JARHVA010000812.1, read as the reverse complement.
CTTAACATCTCAGTTTACAAATGATCCACCATTATCAAATATAATATAGGCTAGGATACCATATCAATAGATGATATGGTAATGGATAAACTTAGAAATATACTTCCTAATGATGTAAGTGAGAGGAATGGCCTCAATCCACTTAGTAAATACTTGATAGTAGTGAGAATATGTTTGTGGCCATCATAAGAGGCTGGTTTAATTTTCCTGATGAAATCAAGGCCCTATGTAGAGAATGGCCATGGTATAATGATTAGCTAGAGTGGCAAGGAATTTGTGCATATTATATTATCATGTTGTTAGCAAACAACACACTTATTGATGTAATTACAAACATGTATTTCCATCTTGGGCTAGTATTATCCTATTATAAGGAGTCTTAGCTAAGACCACACTATTGGTGTGGGCCCCATGCATTCCAACAAAAACCTTTTTAAGTGATAACTTGGATTCTCCTAAAGATAAATAATGAAGAAGTATTTCATTATAGACTTTATAATAAATTATGTTTCCAAGGATGATATAATGGGATATGTGATGAAGGAAAATTTCCTATTTATTATTGAAAAGGTCAAGCATAAATACTTGGTCATGAAAATAGTTATAAATGCCTTAGAAACAAGGTAGTTCAGGTGGGAGAGTGGGACTAGTAATGGTGCATACCTTCTCTAAATCTAGAAATACATGAATAGGCTATAAAAGGTCTTCAATTAAAAACAAATACTCTTTATCACTATTGGAAATTTGTATCATAGACCCAATTATTACCTTTACATCAGATCATTTATTATTGGCCCATGGTACCTACTCTAATTGCATGGATTTGAAATGAGTCTTGAGATTATCCATAATGTGTTTTTAGAGTATAATCTTATCTTATCTACTTTGATATTGATCTATGGTTTGATTAATAATCAATTGGGAATCTCCATAGACCATTAAATGCTAGATATCCCATTGTACTGCAAGACAAAGTTTGATAATAAGGCATTCATACTCAACCATATTGTTGGTACAATGAAAATTAATATGAAATGATTTAGAAATTAGATCCCCTTGCAATGTAATCAACCAAAGTTCATCCCTAGAACCATGATATGTAAAAGATCCATCAAATTATAACTTCCACTACTCATGTTCTTATATCATAATAGAATCATCTAGAAAATCAAATTTGGGTGGTTGAGTATGTATAATAGGATCTTTTTCAAGTTGATCTATAATGACCTTCCCATTTATAACCTTTTAATTCTAGTATTCAACATCAAATGTGCTCAAGAGCATGACCCATTTGGACATACAACCTATAAGAGTTGATTTAGATAGTAAATATTTGAGAGGGTTCACTATAGCAATAACAATGGTTTTATTATTTAGCATGTAATGTCACAAATTTTGGGAGGAAAACACCATTGATAAACATGCCTTTTCCATAGGTATATAATTATGTTCATAAGACATAAGTGTGATTATAAAATAGTATAGTCCATGTTCCTTTCCATGTTCATCATGTTGGGCCAAGCATGACCCCAGTGCATGTTCAGTAGATAAAATATAAAGAATCCATGGTTGTCTAAGTGTTGGAAGTCTCAAAACTATCAGATTGACCAAGTATGTTGTGATGTTTGAAAATTCCAACTAGCATTCAACATCCCATTAAAAATTGACCCCTTTTTTTAAGAGGTGTGTAAATAGGTGGCACTTATCTACTAGTTATGAAATGAACCTACAAATAGATTGGATCTTTCCTTGTAGGCTACAAAGCTATTTGAGATTAGAAGGTGGATACATTTACATAATGGACTTAACCTTTATAAGATCCACTTCAATCCTTATTTATGACATAATGAATCCTATAAAAAATTTTAAAGTCATGCTAAAGACGCACTTCTTAAGATTCAGACAAACCTTGTATTCTTGAAGTATTTCAAATATTCTTTATAGAACATATAAATGTCCAACATGTGTTTTTGATTTTTTTAGGATGTCTTTAACATATTAATAAATAATATCATGCATCATGTCATGGAATATGAAAGTCATAGCATGTTGATAGGTAGCCCACACATTCTTCAATCCAAATGGCATGACTTGGTAACAAAATGTTCCACATGGTGTGTTGACTATAGTTTTTTGATGGTCCTTTATAACTATCTTGATCCCTAAGAATCTATTAATGAGGGACAACATATCATACATAACATTAAAATTGGTAATAATTTTGATATTAGGCAAAGGAAAATCATCATTAGGACATGCCTTATTTATGTCTCTAAAATTAGTATAAATGTATATACCCTATGGCTTTTTGCTTATTGGAACTACATTTGATATCCATTTAGAATAGTCATGTGGTTTGATGAAGCCATCTCCTAATAGTTTCTCTAGTTCTAATTTTACCAAAATAGAAATGCATGGATGCATCTTTCTTAATTTTTATTTGAATGGCTTAGTATCTAGATGAACAATAAGTAGATACATAACTAAGTTAGGGTATAGGCCTAGCATGTCAAAATAAGCCCATGCAAAGATATCAATGAGATCCCTTAGAATGGAGAAAATATGGCCATGCTCTTCATCATTGAGGGAGGTTTTAAGATATATAATTTTGTAGTTATCATAAGTCCCCAGGTTCACTTTGGTGGTATTTTCTATGAGGAACATAGAACCATCTTCTAGAATAGTGGGCAGCATCTAATCCTAATCCTCTTATTCCATTTTAGCTTCTAGTTGTTCTACCTAAAGTTATATATAATGAGATGAATCTAAATCTACTAATTTAAGTAGTGGCTAGCTTTTAAATATCTTTGGAAAGTTGAGAGTAAGATGATCAAAAAAATTATGCTAATCTGATGTGATACTGGCACTGACTATAAAGCTAGGACTTGGTGGATATTGTACTTTCTTTGAAGATGAGAAAACTTCCCCATCCAAGAGCTCCTAAAGTGGGTTTTCACTCAATGAATTATCTATCTCTTTACTATTTCCCTAATCAATGAATGCCTCAAAGAGGTTTTCACCCAAAGATCTTGATGTTTTATCTTTTTTGTGACCAAGAAATTTTTCTTGATCTCCAAAATAAGTAGAATATTCCAAAAAGAAGTCAAATCCTTGCTTATAATTGCCAATTAGCAATCCATCTTTGAGGCCCATGTACTTGATAATAGATTCTTCATTCTAAAATTCATCGAGGGGAGTAATATAATCTTACTAGTCCCAATCAATGAGTTCGATATGGCAAAGACAAAGGGAATAATAGTATGTGATGGTCATAATGGCATTGGAGTCAAATAGGTCAATGTCAATAGGCTCACCATAAATGTTATAATGGGATGTTGTATTATTTCTAAGAGTCTCATTACTATTCAATTCATAGTAATCACTATAAAAATACATGAGGTCATCCCTAGGCAGTATAAATCTGAGACCTTGACTCACATTAGGATTTCCAGTTAATAATGGTTCTAATATTCCTTACTCTCGTGGCTTGATGCCTTTACCTATATAATCAAAATTGTCTATAATCTGATTAGGGATAGGATATTTAGGATTCTATAAATAATCAACAATGTCATCAAAAAATAATCAATATCATTTAATAAAAGCTTCCCAATCCTAATTTGGTGAAGTAATAGGTATGAATACCATTGATGGTTTTTGTGTATTTTTGTTTTTTCCAAATCATGTTGGGACTTCAATGGCTTTGGGAAGGATTGGGTTTTCCAAAAGATTATGAAGACTTGGGCAACTTAGCAATGTGAAAGTCATCTTTCAAATGGTATGTGGAAATGCCTGCATCCTCAATAGTGACATTTTATATAAGTATTATAGGAAATGGATCAGCCAAAGTAGAAGTAAGGTCACTTGGGTTGATATAATTAGACTTGAGTGGTTGTGAAACTATTTATTTTTTATTATTTACTATGAATTTAGAACCAAGGCAATAGTTATAAATATGAAATTTAGCCTCTAGATGTTTTCAATATTGGTAGGGTTGCAGATTAGTAGGAATGATGACTTCAATCCCATCATGGGAGAAATTGAGGCACTGGTGCAAAGTGGATGGAATGACATGTAATTCATGGATCTTAAGATGACCAAGAAATATGTTATAAGGCAATTCAATATCCATAATATGGCACAAAGTATTATGGGACACATACCCAATAATGATTAGGAGACAAATAGTTCTAGAAGATTCCATTTCAATTTTATCATATGCCTTGATCATGATTATCTCTAGTTAGATGTCCTTGGTAGTATAACCCAATCAGTGTACTAACTTTAGTGACAATATGTTCATCCCTAAACCATTTTATATAATAACCCACTTGATTTTATGATTTTTGATGATGACCTCAATATATAAGGGGTTATTATGGCTAGGACCAAGAGTAGACATATCTTTTTGATTAAATGTAACTTGGTAGAAAGGAGATAAATTCCCTATAACTATTTCGAGTTGTTTGGGGTTGGTGTCCTAGGGAATAGTGGATTTTTGAAGGAAATTGTTCGAAATAGTTTTATGGACTTCTTACATATGAAAAATATCTAAAATAGAAATTTGTGTAGGGGTTTTACATAGTTGGTTTGAGACACTATACAAATTTTCAATGGAGTTACAAGAGGTTTTAGCCTTGATTGGTGAAGTATTCACTTTTAGATCCAAAGATATAGTTTTCATGTTTGGTCAAGTTTTAGAAGAGGGCAAAGGTCCCTAGAGAGTGACTCATAAGAATCTAGTTGTGATTGCATAATCTAGAGTTGGAAAGGATCCATTATAATTAGAAGAAGTCAAAGGGCCTTGGATGGTGACTCAAGAGCATGTAGTTACATTTTCATAATTTTGAGTTAGTAGGGAGCCATTATAATTAGAAAAAGGAGGTCCAAAGATAGTAACTCATAGAAATCAAGGTGTAATGGAATTGCTTAAACTTGACATGGAGTTACTTGAAGGTGAGGGTGTTAACCCTATAATAGGGGATCCAATACTTTTAGGATCATTGGATGGTTCATGAGTTTTGATGGTGATGGTGATAATGTGATTTGTAAAAATATGTCCCATGGTACTATTATAATCATACTATTGTAACCTAGGTTATTAGCATGGGTTTTATGACCTTGATTATGATCGTGTTGATTATGATTTTTCCTTGTGTTTATTGACATTAGTTCTACCTTTGTTTTTTATTATTTCTTGTTGGTTGTTGATTATGTTTAGGAAATGGGTCTTTATAAATTCCCATATCCTAGTTAGTATTTTGCATCATGTGTTTCACTTAAATTTCACCACTTTCAGTCAATTATTAAATAATATGCCTTAGTCTAACACATCAATAAATGAAATGGTTAATAACATGATGAAAATTACAAAACTCATCTTCCTAATACTAGTTAGTTTTGGGTTGATCTTCAAGGAATAGCCATGGTATAAGCCACATAATTAGATTGGTTGCTATAAGATTTTGGAACATGTCCTCAATGGGCTCTCCTAATTTGTTGAATACTCTCTATTTATTGAATGCCATTCATAAAGGATCCCTTTATAAAGTGGTTGATGGATTAGGTGGATCTAATTTCACATTTGAAGTTGGTAGATCCTGTACCATTTGTACATGTCTAGATTCTATCACTCTTTTTCCCACCATGTTCTTATTTTTTCAAACCCTTTAGCCTTTTATATAACAATAAATGGAATAGGTGATTGGGTCTAATTATATGTTTGACCCTATGAATAAATCTTGAAAAGGACCTTATTTATGAGTACCTTCTCAATCTTTACACCCTTGTCGATAATTTCCTCGAATGTGTTTGCACAAGTCATAAATTATGAGCCACTTCAGGGTGTAATATTTGTGAAATAATATCAACCAAATTTTTATCTATAAAATTGATTTGGAAACATCTAGCTAATCCTCTCTATTATTTTTAATATGCTACAAAAATTTCTCCATCCCAATATTTTGCTTTGCATAAGTCAACCATAGTCAACTCATGTTTAATGTTGTAAAAGAAATGGTTGATGAATTTTTTATAATCTACCACAAATCGCTTAAGTAATTTGAGAATCTATTCTAAATCTTTCCTAGCCAAACTACATAGAAACACATGAATCAAATAAACATTATTATAAGCTACCTCTTGGTAGAATATGAAAAAGGATTGAATATGTTCTCAAGGGTCACCCTTCCCTTTATATTTATCAAATTTGTGTGCCTCAAAATGAGGTGGAAAGGGGAATTTGATAAAACTTAATTCTAATGGATATTTACATATTTCATCAAACCTATATTTCTTGACTTGGTTTCCCATATCCAGCCTTGACATGATTTCCTACGTCGAATTCCACTCCTTCATGTTTGGTGCATTTGTAGGTGGAATATATTTTTTTTGGGGTGGTATGTGCCCTTGTTGCATTTTTTTTAGGGATATAAACCCTGTGATATGAAACTTTGTTTTGGTTTACTCCTTGAGTTGAGTAGGTCAGCCATTGATTCTTAGGTCATTTATAAACATTTCCTAAAAAAATTGTTTTGAAATATAGGTATACTATTGATTTGATGGTTATATGGTTGGTTAACCAAAGGACATGATGGTTGGGAAGAACTTTACAAAGTGTTTTTAATGATACCCCTAATATATGTTGAGTTTTTTATCCATTGGTTTTGTGAACGGATAATAGCCTCTTGGTGATTAAAGAATGTATGCTTCGGTCTAGTGAAATATGTTACAAATCATCCTTAGGTTTGTTTTTCTCATATGAAATGATAGGATATGTCATGGGTGTAGGCTCAAATATGGTTACATTCCTTTGATCTATCACTTTTTTTTGTTCTCTAAAAGCATTATTGTTAATTGAGGTTGCATCCAAAGATTTTGTTAAGTAAGTGATAAGTTGTTTTATGTACCATTAACTAATTTGCTTGATCTTGATAACAAGATATTGATCATTGAGAGTAGACTCTATGAGTGTTTATTTTCCCTTACTAGAATAATTAATGTTGTATTTTACATTGGAAGCAAGATATTGGTCTTGATATTAATCTTCTACCCTAATAAGTGTGTGTAATTATTCCATGGGGAAATCTAGTGGTAACATAACACCTAATTATATCAAATTTAAAAGGGATTCATATTTGTCTTCCAATGGTTTATGTTCATAATATTCTTATTTAGACCCTATAATTTTTGGGATATATTCAAACACAATGGATTTATCCTATCTATCATAAAAATACTATTCCTCTTAAATAGGATCATAAGAGACCCAACTACAATTATACCTTTGTGTCAAATTTAGAAGATTATTTTCTTCATTTTTTTAAGATGTGAAATGTGTTTTACAAATGTTAAAAAAAAGGTATTTGGATTTATTAAAATAAATGACAAGGTAATATGAGACTATAATAAAAAAAGTGTTATAGTACCACACAATTATAATAAAGTGATAATGAATTTACCCAACCATGGTGGGTTCAAATTGTTAAATTAGATTAGGGTAAGATAAAATTTAAACCTAAAGTACAAGTTAGAACAAAAAACTTAGGTCAAAGATACGCCAATACCATAAAATATAGATATAACTATGATGATCAATGACTAGAAAATTAGAAGGTATTTTTGATTAGGAAGATAACAATGTGAACTAATAAAATCAAAATGTGAATCAACACAAGAAATATTAAGTATAAATTTAAAACTAAATAGGAATCACAACAATGCCTCATGGCAACAAGATGTAGAATGGTCCAAGAACTTAGAGCATGAGAAAATGAAATATAATATAAGTCCATAATAAGACTAAACTAATGGTGAGTCTATGTAATAGCATTCAATCCAAATGGGAAATCATACCCAAGTTATTCAAGCTAAGTGAAAAAGATAAATTGATAGCACTATGGATCAGAACTTAGAAAGGTGAGATTTTGAATTTAGACAAAAAATGAATGACTTTGAGATTTTCCAAAGTTGGAAAATGATCTAGACTCAAATGGATAACATAACAATGTTTTCATAAAATATAAACATAATGTTCTTAATAATGATTTCAACAAGGCATGAAAGTGATTTAAATGTGGTCAGCATAACACCTCTTTGTTTAAATATAATGGTGTATGACAAAGTGTATGATTTTTTGATGTGTTTTGGATTTCACACAAAATAGTTTTAGACTCAAAAAAACCAAGAAAATAAATGATAAAATTAAAAACACACCTAAATATAACTTCTTAAATCCTAAAGTTGATAAGGTTGCAAACTACTTTAAAATTACATCTATATACATGCTCTTGAGAGGATTTTAATTGTTAATCCAAAAATAAAAGTTCATAAAAAGTAGGGTTTTTTACACCCCTTCTCTCAGGAGTTTGTAAGGTGACATGTAACTTCAATCTACTCACCTTGCATCAATAGTATGTCCACGACAAGTGGGGTTATTCTAAAAACTAAATTTTCATGTATCTAGATGGTCCCAAGTATGGATAACACTAGATAAGCTTAATTAGATCCATGTCAACTGGCTTGCTATAAAAAGGTCTTGTCCTTTTCACAACCACTATATCTATTAATTTATCAATGTAATGTGATGTCTAAGTTACCCTTATAATTTAAGGCTGATAACCTCTAATAGAGCTTGTTTTAACTACTCAAAACAAGCATCCTAGTGGGTCACCCTCAATTTCTGTACCCTACCATGAAGTGGGGTGTAAATTATTATGGTAAATGAATTATTAGGTTAATACTTTCCTATAGAATCCATGAGGTAGAACCCATGAGGAGGCGATAAACTCCCACTCACAAGCCAAAGTGCATACAAATAAAGATAAGTGAAAAGACTTTATGGTCATTTTAAGATCACCCAAACTATATAGATGTGAAGAGGGCCTTAGATAATCTCTTTTCATGCCTTTGGATAAGGCACAAAATTAAAATAATGAGTACTTTTGGTCACCCAAGTTCCCTAAATGGGAAAGGGGGAGAACATACATGCAACATTCATTTTGCTAAAATCAAACACTTCAATAAACAAGCACAAAAATGAAACTCTTAAGAGTGTTTAGCTATTGTGAGAGTTCATTTTAATCACCAAAATAATGTGTCAATGAATTTTTCTTTTGAATTTTTTAATAAATGGACACTAAGTGACTTAAATCCTGCAAGGAAAATGTTAGAAGTATGAAATTAGGGTGTGAACTTGTTATAAAAATTTCTAACTTGTTTTAGGTCTATATTTTCTTATGCAAGTCAATTTTGTCATTCCACAAAGCAATCTCATTATTTCAAAGTGCATTCCCACCTTTTTAAATATTTATATCACTAAAAGACAAAGTAAATAAAACACTAGTTTATGATATCATTTATTGACAAGGTGATATCGATGATTAACAAGGCATTCTCATCGAAGTATAGGGTGTTTCCACTAAAATGATAAAAATAAAATAATAACTACATATTAATTTCTAGTATAGGATGATATTTCCATTTTATAAGCCAATCTCACCAATACATAGAGTGATCTCACTAATCCATAGTGCATTGCTACCATTCTATAAAGTAATCATATCAATTCATAAAGTGATCCCATTGATCATATAAAAACCATAGGCAAATAGAGAGTGATTAAAATCAATGGTGTCATTTTCAAATGCATTCCCATCATTCCACAGGGTGATCTCATTGATGTTTAGGATGATCCTATTGACTTCTAGAGTGATCTTCCCATTTTATAGGTAGATCTTATCATTTGTCTCAAAATATATAAAAATGTAAAATGAGAGAAAAAAGTGAAAAATAACCATGAAAGAGGGTCTAAACATAAAATTAGAAAGTATAAAGACTTGTGTGAGGTGTGAGTCCCACTGATCATGCCAAAATTTAGATTAAGATTATAAGATGCATTAGTCCATGTGTTAGTCAAGAAAAATATCTTTAAATAAGTATATAGATAATAAAACATCAAGCCCACTCCCTCATGTGGTGTTGATAATGCATTATAAGAGATATTTAAATAATGAATACTACCAAACCTTCTAAATAGCATCCCTTCTTCCAAAAGTGGCCAAAAATCATGTTTTCCCCCAATTTGGTACTCTGAGTATGTGTTAATGATGAGTAGTATACTCTTCCATCATTTATTAGTGCACCACTATCTTAGGCTCATAATTTTAATCAATTTTATAAAAATATGAAGCTTTGTGGAAATAATTTTGCATAATAAAATTATACAATTCAATCTCTTTTAATTAATGGTGAGACCTTGTATTTATAGCTTTTTGAAAAGGCTCAAGATCAACAATAATCATCTATCTTGAGATAAATATGTGTGGCCATGAATTGATTCAATTTTGGAAGGACAAGCCATAAATATTCCCATTAATATCTAGAAAAATGGGGCATTGATGAGGCATGGGAGGACTTAATCTTGATATTTGTTTTATTTGTGGCCTACTTATGCCACACCATTTATGATTTCATAGGATGATGCAAATTTGAATAATGAACTTTGAATGAATATATTTTCAATAACTTCCATGGAATTTCCACTTAGGCTCTTGATTTGATTTAATTTGCCTAAGTGACTTTGATTAAATTTTGTAATTCTTTAGAAATTTATCACACACGTAATTAACTTGGTTTAAAATGTCATTTTACTAAGTTATAATTTGACTGGAGTATAATCAGAAGAATGTGTTTGTTGCATACATAACAATACCCCACTTAGGGCATTATGGACATAAAATAACACATGCATGTGATGTGTGATACCAATCTAGAAGAATTTAGTTGTCTAAAGTGTCATTTTACATTGTCATAATTTGACTTGAAGTGATTTGTTAAAATATAATAATCACATAAAATTCATTGCCCCATTCAGTGATACATTAGCCTAAATTGGCACTTGTATGTGATAAGTTCAAACCATGTAGCATATTTTAGTGATTTGGGCCCAAATTATGCATTGTCACAAAATATTGTTTATATTGATAATTATATCACAATATTGATAGTAATTAGATGTATACATTTTTCATCTATTTTAGAATTATAACGTTACACCAAGATATCTTAGAAATGAATAGGTATGGCCTTGTATTTATAGCCTCCAAAAGTTAACTCTCACCCAAAGTGAGTTAAGGTTGAGCTTAAACATGGAATGGATTCAAACTAACCCTATGTGAGTTGAGACTAACTCTAGTTGAGTTAATATTTGTCATGTAATTATGATTTTTAATTATTAAGCGTGGCTTTCAAATCAGATATTTTGAGATATTTTGAAAGAGCTTGACAACTCATAAAGGCAATGATGAAAAGGCTTGATATTTTGATTTTTGGAATTTCTAGTTTTAGATATTCATAAATTAAAAATGGAAAATTCAACTAAGTATTTGATCTTTTTTAATTAGATGATTCATTTTGTTTAGCATTTTAGCTCTTTTGTTAATTGATCAAGAGCCTCACTTAATGGATCCATAAGCCAAAATGCTAGTTGTTAGGTCACAAGGTGATTGGGGGTGAATCTGTGAGAGTTTATTATTGCATATGGGATAGTATCCAAAATAGGGATGCTTTAACATGATTTTGAGAATTGATAAATGATTCAGGTCAAAATTGAGACATTCAATGATTCCTAAGCTTAATTTGTAATAGTTGGTAGGAATCATTGTGAAGTCTGGTCGAAAGCTAGTTGTTGTTAAAATTGAGTGCCTATAATTTTATCCTATTTGGGAAGGCATTATAAGCTATAATTATAATAAAATATTCTCAAATATTGAAAATTATTATATCCATAATGCCCCAAATGGTGACAGATGAGCTCTAGATGACCCCTTGAAGGAGAGGTTGGCAAAGAAGGTTGGTGATTGGTCCTTTAAAAAAAGGAAGCAATGGAACTAAAAGCTAAAAGGGGGTAGAAAAGACTAATTTTCCCATAGTTTGTTATATTTAGTGGTGTAATGAGATGACCCAATTAGGTAGATAAAAAGTATTATTTCTCAAAGGTAGTTATAATCATTAGCCAAAGAAAAAGGGTAACAAGAGAATGATTTGTGTAAAGGCAGTTATAATCATTGGTTGGATACAAATATTCCCTAGTTGGGTGGATAGAGATAATTATTTTTCAAAATAAAGTTAAAATCATTAACATCTAGATAAAATAAAACATAATGATTTTCCCAAAGGTAGTTATGATCATTGGTATGATAGTATGGATCAAAACATATTGATTTTCCCAAAGGTAGTTATAATCATTGGTACTACAAATGGGATAAATATATAAAATTAGAAAAGGGGTCATACGTACTGAATCCATAATCATAGAGTAAGATTAAGTTGGTATATAAGAGAAAGGTGAATTAGGGAAACCTATTATTATGAAGATGCACATCCTAACTAGCAAGGATTAAAATTATTCTGTGAGTTAATTACTTTATATTTGGGAAATGATTTTGGAAGAACAAGATTTTTTTAGGTGACCAAGGAGAAGTACCACAATGACATTTCTTATAATATTTTTTGAGCTAATTTTTTTTTAGCATTTAATGGTATGCATCACGATAGAAAACCCATGATAAAATAGCCAAAATATACATAAATATTGACACATGATCTAATAAATAATGCACCAATGATAAAAATCATAATGATAATGCTACCATATGAATATTGATGGATTTAAGTATAATGCATGAAGAATAACCCAATAAAATCATATATACTAATTCAAGGCACAATAATGAAAGCAAACAAATAAGAAAACAAACATCTAAATAAAGCAAATAAATAGGAAGATAAAAACATTAATAAGTAAGAAGCAAACAAACATAATCAAAACAACATGATACAATGGTTAATCACAATATTAACACAAATGAAAGACAAATATAAATTTCACAAGGTCACCCATAGGTCATATGGAAACAACAACACAAACAAGACAATAGATATTTCCCCTAGAAAATAGGAGACAACAAAACAAACAATTGAAATGGGGGGAAATAGAAGAAAAGGAAAGGGTAACTAATCTTACTCTAGATGGACTAGGAAAATGGATGTTTCCTACATAATGTAATGGATGTAATGTCCAACATAAACTTTAGGCCAAATGTAGTTCTCCTAGGATGTTGGATAGAATAAAATTGATGATTGATAAAAACATGATTGTGTTGTAGAGAAAAAATATGGGAATGGGCTCACAAAAAGACAAGATCATGAGAAATGGTGAATACTCACAAAATGGTTAGAGCATAAGGATAAGTCCAAATAAGGATGGGAAAACTAAATTACGAAGGGTTATTTGTCAAATAGTTAGAGGTCCTAAGATTCTTAAGGCAAATAAGTGGTCAATTTGGTGATTTTTAAGATTTTATAGATCATTTACAAATGTTTTTAGAATTTTTTGCGTATCTCAACTGAATTTGAGAATGATAAGATACTAAATGGTCCAACTCAAAAATTTTCAAGAGAATTTAAACTTGGAATTATTTGAAAAACATCAAGAGAATGGTGAATGGGTGACTAAGCTAACCTCAACATGAATCAAACTCTACATACATAGTCATAGGATGGGACTTCAAGTCACTTTAGTTATGCCTTATAGTGAATGAATCCAACTAGGTAGTATCAAGTTCTTAAATTAAGTGTTGTCGCTCAATTTTATACCTTTGGAGAGGTATTTAAATCTTTCTCCTAATTGAGTAGAACATGAGATTAATTTTAGGCCTATGGTTTTCCTATATCATAGGTAAACTTCTAGATTGAAGGGATAGCTCCCTTGGTTTGTCTATTGAAGCTCATCACCTAAACTACTAGCTCATTTAGAGAGAGAGAGAGAGAGAGAGAGAGAGAGAGAGAGAGAGAGAGAGAGAGAGAGAGAGAGAGAGAGAGAGAGAGAGAGAGAGAGAGAGAGAGAGAGAGAGAGAGTAAATTAAACCTATTCTAATGAGTTGATGTACCAATTATAACCTATCCATTACCAACCAATTGAAAGTACACTTCAAACACAAGCCTAACCTATACATACACTAATTCAAATATGTCCCTTGCATTAGTATTTATCATGGAGATTTTTTAAGGAATATTAGCTAGGAGGACTAAATTAAAGGTCATGTTATGACACTAGAAGAGATAAAAATTAATAAAACTCATTAACACTTCAAGAGACCTGAAATAGACTTTCAAAGTTGAATATGAATGTAAACAAGGACAACATGCTAAGGAAGAGAGACTATCACTTAACAAGATAAACTAGTTAAAAAACATATTGAAAAAACTCATGGAAAAGGTAAACTATATCATTATTTATGTCTTAAACTCTGAAAATGATTAGGGATTCACCATACTTAGGTGGAGGTTACATTACAAGCCAAAAGTGGTTGCTTATATAGAGAAAGTGAAAGAGAAGAGAAGAATGGCATAGGAGAGATAGAGTAGACAAGTTTCAATGTGATTTAAAAACAAAATAAGAGTTAGGGAACTTACTCAATATGTCATAGATTACATTTTTATATCCTCTAAATATGTTTTGACTCTCTAAGTGGTGTGGGAGTTGAAATGCTTGCTTGACACCTTAACTAGCTCTTGAAACTACACTTCTTCTTGACATGTTGAAGGACAAGTGGAACTCTTGATGGTTAGATAAATTTCTTATACCTATTTTATATTTTATTAACACCTCTCAATTGACCCCAATAGGTTCTCTTTGACACATCACCTCTTTCTCTTGCAAGGTGTCTAAAGGAATCTTCATCTCTTTAGGCCTATTTTGCACACAAATGTGAAAACCTGGATTTATCTTCTTCAACTCATCCAAACTTCATGGATGGCCTATTAACATAATATTTAACCTACAAAAATCCATTTTAAGTCCTCAAACTACCCTCAACAAGTTATTCTCTACCAAAAACCCCAAATAGGCCTAATTCTTAATACCCCTAAAATGATGCAAACCTTATTTTATAGATAAAAGTATAGAGGATATTGAGAATTTGAGGGCATATTCTAGTATCTAGTATGGCCTTATAGCTACAAGTTTAATTTCATGATCTGAGAGTAGTGTAGATATCCCTTTTAATAGCTTCTCTCTCTTAAATAGGCCTTAATTAGGCCTCCCCATCAATAGGGTGAAAATTATTATATATACTCCCCACACATTATAAACCCCAAAAAAGTGTGTTATTTAGTTAGACAACATCCTCCCCATCCTCCATGCCAAATTTGAAGATCTAACAACTATCTACAGAACTATAAAATAGTAAAAATCAATCATTTTAGGCCTAATCCATATAGTCCCATACAATATTTTAGCAACCAATGGAATGGTATTATTCTTAGGGAGTATTTAACATTTTATAGTTTGTTTTTAAGTTTTTATAATCCAGATGGAGTCATGAAAGTGGATTTCTCTCTCATCGAGTCTTTATGGCTCTCCTAGGTAGCTTGAAAGTATGTTAACTTGTTAAGGATGATTCAAAAGCTTCAAGCCTAAATCCTCAAACCAATTCCAAAAATTATAAGTGTAATAGGGTATTTAACTTCCCCTAATATACCAAGGTTCCATGAAACATGTGTGTTCTATACCAAGAAAAGTAAACTAGCCTCTCAGGCTAGCACTAGTCATTATGAGAGGTATGAGAGATTTTTAAGTCTATAGGTGCATGTTTTGGGTTTTATATGAGTTCCAATGATTTAAAAATATCTAATATGTCCACATATATGTGTTTCAATAGTTTTATAGTCACAATTCTCCATCAAACTCTCTAAGCACCTCATTGTTCAAGGCTTAAGGTTAATAAGCCTAGTTGATTGTCATACCCTAGCTACCTATTTCACCTCTTTCATTAAATATAAAATATCAATAACATCATGGAGTGTTTGTAAAATTACCTCTCCATTTATTAAAGTTTTTTTAAGTTCATCTCATCTCCAATTCATCTTATTTCACTATCCATATTTCAACTCACTACCTTGTAAGCTTGTGTATGTCATTTTGGATTGTGTAGGGGTCTAAATAGAGTTGATTATATTATCTCATTTTAATTTTATCTTAGGGTATTATGTATTTATTTAACATGTTATTCATCACATTCTTAAGGCTCTTTAAGTCTCAACTTCACTTCAATGGATCTTCTTAACTAACTACCTAAACAAGGTTTACCTAGTAGCCTTAAGTATGCAACTAGGTCTATGTAGGGATAAATAGGGTCTTACAATACTTTTTTACCTATGGTGAAGATTTTATATAATATTTTAATCACCACTCAATCACATTCAATCATTAAATCTCCCTCTTATATCTCCATATACTTCTAATGTCTCAAGTTGGTAGTTTTTATTGATTGGGTAGGCAAATTTATGTTTGGATTTTTGTGTAGGTAATTACCTTAGGACCCTTGTCTCTATGATCCCTTATTTATAACTCAATTTTATTTAATTACTTAATAACCTAAATTTTATTTTATTAATTATCATCTATTTCAAATGAATTGTTACGGATATGAACATAATTATTGTCGTAAGTGAATGAAAGTCTTTCTTGAAGTGAAAAAAATTGTTGTTCAAAGTGAATAGAATTATTTTTGGAAGTGAATGGAATTATTACTATAAGTGAACAAAAATTTTGATGAAAATGTCTATGAAAATTTCAATTATCACATATTTTGGTGAAGAGGTGCCTATTGTATAGTACACATCCTTTAATATCTATATAAGGGAGAAGAGATGTGGAAGTATTACAAGCATTCGATTTGATTGAAGATCATATAAGTGTGTAAGAGAGAAGGAAGAGAGGAATAGTAAATTTTTATTTATTCATATCATTTGAGTGACGAAGAAGAGAAGATAAAAAAATGAAATATAATATCTATTAAGAAAATAAGTGTGAATCAATTTATTTTAATGAAGAATATCATTTTAGAATTGTGAAAGAGAGGAGAGTAGAAAGTATATATTAAAATTAGTGAGAGAGAAAATGTAAGATAAACAAAGACATAATTTGATTGAAGAATCAACCATAGATGGTGGAATCAATTTGTCTTAGGGTTGGTGCCTCATATTCTAGGCGTTGATGCTCCTATGGGTTAGTG
The DNA here is from genome assembly GCA_037957365.1 of Torreya grandis. Classification (NCBI taxonomy): domain Eukaryota; kingdom Viridiplantae; phylum Streptophyta; class Pinopsida; order Cupressales; family Taxaceae; genus Torreya; species Torreya grandis. The sequence goes on along the minus strand of JARHVA010000812.1, from coordinate 3,842,651 downwards.
CTCATGAATTAACTGGGTTGGTGCTTGGCAAAGGGGATCGATGTCTCTAATGGGTGGGTGCTCAAAAATTGACCAAGTTGGTTCTTGGTTTAGGGATTGGTGTCTCTATTAGGTTAGTTCCTACAAACATTGTAAAATAGTTATATATAAGCAATATTTTTTCATGTTTTTCTCTCGAAAGGGTTTCCACATAAATCTTATGTTCTCTTATGTTATTAATTTTTATATCTTGAATATTTATGGTTGTTTTGGTTAATTAAATTTAAAATATTAAAAGTTTATCTTATATTGATTCACCCCCCCCTCTCAGTATAAACTTGTGTTTATCAATTGGTATCAGAGTATGTCCTTTGGAGTAGGCCTAACAAGCCAAAAGGAGATTCTTTGAAGCACAATATGGCCAAGTAGCTAAGGAAGGAGAATAAAGAGTTAAAATCTATGGTCAAAGATCTTAAGGAATAGGTATATATCTTAGATTATAAGTTAGATTTAGTTTCAAAAGAAGATAAGATGTCTATTCATGATATTAAGAATCAATTATAGGTTGTATATTCAAGTTTGAGATCAAGAGAAGAAGAGTGTGATCAATTGAAGGTTGAGTTAGGATATTTGAAGGATAATCATGAGAATTTTATAGTCAAGGCTGATAAAGGTCATGAGATATCATTCCAAGGTAAAAAGGATGCAAGTTTGAAGGGTAAATTAAATAATCCAATCAAGTATCCCAATGCTTTTAGGTTTTATGCCTTCATCATGTTGGTCATAGGGAAAGAGACTATTTGAGGAAAAACAATCAGTCAAAGGGATATCTTAGTCACCTTCAAGCAAAAGGTATGAGAAATATTGCTTGATTTTGTTGTCATAAGGTTGGCCATATTGTTAAATTATGTCCAAATGGAGTAAAGAGATCCTCAAGCTATGTCAAAGGATATGGAGCCCCTAAAAGTTATGAAAAGGGCCAAAATCAGGTTTGGAGACCTAAGACAATAAAGGTTGATCAAATTAAGTCTAAGAGTGAGAATGATTATGTACTACAGTGGAGAAAAAATCAGATAGGAAGGATTGTGTGGAACTCTTATTATCAAGATTTTTAGAAAAGATAGTGAATACTAGTCTTAAACAACTTTCAAACCAAATATAATATCTTTTTACATTTGAGCATGAGCCTTATCAAGATTCCCTATTTTTAGTTTCTAATGGTAATGCATTGGAAGGTAAGATAGTTACAAGAGTTTATAATATGAACAACATCATGGATGTTGAGGTTAGTGAGTCAAAGAAGTTAGACATGCCTAAATGGATTTTAAGAGAAAGAAATCAGTCTTATGTATGCAAGAGGATCAAAAAAATAATAGAGGAGATGTGGGTCTATCCTAGGTTCACTTTGTTTTAGGACCCTTTGTGTGGGGTATCTCTTCTAGGCTTCAAGGAGAAACTTTACAGAAAGAGGAAGCATGGTGGATGCTTATTGGGTCTTGGCTATGTTTCATGATAAGAAAGTTATGAAGGTAAGTTGATATATTAGTTTGTATATCAGTTTGAGATAACTTTATATGGTGTAGTGTATTTATAGCTATTGTGATCATGGACTCAAGTAAGTCTAGTTGCTTTGAGTATGTTCCTGATGATCAGATCATTAGTGGTGGTGAGATCCATATGAGAAGGTGTATTGATCTTTGAAAGAGGTGGCTTGGGTCCAAGAAGATTAGAGATTTATATTAAGTTAGAAGCTTATGCAAGGGTAAGCATGTAATCAAATAAGGTATGTAAATGTTGTGATAAGTTTTGCATGTTTTGGTTGATATCTTTAGGTTGGTGGTGTCATTAGGAAAAGCATGGAGTTAGGGGGAGCTAATTCAGGTCCCTTTAGAAGAATGTGAAGTATGGACTTGTGTCTTATCTGAGATGAGTCAAGGAGTAGCTTTGTGATAAGTTTGTTAGGTCCAAGGATCAAGAAGGATATATATGGGTGAGCTTGTGAGAGTTTGTATAACCCTTTTCTATTGATCTCAAAGGGGGAGAGAGAAAATAAAAGAGGAGCACTACATTAAGAGGAGAACCATGGACAATGTCAAAGGGGGAGAATTAAAAATAGGGGGAGCAAATAAGGATAAATACAATAAGGGGGAGTTCATATACTAATTCATGGGGATTGCCATTAATGTCAGATGGGGAGATTATTCAAATAATTGTCATTGGTGTCAAAGGAATTGTAATGGATATGAATAGAAATTTCAAATGGAATTGTTTCTAAAAGTGAATGGAAGTGTTTTTAGAAGTGAACAAAATTATTGTTGAAAGTGAATGGAAGTGTTGCTAGAAGTGAATGGAATTATTATCAGAAGTGAACTGAAATGCTTATGAAAATGTCAATGATCACATCCTTTAGTGAAGAGGTGCCTCTTGGATGGGATGAATACTTTAAAATATATATAAGGGAGAAGAGATGTGGAAGTACTACAAGCATTTAATTTGATTGAAGATCATATAAGTGTGAGAGAGAAGGAAGAGAGGAAGTGTAGAATTTTGTTTATTCATATCATTTGAGTGAAGAAGAAAATGAAATAGAATATCTCTTAGTAAAATAAGTGTGAATTGATTTATTTTAATGAATAATATCATTTGAGAATTATGAAAGAGAAGAGAGCATAAAGTATATAATAAAATTAGTAAGAGAGAAAGTTTAAGAGAAGCAAATCCATGATTTTATTAAATAAGCAATAATAGATGATGGAATCCATTTGGCTTGGGGTAAGTGCCTCAGAGTCTATGGGTTGGTTCTCCTATGGGTTAGTGCTCATGAATTAGCTGGGTTGGTGCTTGGCAAAGGGTATTGGTATCTCTAGTGGGTGGGTGCTAAAAAATTGACCAATTTGGTGCTTGGTTTGGGGATGGGTGTCTTTATTAGGTTGGTGCCTGAAAACATTGTAAAATATTTATATATAAAATCAATATTTTTCCATGGTTTTCTCTCAAAAAGGTTTCCTCATAAATCTTGTGTTCTCTTATATTATTAATTGTTAGATCTTGAATGTTTATGGTTGTTGTGGTTGATTAAATTTAAAAGATTAAATCATTATATTATACTAATTCACCCCCTTATTAGTATAATCCTATGCTTAAAAAGTCCTTTATGACCTTCAAATAACACCTACACCATTGTTTTCAAGCTTTTGAAGGAGTCCTTTGACACCTAAAAATGCATACAAGTGAATGTGCATTCATTAAGGTCTACAGTCTTAGTATTTGGAGCATCCTATTTGAAATAATTAGTTTTTAAAACTTTTATCATTTTATTGAGAAGTTGAGACCTCATTCAGATCCTTGAAACCTTTTTACTTTCATTAACCCACTATTCAAGGTAGAATTTCAATGTAGGTGGTTATAGATGGATATTAGAGCATTTGACTGAGTTTGAAGAGTTTTTTGGATTTCAAAACTAATCCCAAACCTTTTTCAAAGGCTCTGTATCTATTTTTATGATGTATTAAAACATTATTAATGATTTTAATCTCATTTTTATATCAACATCAAATTGATTCAAGATAACCTCACAACTAGTAGGCTATAGGTTATCATTAGGTAGATTTGACTATGTTTTAGGATCACTTCAAGTTTGAGAGTTTTTGTTGCTAGCCTAGAAAGTATAAAATGTATTTCCCATGATTTTGAGAGTATATAAATCTCACTTAATTCCTTGAAAAATCTTGGATTCACCATCATTCATTATCTACACACAGTCTATCTTCAACTAGTTGTAGATGATTATTTAGGGTAGTTTTACTTAGTTTTGAATATTCTATAACCTTTTCAAGATCAAACCTCAAAGTTATCCATAGCTCATTCATGTCATTATTTATGTTATAAATACTCCTCAAATCCCTAAATCATTAGACCTTATCATCATTAACTTGTCCAAGGTGAATATTTCGCATGCCTATTGTAGATGACCCTTAAGAGGACTTGACTATGTTTTAGGTTTCCTAGACTTCTCTTATCACCAACACTAAAAACTTTCAAATGTATCTATTCTAATCTAACTGATTTATTAAGTCTCCTTTATTTCCATACAAATCCAAGCTCTTTAGATTTCATTGTCATTCTCTATTTAAAGCCAAATATTCAACTAGTTGTAAGTATGCATTTGAGAAGGTTTGACTATATATAGTTTGGAGTTGACATTTTAAAATAGGTTAAGACATATAATAGTAGCCAAAAATTATATAGTCACTTTCTCATTTTCATTGATATTCTATAAAGCATTCTGAAATCACATTAAAATCAATGTTCATTGTCTACATAGTCAACCCTATAAACCTCTCTTTAAGAGCAGTCTTGCTAGCCACCACTTGGATTTAAGTGTTTAGAGATCTCTTAATTGATCCATGACCTCAAATTAAATATCACTATACCTAAATTTATTTCATTCTTAGATATACTTTAAAATTAATTGACAACATGAATATACCTTGGAATTATAGACTTATAGGTTGTAGGTGATAAGGACTACAACATTATTTTGGAGTTTTGAAGGTGTAACAAGGAATGTTATGACTCAAGGACTATTTAAACCATTGTATAAAAACATCACACATGAAAACACAACCATAAAGTTCAATTTAAACACATACAAACTATTCCTATCACCTTTGCTACATAGAAAACTAATAGTCACTTGAAAACTACTCACAAGAAAGACTTTTCATGTCAAAAGGACATCCACACTTACAACCATGATGAATTAATGTGTGTAAGTAATATATATACCTATTATAACTCAAATATAATAGTTTCAAGTATCCATGAGTTCATATTTTGTATTGGTATTACTCTAAACTCAGCCTATGAGGTTTTAAGCCTTTAAAAATAAGTTTGGATTAATAGCCATTATTAATAAATATAATATCACAAATAAAAATAATAATGCAAAAAATTAGAATCAGATAGGTGTCTCAAACTTTGGCCAAAATATCAGCCTCTAAATTGACCTATATGGCTTGTACCATCTAATTGAAATCTACCTACACTAGCTTGTAAATGGAGTGAAGGGAGAGAGAAGTGATTTTCTAAAACTTTTGGATCTAAAACTTCCTTAAAATATTTTTTATGACATATAGGATATGAAAGGACACCTATAAAATTTTTTCACTTGTACATTACTTCAATAAGTCTGTACAAATTCCTCTAACTCTTTAATATGGCATTAAAATCCAAGAATCTAACCTTTCTCTGACATGTTGTGGCAGCCGAGTAACTAATCCAAGATCATTGTAACCTATATGGTATGAATTTGTATCTATGGTTACTATTATAAAAATGTGCACCATTTTGACCATTAGGGATTCAAATTTATTTCATGTTGTTTTGTCATGAAGGATCTATAGGTCATCCTAAATTTTCATTGGCAATGCATTGCTAAATCATATGGTTTAACCCATTTTGAGTCACTTGTCAAAAATTAATGTATTTGGAGAAACCTAGGTTTATATTATGGCTAGTAGGGGTCTTGGTCAAATATAGTTTCCACCTTATATAGTCATCTAGTTTCACTAGGATTTTCTACATTAAAAACTACTTTTCAAGGCTTCGAAGACATTTACAAACTAAATATGAATTTTTTTATGTATAAGTCTTATTTTTAAATCATGAGAAAGTGTTTTATAACGTTATATTATCATATCAATTCATAAATTAGTCAGAACACTACAAGTTCAATGCCTAAAGAAGGAGAATCAAGCCAAAACACCACTTGTGTAGACATGGGTGCTTATTTGCAAAGTGAATTTTATGTAAAAATGATATTTTACCTTCCTCAAAGTATTTACATGATCCACATGCTTTCTAAAACCTTAGGAAAGTATAAAATGAAATCTTGTTCCTATCAAGCCCTGGCATGCTCCTAAAGGCTACTTTCAAATACTTATTTTGTACAACACATAATGGATTGGCTCTTGAGCTATTCACCAATCATGGGGACCTTAGTGGGATTAAGATTAATAACACTAGTTTCAAGATCAAGCTCCTCTTATTTATGAACAAATTCTAAGAAGTTAGGGTGATTGAAAATGACTCTCAACCACACCATCTTTACTTTTTAATAGTTATATTACAAATGAAATTTCATTTTTTTTGATAAAGTAAGGTGGCAAACTAGGGGCCAAACCCTTTAAAATCAAAAAAGACAAGAAGGCAAATAAATAAAATATGCCTTCAGAGAGACGATGGCATAGCTGAGAACAACAGACAAAAACAAAAAACAAGAAATGAAAAGACCAGAGTCAGAGAGGTCTCCTCTTACATAACTATTGATTTGATAAGATCATTAAGTTTCTCATTCTCTACATTGTCAACATACCTAGTATTGCCCACCACTTCTAGCATAGACATGTTCAGTAGAATTGTATTCCAAAGCCTTTTAGTGATAACCTTCTCTAGCTTCTAAATATGGTCCTTTAGGGCCCCAATTTTAGTTTTCTAATTAGTCTCATTCTCAACGCCCTCACCAGCTTCCTCAACATACATTTTCCCCTTATTGTCAGTAGTTCCCATAGTGTCAGCACCCTGCTCCTCAGTAACCTCAAAATCCCTACTAGTCTGCTTCCCTCTATTGTCCTCTAAAATTTCATGAATGTCCAGCTCCTTAGACTCTTCCTCCTGGGTTTCTTCATCCAAAACAATTTTTTGAGTAATCAATTAGTCTAGCCTTCATGGCAGGTTTATCAGCAATCTACAATAACCTTCACACTCTGGAGGGGAGTCCTTCCTTATTAATTTTGGAGGGCTTGTGAGATTTTCCACCTTGGCCCCCCATGGCCCTACCCAGATTCCTATGGGTCCCCTCTATAGTCTCTTTAATATTTTCTTCATCTTCATCAACCTTTCTCTTCTTACCCATCTTACTCACAAAGGAGCTGGGGGTATCAACAGGGATCTTTTCAGGGGTGGAAAAAGAGACATCTTTTGTTTTGGTAGGAGCAAGGGAAACCCAAGACTCATCAATAGCATTGCTAGACACTGGGTTGGAAGGAATGTCTCCACTATCAACTCTGATATTCTTGGTTGGCTCAAGGGTGTGGTGAAAGTTGTATAAGTAGAAAATTAGCCCCTGGTGTAGGGGAATAGGGTTTATATCCAGATTTTTAGCCATTTTAGCTCTCACCCTCAAGATAGAGTGTTCTAAAGAGGAGAGCAGGTAAAAAGGAAAGATAATAATAACATTGTGCCTAAAATGATTTAACAAATGAAGGTGGTAATTGTAGATACTGGTAAATCACCCCTCAAGTGTGAAGTACTTCATGATAATGAAGCACACTCCATCCCATTGCTTTGGAAGTTTAGCACGCTCAAACCCTCCTTGATACAGGACAAGTTCTTCTCCCTCACCCAAAAATAGTTTATGGCTAGCCATATCCATGATTTTGGTTTTCCTTTAATGTTTTATACCCTACATGGTCATTCTTGTGGCCATAGAAATCACCTTTTCAGATATTTTAAAGCTAATTATGCCCACTATGACCTACCTATTCAACTAAGATCTCACAAAGTGCTCAGACAATTTGTTGTCATAACCATTTAGCCTTTTCAGATATGGGATGATACCCCCTTCTTTACAATAATGCCAAACCAACAGATTATCTTTAAATTTTCAGTAGGAGATAGGTTCAGTTTGAATACGGTCTCCCCCATTCTATATTTACAAACCCAGATAGTGGAGTTCCTAAGTTCTACCTTCAGCTTTGAACTGGTAGCTAACCCTTGCTTTCATTTATGCAAAATGTAGATGTGATAGCTCATTTTATGAAATAACCTATAGAGATGACTTTTTCTACTTCCATGCTTGAAAATAATTTTCCCTTGCTTTTCATGATGAGACCTATGTGCCTCACCTCATGATACAATAAATTATGAATGATTACCAAAAAAAGTACTAAGGTAATCAAGTTTTGAGATCCCCGATGGCCCTCTCCACGTGGACCACCTCTGAGAGCTATCCTTGTCATCAATACGTCTCATTCTTGATAAGTCATCTCTTTTTGAATGATCTCCCTAATGTTTAAGGGAACATGAACACCTTGTCACCACACCCTCCAACTTGAAAATTGCTGACCAAGGTTGGCACAAGCATCAACGACCCTTTTTCCTACTCTGTAGGTATGGGAAATCTCAACTTCATAAAACATTTGTAAAAGAAATTGGATATCAATAATGATGTCTTTTAGCTTGATTCCCACATTTGATGCTTTATTGATGGCATCTATGACCATCTTAGATTCTCCTTGTATATTCAAGTTCCTTATTCCTAGGGATATAGCTAACTTTAATCCCCATAGTAAAGCCATTGATTCATCATAGTTGTTAATCTAGCATCCAATTCCACTAGCATAGATATTAGACATCCATCCTTTATCATTCCTTATGATTCCTCCTCCACTAGCTTTACCATCCAACTTGGATGCCCCATCAAAGTTGAGTTTCATCTAGTTAGGTTTAGGGGGGATCCATTTAGTATTAAGTATCTATAGCATTTTGGAGTTATTATACCTAGAAAATCTAGTTTAAAACCTTCCATTTGGCTGCAATTTGGTTTTCAATTTGAGATAGGCATTTCTCTGCAACATGAATATGAGTTGTTGTAATACTTTTCATAATGGTCTTAACAAAGGAGTTAAACACCTGAGAAGCATTTCTAGCCATGTCCCTAAAAATTTTGTGGTTGTGCTCTTTCCATAAAGTTCAACTCAAACATGGTAGAGCTTGCTTCCATAACTCCATAAGCCAGGGATGTGTGAAGGTTGGTTTCTAGCTGAGAATTACTTCTTTAAGGTCAGAATTACAAACCCATTCAATACCAAAGTTGTTAAGTAATGTGCCCCATAATTCCCAAGCAAAATCACAGTGGATAAAGAGGTGTGAAACTGATTCCTCTTTTGAACCACATAGGAAACATCTGTTGACTAGAGTAAACCCTCTCTTTTGAAGGTTATCCTGAGTAAGGATTTTCTTATGAGTAGCAGCCCACCAAAACATGTTAATTTTTGGAATAAGTTTATGATTCCAAACCTTTTTCCATACATCTTTATCTTAAGCTTTGGGAATGAGCAGATGGTAAGCATATTTGATAGAGATTGATCCATTCTTATTTGGCCACTAGTATTGTTCATCCTCCTAGGGCAAGAGAGGGATTCTAATCTCCTAAACACATTGATGGATCTCCTAAACTCTTGGGAAAAGCTCAAGCTGGTGAACACAACAATCTAAAATATTTTTCTAGTTCGTCATCCCATTGTTATTTTCTATATAATCACTGGCCCTATCTCCAAAAAACTAGGTAGCCAAATCAGCAATCTCTCCATATTTTCCTTGTGTGATGAGAGCCTTGTCCTTTAACCAAATATCATCCCAGAATTTAATAAGCCAGCCATTTCCAAGTTTCCATCTAATTCCATGAAATTTCATTGTTACAAGGGCAGTGTTGTGAGACTTTTTAGAGGATTTTAGGGAATCTTCTAGTTTCCTCATACCAATTCATCCAAGGCATAATTATATAAAATCTTAGGGTTAGGGTTATACTACTTCAAAACATGCTCAGGGTTATGGTACAACATGTTATCTCATCCACAGAGGTCATCCATGATCTAATACTTTCAAAAGGAAACTAGAAATAATTCGAATAAGGATTGATCACTAATTACTCATTAGTAAAGAAGGATGTTCATCTAAAGTTAGTCTTTGAGACACTTGAGAGTGACATATGAAGAAGATGAATAAACATATTGCTAATAATTTTATGCTTTCAAAGTGTACAGATGAGGAATGAGTACCTAATGAAACTATTCACATATAAGAGGTTGATGTCATGGAAAAAATGCCAATGTATACCTAATCAAAACATTTAGAGTACAAGCTTAGTTTAGGTTTGGTATAAGGTCAATAAATATCATACATTTCGAGTCATATGTGGGTTCTAGGTTTTGAATAGATTTGAGATGCTTTAATCTATCTCATGAAAATAGACTATTTATAAGTAAGGTAAAAGGCCTAAGTCTCTCTTTTAAGAAGTCTGTAATGTACTTGAAGTCTTGGGTTTGAACATTTGTATGTATCCACATTCATGAGGAAAGAAAGTCAAGTTTTGATCTCTAATGCAACTATATGCCATGACCTAACTTAGGCTTAATGATCATAATGAGAGTCTAGGTGAATGTAAAGAAAGATTAATAATGCTCATAAGTCTAGTTCGCATCTATAGTTCTAAGATGCTAGATTAGGACTGTCACATCATGAAGATACAAAACACTCTTCATATATTTTAGGTATATCACTAAGACTAAGTTGGATTTTCATTTCCAAAATTCATGAGGGATAGTATAAGGTGTCATATATCCATTATTGATACATGTTAGGAGAGATGCATGTTTACAGTTAAGTTTCTAGTCTTCCATCATAAGGTACAATTGCCTAGTGAGAAGAACACTAGCTTAAGCTAGCTAGTCATGACAGAGAACTAAGTTTGAGGCCCTTACGATCATGTTTTCACTTTGGGAATGTTTGTATAAGTTTATTATTTTGACAACCTTTTCAAGGTTAGAAAAATAGTAGAGACATCCATTATTCTATCTCAGACCTTGTCCACTCTATGTACAAGGGGTAGTATTGAGACTCATGAGGTATGTTAGACCTAAAAGCACAAGGAAAACATGATAGACATCATGTATATCTATTTATGGGAAGAAAAAATATGTTTTTGGTCTAAACACACCCTTAGGTGGTATAAAACTACAAATTTTAATTCAACTACCCTTGAGGGCTAACAAGGAGAAGATATGTCTTGAACCCTAAGTGATTGATTAAAGTACTAAGTGTATACAAAGAGGCCATAAACATTCAAAAATCATATGAGATAATTCATGAGGTTGTTTCAGATGTGTTTGAACCTCTCAAAACATTAGAAATTAGTTTTGAAGATCAAAACCTAGGTTAGACCTCTCTTGAGCTCAAAAAGCCAAGGTTTGCTACTCATGAGATAATTTCAAATGCTTGCACCATAAAACACACTTTTAATGAGGATATTAGATGTTTGAAATAGGTTTTTAGGTTTTTTAATAAGATGTTATAATTATAATGAGGTCATTTGGTGTTATGTTCTTTATGAACAAATGTTAAGACCTTAAGCAGGTATTAAACCCTACTTAAACCCTTATAGGGACAAAATATAGAAGATTTTCTTCCTAATGGCATATAATTAATTTTTATTCCCTTGAAAACATTTTTAAATCATTTAAATTTCTCTCAATCTCCTCACCATGGGATTTGGTGCTGAGGTAACCTATACAGACTTACTGCATACCCTCTCTCTTGTTGGTTTTGATGATTTTGAGAAGTGTAGGTATGAATGAACGTTTTAAAAATATTTTGAAAGGTTTAATGAGATGTTTTATAATCTCTTAATTTTTTTACTCTTTAATTCTTCTCAAGTAAGTGCCCCTACAGGTCCACACAAGCAAGTTAGTGTGAAGTGTGTCAAGAACAAGAGACCTAGTCACCTAGGTTGGCTAAGATAGCAAGTTGAGAATGCCTTGAATGTCATTTTTATGAAATGAAAAACTTTTAAATTCATATAAAATTATCCTAATATTTTTTTTCAGGATTATTTTCAATTTTCTTGGACATTCATATAGACAAATAAGTGCAACTAGGCCTAGCTGTGAGCTAGTGATAGATAGCCTACATTGAAGTGACTTCTTGAGAAGCATGACAAGTGTTTGATAGGTTTAAACTATATTTATTAGATAATTAAATATTTTTAATTTAAATATTCAATTCTCATCATGATTATTCACATGTTTCATATCAAGTTTTAGATGATCTCCTCACTGCCAAGAAGGTAGTTTACACTTCATGATGATCATATAAATCCCTCTTTCAAGAAGGCCTATTTAAAATGTAGATAATTATTCAAAAACTTTGGTGAGGTTTCCCTAAATAAATTAACATGTATATAAATTAAATTTAAATTCAAAATCATAGGTCTCATATACAATATCACATCATTTTTTAATAAGATTCTAGAACTCCTCTAGAACTAACTCCTTGTGACCTAAGGGTAGTTTGCCACAAACTTTGAGGTTGAATGACATTCAATATTTTATATGTTTATCCTAACTATTATAAAAACAATAAATCCCTCCTTATTTATTTTAACCCCCAAAAATTCCATTCTTGGCATGGGGCTTCTCTCCTTCTCTCATTTTCTATAAGTATACATAGTTTTGATAGTGTAAGAGACATAAACTTTTTAATGGTGAAGCCATAATAAAATTTTCACTTGTTTACACATTTTGAATATGAAATAAATATGTTTCAATATTTATTTTCTTCATATCTAGTGTTATGTCTTATTTTTTATTAATGTTTAAGTGATAGCATAACTTCCTTACATTTATCCTTGTCTTTCATGCCTTGTATGCACAATATCTCTTTAGTAGGTCATATAAAGCATTAACATTAGTATTTTATGCTTATTAAGTGTAATAATATACATTATTGTCTATTATAAATCATATTAGTTTAACACCTTGAATAATACCCATGTATTATACCTTCATATTGAAATAATATTGCTAGGAGAGCCCTAAGTGTTGAAACTACTTTGTAGTTGTCTTCCATTAAGTGTATGTGGAATCAAGTGTTGGATTTATTTTTTTTTGTATCATATCCTTGTTTAAATTTTAATTCAATTATTTATTATCTCATCCCATTTCATATATCAATTAGTTACTAAAAGATCAATCAAGATAAACCTAGGGAGCTAGCCCTTCAATCTAGAGGTTTACCCCTGCTATAGACAACCCATGGGTCTAAGGGTAATCCCATGTTACCCAAATCTTATATAAGGCTTAAAATATCTCTCCTAGGGTTAAATATTTGGTGAAAATAGGTACTTTGATATATCAATGTTAGCCAAAAAAAATTTATATGCATCTTTAACACGTCCAAGGATACAAATGAACCTTAAACACTTAGAAACTTCATGAAATGTTATGAAAATGTGTTTAAGATGTAAAAAAAATTAATTAACCCATAATCACATATTAAAAAACTTTTCCATCCTTTATTTCTCCATGACACCCTTAAACCACTATATGACCACAACATAAAAATATGGCTTTACCTTAACTTCTCCAAACTAACCTTAAACAATGATAACAAGGTTAAATGAAGACTTATAGGAACCATATAAGCATGACATGAAAATAGTACAAGACCACATGAAAGTTTGAAATATATAGGGGTTGAAAATTTTGACTTGGGGTCAAATTTGGTCAACATTCTTGGTAATTCACAGGGATAACATGCGTATAATGCTAATAGAACCAGTAGCCTTGCATGTCCATTGGGAAATGGAGTCTCTTTCACTAAATTTAAAACTTGAAAAAACTTTAAACATGACACAACAAACTGATTTACTTCACAACACACAAAATAAAACAAGACACAAAATAAGATAAGACACACACATGTGCTCTTAAGTACTTAGGTAGCACAATAACAATGTAAGCAAACTCAACTATATACAAACTAACTTGAAAAGGTATTATTACTCCTATATCAAAGGGGAGTTTGAACCATATTTTTCTCCTTGATATGAAGGATGGAATGAATCAAGTTGTCTCTTTATCTTTGGTTTAGATGTCTTCAACTCCTTTATGTTTTTCAATCCTCTTAGCATGATCTCAAATGCAATGATAGTAGTTATAAACATGTCACCTATGAAGTTGAACTCTTCTTTTGAATCAAAAATCATCTCATGATTTCTATTGATGTTTGTAAATTATTTTAAGGATGATTTATCTAAGCATGTTTCTTTGTCCTTCATAGCATCTTGAATGAGATAATACTTCTTATCAGCTACAAGTTCATCAAGCTCTTAAAGGATCTTTGCATATTCAACTTGTTGATAAGTGTTCTCATTGATGTCAAGGTTGATGTCATTGATGTCAAGATGTATCTAGTGAAGATGAATAGTGAGTGGAATTTGAGGTATGATCTTGTGTGCTTGGTGTGATAAGGAAGACATGTGAAAAGAGATAATTTGAAGACAACCTAATGTCTTTCTAATGAAAGAGAATTTGAAGGTAACCTAATGATTTATTTATTGTTTGTTTTCAAGTTTATTTCAATGGTGTGAGAGTGTTATCTGATTAATGTTCTTTTTCAATATCATCATTGAGGTAAGTGTGTTTGAGTACTAGTCCTTGAATAAATTGTTTTGAGAAGCCTAGTCATAACATGCATAATCATATCATGAACATGTGCATGGTGAAAATGAAGAGGCATGTGAAGAGGTATGACATTGTTTAATGATAATGTAATTCATGTGATCAAGGTGTATAAGCATCAATAAAAAATCAAGATTATTTTTCAAGCTTCAAGTGCTTGAGAGTCCTCGACATGGCACTAGTCATGGCATGTAAAGTCTTAGTGAGAAGGTTTGAGCAAGGTGGATTGATGATATGGATGTAAAAATACATAAGAGTTTATATAAGGTTTATTTAACATATATTTGAGCCATTGGATCCCTCATTAGAGTCTCAGGGTGAGTCTATATGGGTAGGACATTCATACCTAGTATGCACCTAGACTATTCATAGACCTTACCTAGCCTAATGGGGCATCATGATCTATTGTCAATGCATATGAAGAATGTATGTAAGTGTTTAATCATGTGGGAAGTTTATTGATTATGTGAGATAGGTATAGAGAGCATGGAAAGAGGCATGAAGGTTAGTTTCAAGGCTTAATGTGATTTGAAAGTCAAGGTCTAAGAAAGCAAAGAGAGAGAGAGAGAGAGAGAGAGAGTATGGCATAATGGGGTATGAAGTTTTGTTTCCAAGTAAAGTATGAATATGTGAGTATTTTAATAGGTATTATATTTTATTTAAATCATGTTCACAAAGTTTTAGGTCAAAATTTGAAGGATAAGGTATGAAAATGTGTTTTAAGGTCTTTCGAGTGCATAAAATGAAAGGTTTTCTACCTGAAAAGATTGTTATTATGCTCATTAGCTCATCAAAAAATTTAATAAGAACTTGAGATATTAATGGTATATTAATAAGGTTCCTATATAAAAATTATATGCATTAGTTTTTTGATTAAGGGGTTATGCTCTATGAATGATCGTTAAGAGTGGAAACAAGTTTAAACCCTCCTTGAACCCTAATAAGGACCTAATGTTGAATATATTGATAAAAATAGCCTATAATGGTGAAAAATGAATATAAAAAATATTTTAAATTGTATTAAACTCTCCAAATCACCTCAAAATGTGATTGAGTTTTTAGATGTGTGAATAGACCCTATAAGAAAGTGCACATTTCTTAAAGATTTATTGTAGCATTCAGAGTTAACCATGTAAAAGTATGAAAATCATAAGATGGATAATTTTTAGAATTTTATTTTATGTAAATTGTGTTTTTTTATATGTTATATCTCTCAATTGTGCTAAATTAACCATCCAAGATAGCTTGTCACTAATAGGCCTAATAGTACAAATAGTGAGAAACCCAGGCAATAGTGTGAAAATGATTAAGAATATGTTATCATGGTATAGGGATGAAAACAAGTGCATGGATATATTTTTTAAGAATTTTAATACATGTTAATGTTTGGTATAATTTTTTGAGGTTAGTGTTTATAGTTAAAAATTTGCTCATAAGTTGACTTTTTTGGCTTAGATGAGACAGTGAGAAACAAGGTTTTGAGATTGGTCTGCAAGACTAATATTGCCATTTGACCATATTATATTTATATTTAATAATGGTATAATGATCTAATAAGATCATATAAATGAATCATAGGTATTTTTAAATGGTTTTATAGGTGTCAAATTTCATTTTTACCATGATTATGCTCTAAAGCAAACTAGCAATTCTAGGTAAACAAGTTGCAGTGATGATTTTGAGGCTCCATACTCTGATCTAATGTATATAATCCATATGGTTTTTTTTTTAAAACTTTAAAGTATTTATAATTTTTTTTAAATATTGAAAGTTAGTTAAAGTTATTAAAATATTGAAACTAAAATGGCTTGTCTAGTTTCGGTCTGACTATGTGTAGTGACGTCAAAAGATTGGTATACAAGACCAATATTTGACATTAGACATTGTGAATTTTGTATATGAGAGTGTTATGTATATGTCAAAGTATATTTTGAAATTATAATTTATCTTGGGAAGTGTTCCTTTAGGTATTTGTAGAGTAAATTTTTACTCTATGTTGCATTCAAATTTTCAGTCACGCACTACAGTTTTGGTTCCCGCATACCTTGGTCATGGAAACAGAGTTTTGGAGCAGAGCACAGATTTGTTTCTTTTGATTATCAAAGTGTAGTGGAAGCTACCAAGTGGCATATTCTGATTACAAGTTCTCTTTCCCCTTTTTGTTTCCTTCATTTCATTTTTGCCTAAGTGTTGAATTCAAGCAGAAGCCACCAAGTGTCACTTTTTGAAACACAGAGCTGGCTAACTGGCATCATTCGAGACACTTTTAATAACTTTTAAGAGGGATGAAAAATGTGCCACATATCCAATAGTAGCTAAGCAAAGTGCACCATGTGTCAGCATCTGAGAGATAGTCATTTCAATGCCTAAGTTTAATGCTTTGGTTTAACATTTTTGGTTCAATACCTTGGATAACGTGTAAATGGTGTGCAGTGTTGAACCATTGAACCATTTTGGTTCATTGGGAAATTCAAGGGAGTGTCCCAAAAACCAAAGGGTCAAGTACCTTTTTGAAAGGTAAAAAGGCATCGTTCCATTTTGTTTAGGTGCCAAAAAGTAGCGGAGGTTGCCAAGTGTCACTTTTTGAGCCCCTTTCTACTCCATTTTTGAAAGAAGTGGAAGACACCCCATACCCCTAGTAGGAGAAGTAGAATATGCCACATATATTACCAAGAACAATAGAATCCACCATGTGTAAAATTTTGAGAGATCATCTTCACGCTTCATTGCTAAATAAAGATTGTATTGGGTCTCAAGTGTTATTTCAAAGGTCTGTCGAAGCTGCCAAGTGTCACCATCTGTGGGAGCCTAATATGGGCCTTGAATAATTCTACAGTGTAGCTAAAGAGAAGTGGAGAGAGCCACATGTCCTCAATAAATCAATCAAAAAGTGCCAAGTGTCATTCTCTAGTGTCTTCTAAGCAATAAGGAGAATTTCAAGAAATTGACTAAGTGTCCTCTTCTGTTTCAACAGAACAGAGTGTTCTATGTATTTGATGTCATAAAGTGAGATGGAGGGAACTCGGTGGGAGTTATTTTTGGTAGATGGAACAGTTCACTGAGTAGTTTTTTGGGGCCTGAAAACATTAAAAGGGCTGTCTATTTTTCCCCTATAGGTGGAGGTAGAATGGACAGTTAAGAAGCTAAGTAGGTGATGGAACAAGAAATTTAGGCATAGAAGGAGGTACTAGACGTGAATCACCATGCCACAGTCAAGGTAGCTACCCTGCTCTAGCATGACCCTTCCTGATAAGACTAGGATACATCCAAGGCATTGAATGCACTGAATACCATGCTAATTTATCTATAAAATCTGAGGCTATAAAGAGGGGTCAGGATTATTGTAAAAAAGGGAGGGAACTTTCTATAGTTTGACTTTCTATAGTTTTTGACTAAGTAATATCATTTGCTTTTATCTCATTTTCTTGAGTTGTAGAGTTGATGTAACTGTGCATGTTTCTGTGCCTTTTATGTGGCTTAAAGAATTAAGGAGATTGAACTCTATAACTTTGTTGATATTATCTGTGTCATTTGCAAAAGTAGTCTAGACTGTAGATTTTATAGAGTTGTGATTATGAATGTCATTTACTTTTGTCTCATTTTCTTTAGTTAGAAGTTCTATATAACTGTACATGTTTTTGTGCCTCTTATGTGATTGAAAGATTCTTATAAGAAGATTGAACCCTATGCCTTTGTTGAAATTTTTTGTATCTCAGCAAAAGAAGTCCCTATTGTGAGCCTCTATTTCTATTATTTTAATCTTGTACATTGATCATGCACTTGTCTACTCTTAAATGTAAATGAATCTTATATATAGTCTCACTGTGTTCAAGTTAGGATTAGGATTACACTCAGGCACATCACCATAGTTAGGTTTTATTTCTTATATTTGCATTTTTGTTTAATTTCCTATCCCTTTTCCCCCAACATATAAAGAAGAGACTAGCTTCTCTAAAATTTGGAGATTGTTCCAAGCCACAATATCCCACAACTTGAAACTTTCCATTGTTGTTGATTAGAATAAAGCACAATTTTAAGCATCAATAGTTTTTAGCATGCCCAGTGGGACCAGTCTTGAAGTTTTATTCAAGATCGTATGAACCAAAGAGCTACAAGGAGTCGAAGCTATGGACCATTCACCAGATCATAGTCTGTTTCAAATCTAGGTATTCTTTTGCCACCTCTAGTAATTAGTCAAGAAAAAGAGTCAATTAGTTTTAACCAGTATAGGGAGTAAATATGGGAGCTCCTATTTCCCCAAGAAATTATGCAATATGAAATGCTAGTAGTCCTCTGATCCTCCTAGTACCACTAGCTACTTATCCTACTCTAGTAGTGTATATATTGACTCTTGATGAAGAGGAAATAATCTCATACTTTCTTCTCACTTTGTAAGATAATGAGAAAGAACGTGGACAATTCTTGGATCATGTTTTAAATGATTTGTTTGAAATTACTGGGTCAGGCTATACCATTTTTTAGGATAGTTGTGAATCAGTTACAGATAAATAAAATAGCATTAAGCCTCAACTACATGTGCAAAATTATTGCACTCTTTCAAGATCATCCTTTCAAGAGGTTAAAGTCATGAAAGAGGAGGATAATGCAATAGGGCTGGAGTATGAAGCAGAAGAAGTTGAGTCAATAAATGATATAAGACAAAAGGCTTCTGTTGATGAGCAAACCATCATTGATTTCCTAGTAAGGCATGCCGACATCAGAAGCCAATATTTGACGAGCTTCTAAGAAAAAGAAGAGCTTATGGATGTTGAAAGCATGTTTGACCCAGACTCACTCAAATGTAGGCAAATTCATGTGGCCTGCACAAAGGAAATTTCACCAAAGATATACCCATTTCAGTCACTTGTATGGTGACATAAGCTATTTTGTCATGAAGAAGATGTTAGAAATTTTGTTTTTGATCCCAGAGGGAGATAGAGATTCTTAATTAATGTAGTTAGGTAGTTTCCCATTCCCAAATTATTTTTGTTTTTTGTTGTTGTTTTCCTACTTTCCTTTTAAATATGTGTTTTAAACATAAATTTGGTGGCTTAGAAAGTTTTTTTTAATTCTTCAATTTTTTTGCATTGAATGCTTCCCAAATCTTTTGAAATATCTATGGTACCTTGCACCATAACTTGCATAACATGTCCACCTCGTTGTTCCCTAAAGATTGAGTAGGATCTGCTAATGGTCATCTAAATTTCATGTTATTTGAGACTTGATAGGTCCATAAATATCTCTTAGTAAGATTTGAAGTTTACAAACTCTCAAGCATTCTTGCACCTACAAAAATATCTTGTTCCTTACAATTTTTTGGTGCCTAGTAAAATTTGCTTCAGCAAGAGTGTTTCTATCTTACACAAGGTTCATACCAGGTATTACATAAAATATATAGAGATGGTGGGAGCATCATCTTCACAACAAGGAACTAGGACATCTGGATCTCTTGATAGGTTGATTGCTAGTAAATAATATGCTTTAGCTCTTGTGCAACTATCAAGAACCTATCTGAGAACTAGAATCTTGGGAGTTGGTCAAGACAGTGACCCATCAAAATTAAAGGATTACGCAAATGGAATCATGAACCCAATATTGCAAAAAATTAGTAGCAAGAGTCTTAGAGAAGGGGCACACCAAAGGTGTATTCAAAGGGCCTTAACATTACCCTATTTCTCCCCTTTTGCTCCCAAGAAACCTTTCCCTCAGATTTCCCATAGCCAACCACTGGCTATTCAATATGGCTTGCCATAGGGATATCCTTTTGCGGGAGGACACATTACATCCCCTTCCACCTTCCAAATGTAGGCTGATGTTATTAGGAAGGCAAGAGAAGCCTGAATGGAGAAAAAAACTAAAGAGAATAAAGCATTGGTTGCCCCACACCTGTAGTCACAATTTGACCCTATTTAGCAGCAACTGACAGTGACCCATTTGTCACCCATTGTCATCAAGCCAAGTGAGAAGATGTAATCAGAGGATTATACAATGAATGTAGTGGCCATTGATATGTCCTTGTTTAGGCCCCAAGATAGAGTTGAGCTATTGACAAAATCCACTTCTGTAATCATGAAAGATTATTTGAAAACATCAAGAAGACTACAAAAGATGGATGTCAATGTGGCCAAAGAAAAGGCAAACTATAGCAGTTTGGCTGAAGAAGTAAATAAGAAAGATGATGAAATAGCAAGTCTAAATAAATAGTTGCAAGATACTATTTCCCTTCAGATTCACTAGGCAGTCCAGGCTAGAATGATTCATTAAAAGTAGAGCTAACACATGCAAAGGATGCAGTGATGACCCTTAGGTAGGAGAAAGCAACATTGTAGGGAATATTTGAAGGACATCAGGTACAAGTTACTCAATTGTAGCAAAAGTTGCTAGATGAACAAAATAATACTGCAGCTTTTCAAGCCTAGTTCCAAGTAGAGTAGTAAAAAGTGGTGCAATTGATGCTAAAACTGGCTAATAGGCCAAAAGGTGTTGGAGTGATAAAATTGGTAAAGGAGCTCTATGAATCAATGTGGAAAAGAATCTCCTCAAAGATTATTTAGCTCAAGCCATCTCTCACCTTCCTGCTTAATGCATAGCAATTATGTGAAAATGTAGAGGATTCAGTGAAGAACACTCTGGATACAGTCTTCGACAGAGTCACAAACTCCCAAACCTTGTTGTAGAAGCTCTACGATGCAACAAATGTGACATTGGTAGTCGTAGGAATCACTAAAAAAATGGCCGTTGAAAAATGAGTCAATGAGGTGCTCAGTTGTAATGCCATGGCCAACAGTTACAAAGAGCTTCTTAAAGTCATGAAAGAAGGCATTAGTGAGATGAGACAACGTATTAAAGATCTAGCACAACTAGGTCTTCCTTATCCATTTTTGAATACCAACATGGTGCTAATGGTTGATCAAATTAAACCATTACCACTAGCCAAATAGAAGGATCAAATAGTTTTCTAGGACTTGCGAGATGATTCCTCAATATTGGAAGTTGAAGCTATTCTGGTTCTTATTTCCCAATTGGAATTCAAAATGAAAGCTACAGTTCAGATTCTACTAAATTTTTCACACAAGGATATTATCAACCTTGATTTAGCTTTCGTTGAATTACAGAACAAGCAAGGGTTATCTGAACATGAATGGTCCATCTACTAGATAACACTTTTGGAGCTGTAAAATTTTGAAATTTTGATTGAACGGGATTTGGGTTTCTTTTTGAGTAGGCTCAAAAGTCCTAGGGGTCACTAGTAACTATAGAGTAAATTTTTACTCTATGTTGTAATCAAATTTTTAGTCATGCACTGTAGTTTTCGTTCCTGCATACCTTGGTCATGGTAGCAGAGTTTTGGAGTAGAGCATGGGATTGTTTCTTTTGATTATCAAAGTGTAGCGGAAGATGCCAAGTGGCATATTCCAAGCATGGGTTCTCTTTCCCCTTTTTGTTTCCTTAATTTCATTTTTCCTAAGTGTTGAATTCAAGCAAAAGCTACCAAGTGTCACTTTTTGAAACACAGAGCCAACCAACTGGCATCATTTGAGACACTTTTCATAACTTTTAGGAGGGCCACGAGATGTGCCACATATCTAATAGTAGCTAATTGAAATGCACCATGTGTCGACATGCAAGAGATAGTTGGTTCAACACTTGGGTTTAATGCCTTGGTTTAACATTTTTAGTTCAATACCTTAGATAGTGTGTAAATGGCACACAGTGTTGAACCGTTGAATCATTGAACCATTTTGGTTCATCGGGTAGTTCAAGGGAGTGTCCCAAAAACCAAAGGGGTCAAGTACCTTTTTAGAAGGAAAAAAGTTGTCATTTCATTTTATTTATAAGTGCCAAAAAGTAGCAGAGGTCGCCAAGTGTCACTTTTTGAGCCCCTTTTTAATCCATTCTTGAAAGAATCAAAAGATGCCACATACAACTAATAGGATAAGTGGAAGACGCCACGTATATTCTTAGGAATAATAGAAGCTACCACGTGTCAATTTTTGAGAGATCGTCTTCAAGCTTCATTGCTAAATAGATATTGTGGTGGGTCCCAAGTGTTATTTCAAAGGTTTACAAAAGTTTCCAAGTGTCACCATCCATGGGAGCCTAATATGTGCCTTGAATAATTCTACAACATAGCTAAAGAGAAGCAAAGAGATTCGCATGTCCTTGATAAATCAAGAAAAAAGTGCCAAGTGTCATTCTCTGGTGTCTTCTAAGAAATAAGGAGAATTTTAGGAAATTGACTAAGTGTCCTCTTCCATTTCAACAAAACAGAGTGTTTCATGTATCTATTATTGTAAAGTGATATGGAGGGAACTCAGCAAAAATTATTTCTGGTAGATGGAATAGTTCACCAAGTAGATTTTTGGGGCCTGCAAACATTAAAAGGGCTGTCTATTTTTCCCCTATAGGTTGAGGTAGAATGGATAGTTAGGTGGCTAAACAGGTGATGGAATGAGAAATTTAGGCATGCGAGGAGGTACTAGATGTGAATTGCCATGCCACAGTCAGGGCAGTCGCCCTGCTCCAGCATGGCCCTTCCTAATAAGACCAAGATACATCCAAGGCATTAAATGCATTGAATACCATGCTAATTTATCTGTAAAATATGAGGCTATAAAGAGGGGTCAGGATTATTGTAAAAAGGGAGGGAACTTTCTATAGTTATAGACTTTTTATAGTTTTTGACTAAGTAATATCATTTGCTTTTGTCTCATTTTCTTGAGTTGTAGAGTTGATGTAACTGTGCATGTTTCTGTGCCTTTTATGTGGCTTAAAGAATTAAGGAGATTGAAATCTATTCCTTTGTTGATATTATCTGTGTCATTTTCAAAAGTAGTATAGACTGTAGATTTTATAGAGTTGTGATTAGGAATGTCATTTGCTTTTGTCTCGTTTTCTTGAGTCAAAAGTTCTACATAATTGTACATGTTTTTGTGCCTCTTATGTGATTGGAAGATTCTTATAAAAAGATTGAACCCTATGCCTTTGTTGACATTTTTTGTATCTTAGCAAAAGAAGTCCCTGTTGTGAGCCTCTATTTCTATTATTTCAATCTTTTACATTGATCATGCACTTGTCTGCTCTTAAATGTAATTGAATCCTATATATAGTCTCACTGTGATCAAGTTAGGATTAGGATTACACTCAGGCACATCGCCATAGTTAGGTTTCATTTCCTACATTTGCATTTCTATTTAATTTCCTATCCCTTTCCCCCAACATATAATGAATAGACCAGCTTCTCTAAAATCTAGAGGTTGTTTCAAGCCACAATATCCCACAGCTTCAAACTTCCCATTGTTGTTGATTAAAATCAAGCACAATTTTAAGCATCAACAGTATTGAAGATCAATTTTTTCATGATTGGGTTTTGGAGTGTTTTAGCAGTTTTGAGTGGGCTATTTATAGAGAAGTGTTTTTGTCCTTTTTCTCTACAAAGTGAAGTATAAATCATATGGTAATGACCATGAGGTAATTTATTTTCTATATATGTGATTTATTTCAATGGCTGTTTAACTAATTTATGTTTAATATCTTATAATTCAAGACAAACTTTCTATAGGTTCACAGACCTTATTTGAGTTGCATATGAGTTTTTTCTTATGTTTGTGGATTTTGGAAGTGTTCAAAGGAGATCACATGGTAATATGAACTAATGAAGGCTTAATAGAATTAGGTCTCCTTAAGGCCTAAAGAGAGGTTTTGGTATTTTATGTTATGGATGACCTATGATAATGATTTATTCATGTATGAAACATGTTTTAACACCTATTATAAGGGTTATTTAAGTGTGCAATTGTATATGGTTGACCAAGAGGTATATGAGTAAGAGGCATGCATATATACAAGTTATTTTTAGGCCTATTTATGTGTGAATGTAAATGTGAATGAAATTTCAAAGTTTTGAGAATAAGGTCTTGTAGATCACCATGTGAGTGTAGAGGATTAATAATGATGATCTAAAATTGTGTCTTCATATGACCTAATCAAGTTAAGAAGAGGGATAGTTGAGCAAAGAAGCTTATAAGACAGTTTGAGAGGAGTAGAAGAGAGATAAGAGATAAAGAAGGAGATCATCATCTATTTTATGAGAAATAAGGTATTCTAAACATGATCAAAGATTTTATGTGGTTGATTTGGTGCTGAGTCATCTAGGGGGTTGATGCATCCTTGAAATTTTGTGTTTGTTAAAGCCTAGTTGAGTTGGTGCTTAGCTATTTGGGGTTGGTGTTCCATGTGATGTTGGTGCTTATCTAAATTTGGTGTTTATATTATAATATTTTATTAAATTTGAAAATTTAAATGGGTTTTATTCCCCTTAAGGGTTTCCCACATATGTGATGTGTTTTTTTGTTTCATTCTTATGTGGATAGGTGCTTAACCTTTCTAGATTTATATGCTTTCTTGAATGGCTCATGATTGGTTAAGTGAAATTGATATGAATGTTTTTAAAGACATATTCACCCCCATCTCAATAATTTTTCTTCAAATAATTGGTATCATAGTAGGTCCTTTGAATTAGGCCTAATAGCCTAAAGGAGATCCTATAAAGAAGGATTGCTAGTTAGCAAGCTCAAGGTGGTTTATCTACTCGTAAAGCTCCATTCTTCAATGGACCTAATTATGATTTTTAGAGTATCATAATGAGGACATACAGAATTTTAATAGGCTATGAAATATGGTAGTTAGTGGTGGATGGATACAGTCTACCTCTTACAGCACCAACTGATGTAGTAGACAATAAGGAGAGTGAAAATAATTTCAAGGCAATGAATGACATTTTATGTGGCCTATCAAAGGTAGAATTTGTGAAGATGGTGTACTATGAGCTATCCAAGGTGATATGGGAAAAATTGAAGTCCATATATTAAGGAGAAACAAAGGTGAAGATGGATAAGTTGTAAACCCACAATAGATAGTTTAAAAGTCTAAAGATGAATGAAGATGAAAACATTACGTCTCACCTGATGAAAGTTGGTAAAGTTGTCGACATCATTATAGGATTAGGAGAAGAAGTGAAAGAGTCTATAATTTTTCAAAAGATATTAAGATCACTAAAACCTAAGTTTGATTTAGAGGAATCTACAATATAAGAGATGAAATATTTAGACAAGCTTGAATTATATGGGATTCATGGCATCTTGACTACCTAGAGATGAGAACAAATGAAGAAAAGCCTCTAAATAAGGAAGCAACATTCAAATTTGAGAATAAGTCAAAATCTAGGAAGTCCAATGATTATAAATGATTAGATGTTGATGATGATCAGCTAATATCCATGTTTTCAAGGAAATTAAGGTTTGGCTTTAGTAAGTACAAGGGTAATCTTCCCTTTAAATGTTTCAATTATGGTAATATTAGTCACTTTGCATCTAAGTGTCTTAATTAGGATAAGACTAATCATGATGAATAACATTATGAACATCATAGAGATGATAATAATTTATATAATCCTAAAAAAAAAAGATTTCAAGAAGTATGAAGGTAAGAAAGGGTCATTTAAGAACAAGAGAAGTTTCTATATCAAAGAAGAGAATAACTCATCTGATGTAAGTGACATAAGTATATTTGATAGTGATGATGACAATAATAAACATGGACATGAAAATAAAAACTTACTCATGGATATAGAAATAAAAAATGAGTGTTTCTCAAATGGGAAAGGCCTTATGTTGATGAAGTAGAGGCTGAAGTAAACCTTAAGAAAAAATTGGCGAGTGATCTAGAGGAGTTTAAATTCTAAAGAAAGAAGAATCACAAACTAAGATCATTGCTAAGTAACACATCCAAAGAGTATGATGAGATCATTAGTTATATTTAATCACAAATGTAAATAGTCACTGTAAACCTAAAGTATAAAGAGGAAGAATGCACTAGGTATAGAAATGAAATGGAATCCTTGAAAGGTAGGTTGGATCAAGAATCTAGTAAGTTAAAGACCTCTATGAAGTTTGAAAAGAGCATTGAGGTTGTAGATGACATCTTGAGTAGTCATGAGTCTACAAGTGATAATATAGGTTTTGGTATCAAATAATACCAAAAGGAGGTAACTCGAGTCAAGAAGAAACCTAATGAAGACAAGAAGGTCAACATGAAAATACCAATTAGACAACATAATGCTATTAGCTATGCTAATTCATTCAATGGTTATTATTATACATGCAATCAGTTTAGTCTAAGAGAAAGAGAGTGTAGAACCTCTAAAATGAATATGCATGGGATTATGAAAGGAATAATTAGATAAGAGGTATGTATAAATTTTTCTAATACAACTACCATAATATGGGACACATTGCAATATTCTATCCTAAGAGAGGTAGAAGGCCATTAAGTTAAAATAAGAAGTTTGAATCTCCTAGAGTGCAAGAGAGAAAGAAAATGAATGTCTATTCATGAATATTCATTATTAGCTTAGATTTTTTATCACACAGATTATAAAAATGTCAAGCTTAAGGTGAAAATCAAGCCTAATATAATCTTGAAAGATATTTAGCCTTGTGATACCATGGAGATCTACGAATATCCTGATTTTGGGTTATTTTAGTGCCTTATGAAAGGAGTGACTCCATTATGCTTCATGGAGACACAATTCAATTTAGTAGAAGCATGGTGGATGCTTGGTTTGATGGGGAGTTATTCCAATTGCTCATAATATCCAAATTTACCTGTTGAAAATCATAGAAAAGGTAAGGAAAGAAAGTTATATGCTTCTACAAGTTGGTAGTTGAGCATGACTTATGTTGAAGATGGTTTGAGAACTCTGTTGATTCTTTTAGTGGGCCCAAGTTATGAAAAAAAGGCAGGGTATTAGTAGCTATGATTTATTTTTCAAAGTTTCTAAGAATATTTTCCAAAGAGGAAGAATGAATGGTTCTAAAATTTTCAATGTGTATGACCCTTTATCATTAATTTTAAAGGGGAGAAATTTAAAAAAGGAAGTTTGACCAGTTTGGGGAAGATGAGAGTGATTAGATGTTTTTCCACCAATGACAAAGGTGGAGTTTGTTGAGAAGTGTTGTCATTGATGTCAAGGTTAATGTAATTTATGTCAACTTGAATCTAGTGAAGATTTATGGTGAGTGGTATTTGAGGTATGAATTTTTGTGATTGAGGTGATAATGAATCCATGTGACAAGAGAGAATTTGAAAGCAACCTAATGTCTTTCTACTGAGAGAGAATTTGAAGGCAACCTAATGATTCTTCTATTGGTTATTTCAAAATTGTTTGAAATGGTGTGAGAGTGTTTTTTGATTAATGTTCTTGTCTTATAGCATCATTGAGGTAAGCATGTTTGAGTACTAGTCCTTGAGTATAAAGTGTTTTGAGAAGCCTAATCATAACAAGCATAGTCATATCATGAGCATGTGCATGGTGAGCATGAAGATGTATGTGTAGATGTATGTCATTATTTTAGGTGAATTTAAATCATATGATCAAGGCGTATAATAATGAAAAAGTGTTTCAAGATCATTTGTCAAGTTTCAAGTGCTTGAGAAGCATAGTCATGACACTAGTCATGGCATGTAAAGTCCTAGTGAGAAGGTTTGAGGATATTATCTTCATGAGATGGATGCATAGAGGCATAATATGTTGTATGAGGTTTATTTAACATGTATTTGAGGCATTCAATCACTCATGAGAGTTTCAAGGTGAACCTACAGGGGTAGGACCTTCAGACCTAGTCTACACCTAGACCATTCCTAGACCTTGTCTAGCCCAATGAGGCATCATAATCTATTGTCAAGGCATATGAAGAATGTACGATAATTTTTAAGCATGTATTAAGTTTATTGAGTATCTAAAAAAGGTAGATAGTTCATGTAAAGAGGCCTAAAGATCATTTTTAAGTCCTAATGTGGTTTGTAAGTTAGGATCTAAGTAAAGAGAGAGAGTATGGCCTAATGGGGTACGAAGTTATGTTTTCAATGATATTATGGATAGGTGAGTGTTTTTATAGGTATTATATGTTGTTTCAAGCATGTTCACAAAGTTTGTGGTTAAAATTTTAATGATAAGGCATAAAATGTGTTTTAAGGTCTCTTAAGTGCATAGAATGAAGGGTTCTCTACCTCAGAAGATTTTTATTGTGATCATTAGCTCATCAAAACTTTTCATGGGATCTTGAGATATTCATTGTATATGAGGAAGGGTGATATCTAAAAATTCTAGGCATTATTTTTTGGATTAGGGGCTATGATTTATGAATGATCATTAAGAGTGAAAATGAGTTTAAACCCTAGAACCCTAATAAGGAATCGATGTTGAAGATATTGATCAAAATAGCCTATAATGGCCTCAAATTACTTTTAAAAATATTTGAGATTGTATTCAACTCTCCCAAACACCTCTAAGTGTGATTGAATTTTTAAATGTGTGAGTATACCCTATAAGAAAGTACACATTTCTTATAGATTTGTTGTAGCAGTCAAAGTTGACCAAGTCAAAGTATGAAAATCATTGTATGGAGAAAGTTTATACTTTTATTTTATGTCCATGGTGGTTTCTAGAAAAATTTTATCCTTCAAGTGTGTTGTCACTTTATTTTCACCCTTTAAGGAGATGTATTGGCTCTCCTCATCCAAGTGGCATAATTGAAACACCTCTAAGCTATGGGTAACCTAATAATGAGTTAAATATCTAAGTAAGGATAGCTCCCTTGATGTACCACTTATAGAACACTACTACACCTAAACTTTGAGAGGGAAAAGGGAGAGAATTTGAAATAAAACTATCCTAAGGGAGATGATACACCAAAATAGTTAATGAATACCAACTAGTTGCATATTGCACATGAGAATAAGGGACTAAATCACCATAAACTTCTCTAAGGAAACTTTCAACATGACCTTCAATAAAAAGCTTTCCAACTACAAATAGGTGAAAGAATGAGACAACATGCTAAGGAAATAAGAGTTATCACTAATAAATATCCATAATTAAAGTAAAACACACTATGAACAATCATGGAGGAGGTAAAAATCAGTAGTATTATTGACCAAATGGTATATAAATGAGCAGGTCTTCACCATACTCAGGTGAAGCATAAATTATAAAAGCCAAAATGGCTAGTTCTTATAGAACTTGAGAGAGACAAGAGAAGAGATAATTCCAAAGGTCACAAGGACACTTGTCATGCTGAGAATGAGTTAATTATGCATGATAATATGGTGTGAAATATACCATGTAAGGTTAGAATATACAAGTGGCTTCCCAAGTCATGAGACTAATGAAAAGTGGTGTAGAATTCCCTTTACTAGCACAAAAAACTACCTTCATGAGTTATCCCTATGTGAAAATTTTAAAACTTACTAGGGATAGGTCTGATGATTGTAATGAGAGGGAATGATTTTATACGTTCCTCTCCATGCATTAGTTATAGTCCTATTCATCTAGAATCTCTTGGAAGTGAGCCATCACTACTTACACTCAAAGAAACTCCTCTTTCACACATTCCTTATACTTAGCCTCAAAAAATGCATAAATTATCCATGAAAATTCATACAATTAATTCTATGACATTTTTAAATACCCTCCATGGCCTTAAATTCATCATTCATACCTTAAAAATTCTCTCACTTGGAATTTTCACACTTCTCACTACCATGTTCACTATCTCAATTCTGGCTGGCTGAGATGAGAGTTATTTTTTGAAAAATTAGGATATTTTCCAAGGAATTAAATGGATATCTGTATTTTTATTAATTTATAATATTTCTTTCAAATTTGATTTAATTTCTTGAAACCTCCTATAACCTACACAATACATAAAACAATCAAGAAAATCATATTTTTCACTCCATTCGTACAATTCCACACAACTCATCATGATGGGGAGTATATTTAGAGATTATTATAAAAAATTAAATCAAAATCCTTGTAAAACTATTCCATCATATTATCTTTCCATTTGCATTTCCTTCATTAGGTCTAGATTACGGGTTTAGGCCTAATTTACCCTCTTAGGCTTTATTCATAAAAACTTTGTGTTCCACTTCAAATCCAATGACACAAAATGGTTTTTTAGGACCATATATAACATATCAAATATTCTTATATCTCCATGCATATTTTCTAGGGAGATATGAGCAACTAAAGTTGTTATATCGAGCTCTTCTCTCCATTTCCTACAGGCTTAAATTGTCTCTAAGACAAAGGTCACATTTTCCAGGGTTTATCTACATTATAAAATCCTATAAATTTCTATTATGATTCCATAATAATTCTCCAATCCATTATAAATATTTCCTATGGTTATAAATGAAAGTGACCTATCATTTGAAATATGGGCCTAACCATGCCTAGTAGACCTGATTTGTCTTAATGATAAATATGGCTTCTCATGGCTTCCCATGCAAGATTGACTATTTAAAAACACATAATGTCTCTATAGGAACATTTTTAAATCACTTGAGGTTTTAAAAAAATTGATTCTCCATTTGGCTTTGGCCTAGAAGCTTACCTAATAGGCATACCTGCAAGTTTGAGAGTCTAAGCCACCCTATTGGGATTCCTCCCTCTATACAAGGTTTTTAATAATGTCCTAGGTTTCTTTAATATTTAAAAACCTCATTTAACTATCCAATAATCTTTTTTTCTATCCATTTGTCATTGTTTCTCCAAAATCTACCAATTTACACTTAAGGGGAGTGCCCTCTGTCTGAGACAAAATAAAGGGAACTTCCCCTATTTTCTTAGAAAATTTGGATATTAAAGTGACATATAAAAGTGATATGTATTTAATACACAAAAAAACATCACTTTTTCCAATATCATATCCTCCAAAATCATAAAAATCAAAATAGACTATGTGAAATGGATTGTATGCAGGGTTTCCTCCAATGGACTATGTACTATTTATTTAGGGTCTTTCCTTTGATTTTTTTTTCCACATTGATAGTACAAAGATATTATTAGTACTATTATTTATATTTTTAAATCTTCATTTACCTCTCTAACCACTGACATATTCCCCCATATATTCCTTATACTCCTACCTAGTCCAGACTATATGTGCAAATTCTTGACTGTGTTGACCAATTTTGGGGTGTTGTATATGTAGGTTACCCTACATAACTCAAACACAAAATTAATTATTAAAACCCCCTTAAGTCCATTTTAATACCTTGGTACTTTTTTCATTCATATTTCTCATATTTGAGCTAAATACATATTGAAAACACCACTTTCCATTTACTACCTGTAACAGTCAACATTAGTTGACTTTTTAAGGTAACAAGACCTATAGATTGGCATTATATTTTAAAGGTTATGCCACATGTTATTTATAAGTATTATTATACCTTTTATATCCCATATTATCAACCAAAATTAATATCTCAATGGTCAAACTATTCATCATGAATGATATGGGAGATGGGTCTTCGTTGTAGGTGAAAGATGTTGGAATTAAGCATGCATGTAGGTATTTATATACCAAATTAGTATACCAGCTTAATTTATTGATATTTAAATCAATTGATATGAATTTTCACCTGATTAGGTTTCTAAAACATGAAAACTTTCTTGGAATTTCCACCTTGGGAAGTGGGGCTCCTTTGAGGTTCAAAATCCTGTAGATGTTAATGAAGAATTTTAGTACATAAATTGGTAACTTTAGGATTTTCAATAACCGCCCTTCATTATTCATATTAAATTAAAAAAATTTATAGTTAATGTAATATTTAGGGAATACTATGAAAACACATTTGGAATCTTCAAAACACTTGAAATCCCTACTGTAAGAATTCAACAAAAATCTCAAGTACTATGTTTTGCTCTTTTGGAGATTTGATCCCTGAATCAGTCATTTGACATTTGAACATGTTTTCATACCTAGAATTTTTAATATATATTATAAAATAGGTTTTTAATGATAAATAATACATTAATACCTTAATTATTAATTATTCTATGTGCTTTATCACCCAAAAGGACTCCATATCTCCTTGTTAAGCCACCTTAGGTGGTTATTTCACTATGCAGGCAGTAAGAAGGATTAGTGGGCAGTGAGCATCACATTTGATCTTAATGGGTTATATCCATATCTTAATGACTTTAAATTACCTCCTCACACTTTAAATGTATTAAAACCACCACCAAATATTTCATCTTATCATGATGTCATCATTATATACCTATGTGTACACCTTGAAAGATGCGTAAGCAGTGAATAATGAAATGACCCATGTACCAAGGAAACTGAATTCATAGTCACTTGGTCTCTTCCTCACTATATATACATGGAATATTATGATTTTTAAGATCTCAAAAAATTCTCACACACTTCATTTCAATTTTTTAAACCTTTCAAGCATTTGTAGGTGCATGTTCATGCTATGTGACTATGTGTGTGATTGAGGTACTAGCACAGTCCCTTCTTAAGCTAAGTGAAGGTTACTACTTGATGTTACAGATGTGAGAGTATGTTAGACATCATTAGACTTACAATAAACCTCCATGAACATCATAAACAAGTTACACATGTGCTTTAACATGGCTTCAAGTGAAATTGAGCAAAGAGTTGACTGTGACAAATGACAAGACTAAAAGTTGCCCAAAGCATGATATGATGAAACCAAACATGCGAATATGCGATAAAATTTCCTTGAGTGTTAATCAAAAAATATAATGAGGGGGTTTGGGGGGTTAATTAGTATATTATTCATCTTTTACTTAATCTTATTTCTTTTCCTTAACCACTTAATCACACATTCAAGATATGCAATAAAACTAAAATAATAACATACACCACACGAGAGAGAGAGAGAGAGAGAGAGAGAGAGAGTAGATTTTTATGTGGAAACCCAAAGTGGTAAAAACCATGGAGAACAATCTCAAGTATATGAATGAGCACCAATTCAAATTACAAAATTTTCAAGAACCAACTTCCAAGAGCACCAACCCCTTTATTGAACACCAACATAGCAACTATTTGTGAGTACCAAATCACAGAAGCACCAACCCCTTGTAAATATTTGTGAGAACTAACCCACATGAGCACCAACTCATCTTGTGTATAAAACACAACTATATCTCTATGTTTCTTACTCAAAAAATTATATAACTCTACAATATCTCTTACTTTTCTCTCCTCTCAGAGAGAGAGATAGAGAGAGAGAGAGAGAGAGAGAGAGAGAGAGAGATTAGATTTTTATGTGGAAACCCAAAGTGGTAAAAAATATGGAGAACAATCTCAAGTATATGAATGGGCACCAATTCAAATTACAAAGTTTTCAAGCACCAACTTCCAGGAGCACCAACCCCTTTATTGAACACCAACATAGCAACTATTTGT
This sequence comes from Torreya grandis, assembly GCA_037957365.1. Classification (NCBI taxonomy): domain Eukaryota; kingdom Viridiplantae; phylum Streptophyta; class Pinopsida; order Cupressales; family Taxaceae; genus Torreya; species Torreya grandis. The sequence continues at coordinate 3,809,077 of JARHVA010000812.1, read as the reverse complement.
GAGCACCAAATCACAGAAGCACCAACCCCTCGTAAAGATTTGTGAGCACTAACCCACATGAGCACCAACTCATCTTGTGTATAAAACACAACTATCTCTCTATGTTTCTTACTCAAAAAATTATATAACTCTATAATATCTCTTACTTTTCTCTCCTCTTTTCTTATATAAAACAATTACAAAACCATGCACTCTATTGCATATTATAAATGGCTTCTCAAGACTTTATTTATAGCTTTCCAAATTACCTTTGACATTCACCATTTGTGACCCTTCAATCCTCATGGAAAATGGTGCCAAACTTTCATGACCCTTCATATCCATTCATTTGAAAAGTCACATGGTGACCCTTCATAAGCAAATGCATCCTTTCCTCTTTTGTCTTTATCTTGGTGACTGTTCATGGAAAAATACACCATACCCTCTTTTGTCTTCACTTGGTGACTCTTGAAATTCCTTAAGATGACTCTTCATGGGAAAATGTGACCCATTCCTCTTTTGTCTTTACCCTGTTACTCTTTGACTTCTCCATGGGCCCTCTTTTGACTTTTAAGCAGCCAAAAATATATTCATTAATATTAAATAAATATCAACACACATTAGCCAAGATATGAATATTAAAAACACCATTAAAATATATGGGGAATTTATCACCAATAATTCTAGACCTTTGACATCAATGATAATGTTTCCAACATTGAGACCTATAGAAAACCATTTTCTATTCACATGAGACCTCTGTAGAAGACTAACATTTTGCAACAAGGAAGAAACAAACTAAAACTTCACAATGGCGACACCTTTCTACAAGATGAGATCAATTTCTCATAAAAACACCATGAAACATGAAACCAAGAATGAAGATCATTTTGGAAGAGATAAAAAATCCTATGGAGTCAAAATCACCAATTGGTTTGTATGGACCTATCCAAAATATAGCAAAACCTATAGGGTGCAAGAAATAGTGAGTACAAAAACATAGTTAGATTGTAAAGTATGGTTCATAAAGCATGGATAACAAATTTATAAAATATTATTATGGAAATAGATATATTTTATTTTAATACCAACTCCCAAAAGTGTTTGACATGAAACCTCTCCAACTATCTGTACAAGCATTAACTTGTTGACTACTTCTATGTGTCTAAAAAATCAAAAAAGGAGTAGAATGGTTTTAGCTCAAAAATGGCACTTCTAGAGCATGTCAATCATGGAAATTAAATTGAATAATATTAATATATGTTACATTTCCTTCTCCCATGTTTCAACTTCCCTCATGGGTTGTACAAGTGTCAAAATCCCCTTTTTAATTAGTTTCTTGATCTTCAATTAGATAACCTACAAGATTTAGATGGGTATAACATTATTGATATGGAATCTGACTTATTGGAAATTTGAGAGGAAATAAGGACACTTATGCACCTTGAAAATCATGACACTAGCATATATGACCCCTAAAATCCTTTAAATGACTCAAAGTGACACATATATTAATTAGACTATGATCAAAGCTAATATATCATTAAATTACATAAAAATACCTATAATACACCCTATTATAGAATAATATACCCCATAAACATCTAAAAAACCAATTTTTTTACCTATAGTGGTCCAAATTTGACCTTGAAGTCAAATTCGGTCAACAAATTAGTGACTCATAGGGGTAGTATGCCTGCTATACTAACTAGACTAGTAGCCTTACTAGTCCACTAGGATTAAGGACTCATATAAAATATAAAACACATAATATGACTTTGACCATTGACAAAAAACTTTGATCAATACAAGACCAATGACTACCTCAACCATGCAAAATAAAAGACACACACAAAGTAATAGAAAACACAAATGTGCTTCATGAGCACTTATGGAACACACACACCAAACTAAAAAAACTAACTCAAACACTAAATAACCTAGTATGAAAACTCCTTTTTGGATCAAAGGGGAAGTTTTAAACCATTCTTGCTTCATGACATGAAGAATTAATGAGACATATAATCTTTTGATCCTTGACATTGATGCCTCTAACTTTTTCAGGATGTTTGCCAACTTCATTGGCATTATGTTCAATGAGAACCAAGAAGTTCTAAATAGGTTGGATATGGAAATGAACTCATATTTCACCAAATAGCCTTAACTTTCTCATATGGATCCTCAATTATAACCTCTGATGGTGGTTCAACAAGGAATACCTTCCTGATTTCCATAGTGCTCTCAATAAGATTAGGTTTCTTCTCGGCTACAAGTTCTTCTAGTTCATCAAGGAGATTTTCATATTCTACCCAATCTTGGTCATTATCCTCCATGTAAGACTCTTTCTTCACCTTATCATGTACTTAACCCTCAACTTGGCAAAACTCTTCAAGCTTTTGAAAGAACTTCATTTGCAATTGTCAATCATCTTTGTCCTCTTTATCATCTAGAACCACTACCTCTTCAATCTTATCTTCTTTATGTATGAGGTCATCAAGATGGTGTTCTTCAAGATCCAATACACTTGAGGCTGATTCAAAATTATTATAAGGTATTATGTCATCTTCAATAATAACAACTTCCACCTTGGTCTCAAGATATATTTTTAGGACTACAACCTCTTTGGGGATGCCTTGAAATTATTATCCATCCTTAATAACAAATTCATCTTCATGCTTGAGATGATTGTATACAAATTTTTGATCAGATTTTTAGTCTTATTCAATTAATTCCCTCTTCAAGTGTTTGTCACATTCCTCATAGACAACTATAAAAGAGTCTTCAATATCTTTATTTTCATACAAGAAGGTAGAATTACACTTTTGATCACCAAAAGGAGCCCCTATAATTATTTCCTCTTCTTAAACATCTAGAACCTATTGAGGGATCTCAAATTTTACTTCAACCATTGTAACTTGAATTTTCTTCTTAAGGGTTACAAGATCTTCCATCTCCTTTTCCTTCTTGGTGATGCTAAGACTAGGCATCTTAAAATCATGTGATTGAGCCCAATGAAGCTACCAAGGAGGTATGTTTTCTTCAGAAAATAGTTCTAAATTATTATCAAACAAGTGCTCTTCTACCACAGGCCCATCAAGGCAAATAATGATAGGGTGCGGACAAGATAAACTAGTTTGTGGAGGTGGAACATAGAACTCAATATCAGATTGAAAGTGAAATGTAGGTGATTCTTTTGGAAGTGCTTGAGGAAGAGGAAGCAAACCTTGGGATAAAATAGTTAGATTTCCTTCCTTTTATTTTATAATCACTTCATTTACATCTAATTTATCTTGATCACTCTCTTTATGAAGGTTAGACTGGGTTTGTTTTGGCATAAGATCTTCTTTGGGCTCTAAACCTTCCATCACAACTTGACTTAGAAATTTCATCCTTGACTCTAACTATTCAATTTTCATGGATATTTTATATTGGAAAATTATTTATTTAATTTCATAAGAGTATTAATGAGGATGAGGATTACAAGAGGGATGACATGGAGAATAAGAGGTCTCTTGAGAAAGGTTGGGAGGGAATTGCATAGGATCAAACTCTTTCTCAGCCTCACACTCTTTGTTTAGGATTTTATCCTCTTTCTTTCCCCATGTTTCCATTATCTTACTAAAACTTATGATTTTAGGATTAATAGTCTCTTCTCGATTTGGTGATGAAATTTTAGGAGTGGATGAAGTGTTCAAGACACTTAAAATCTCCTTAGGCTTGGGTTTTCCACCTTGTCTCCAAATTGGGATTTCATTTCTAAAAGTCTTCTCTTGAGGTGAGGATGTAATGGGAGAGGTAAATGAGGGATTAAATTACACTTAATTTGATAATGATATGTATTGATTAATTTTATTATTGGCCAACTCAATATTTCTATCAAGGTTTACTTCAAAAACAAGGCTTGTCTTTCCAACTCTCTCTTCTAGCTGATTGGGAAAAGAATGGCTTTGGTAAGTTTGATTGGGATCATAAATAAGGGTCAAGCAGTACTGATATAAATATTTTGGAAGTGCATATTAAGGTTTATAATTTTTTGAGGCTACTTCTCATGAATTCTTAACCTATCTTCTAAGGATGAAACTAGGCCACTCATATCTAGCACCTCACTTATGAGCCTTTGTCAATTGGCTTTCTCAATAAGTTCCCACTCTTTTTTAACCATATCTAATGAATATATCACACTATAAATGAAATTATTAGTAATATATTGACCATTTACCCTAAGTGTGTCAATATCCAACATGTACTTCTCATATCCCAAGAGTGTTTGCTTGAAAGTTGTAATGGACTGATTAGAGAAGTGATTAGGTTAACTAGGAGAAGCAAGATATTGAATAGGTTGGTTATAGGACTGATATTACTTATGATAAGGTTGAAAATGGTCATATTGGAGTTGGTAAGAATCATATTGAAATTGGTAAGGATCATGGCAAGGCTGATTGGGAATGCCATAAGCATGATAAACCTAACTAACTTGTGTAAAATAATACTCAACACCAAAGTCAACCATGGAACTTCATTAGGAAGCAAGAACATAAGTAATGATTATAAACAATATTAAAAAGGAATACATAGACTGATTAACTAGTTGATGTAATCTTGGAGTCATCATTAATGTTTAGATATATGCCTGTAAAGGCTGATGTGTTAAAAGACAGCATCAAAAATATTTTAACTTCTTGGACTAAGAGTCTAACCGATCATGCCAAAAACTATTTTCACTTGGATTTTCACCCTTTGAGGAGATACATAAGCTCTCCTCATTCAAGTTTCACAATTGAAATAGCTCTATGCTATGGGTAGTTTAAGAATGAGTTAAATCTCTAGGTAGGGATAACTCCCTTGACATACCACTTGTAGAACACTACTACACCTAAAATTTGTGAGGGAAAATGGAAAAATAAAATTTAAATAAAAATATCCTAAGGGAGGTGATACACCAAAATATTTGATGACTACCAACTAGCTACATGTTACACTTGAGAACAAGGGAATAACTCAACATACACATCTCCAATTTACATCTTCTCACATCAATATTTCATAATGAGGTTATGGATGAATGTTTAAGCTAGGAGGAATATAAAATAGGTCTAAAATTAAACTATTGAATAGGCTAACTCACTCAACCTTGACACTTCCTTGAACACTTCACATGACTTTCAAAAAGAAGCTTTCTAATTACAAATAGGTGAGAGAATGAGACAACATGCTAAGGAAACAAGAGTCATCACTAAGAAATATCCATAATATAAGTAAAAAACAATATGAAAAATCATGGAAGAGGTAAAAATTAGTATTATTATTTATCAAATGGTATGGAAATAAATAGGGCTTCACCATACTCAGGTGGAGCATAAATTACAAAGGCCAAAATGGCTAGTTCTTATAAAACTTGAGAGAGAGAAGAGAAGAGATAAGTCCAAACGTCACAAGGACATTCATAATTATAAGAGAATGATATAATTTGGAATTATAATAGGGTTTGAAATGGAATATGAAAGGTAATAAGATAAAAGTGGCTTCCCAAGTCATGAGACATGAAAAGTGGCATAGAATTCCCTTTGTTAGCTCAGAAAATTGCCTTCATCATTTAGCCTTGTTTGAACATCCCAAAACTAAATATGTATAGGTTTTATGATTTTAATGATATGGAAGGATTTATAACATGTCTCTCCATGCATTGGTTGTAGTCATAGTCATCTATAATCTCCTAAAAGTAAACCATCACTGCCTACACTCAAAGAAACTCCTCTTTCACACATCCCTTATACTAGGCATAAAATGGGGCATAAATTTTATATGAAACATAAAATGGATTAAATTTCATGTTTAAATAACCTATATTTCCTTATAGGCATCAGACACACCTTAAAAATGCTCTCACTTGGGGTTTTCACACTTCTCACCACCATGTTCACTATGTCAATTTTGATTAGCTAAGATGAGATCTATTACTGAAAATATTAGGATTTTTTACAAGGCATGAAATGGAAATGCAGAGTTATATTAATTTTTAATATTTCTTCTAAAATTTATTTAATCTCCTGAAACCTCCTATAACCTAGACAATGCACAAAACATTCAAGAAAACATTATTTTGTACTCCATCCATATAATTTCATAAAACTCATTCTTATGGGGAGTATCTTGAGAGATTATTATATATAATTCAATCATCATCCTAGGAAAACTATGCCATTATAGTACTTTTCCATATTCATTTCCTTCATCAGGTTTAGACTAAGGGTTTAGGAGAGTTTAAGCCTATTTTACTCTCTTAGGCGTTGTTCATAAATAAATTTCATTCTACTTCCAATCCAATGCCAAAAAATGGTTTTTTAGCACCATATATAACATCTCCAAGCTTCATAGATATATATGCATAGTTTCTATGGAGATATGAGCAACTAAAGTTGTTATATTGAGCTCTTCTCTCCATTTCTTGTAGGCTTAAATTGTCTCTAAGTTAAAAGTGATTTTTTAGGGTTTTGTATTAATTATACAAGATTATAAATGTATATTATGACCCAATAATCATTCCCCAATCCATTATAAATCTTCCCTAAGGTTTGAAAGTAAAGTGACCTATCATTTGAAATCTAGGCCTAACCATGCCTAATAGACCTGATTTGTCTTAAAGCACAAAAATGGATTTTCATGGACTCACATAAAATATATATTATTTAAACACACATAATATCTCTCTAGGAACATTTTTAAATCTATTACATTTATTACATGAATTTATAATCAAATATGACCCTCTATTTGGCTTTGGCCTAAAACCTTGCCTAATAGACCTGCCTATAGGTTTGAGGGTCTAAGACGCCTTGTTGGGATTAATCCCTCTATGTAATTTTATTCATAATGTATTATGTTTTTTTAACCTTTAAAAATCTCTGATCATGTTCCAAACATCTCTTGGTCCATCCATTTGTCACCCTTTCTCTAAAATCTACTAATTTACACTTAAGGGGAGTGCCCTTTGTTTGAGACAAAATAGAGGTAAATTCCCTTATTTACTCAAAAAAATAGGATATTAGAATGGAATATATAATTTATGTGGATTTATTACACAAAAAATCATCCCTTGGTCCTAATATTAGATCCTCTAAAAGCATAAGAAACCAAAATAGACTATGTGAAATGGACTGTATGCAGGGTTTCCTCTAATGGACGATGTGTTTTTTGCTTAGGGTCTTTACTTTTCTTCACTTTCCACATTTATAGTGTCATGATAATATTAATAATATTATGGATATGTTACAATCTTAATTTACATATCTAACCATTCACATATTCTTCCATATGTTCCTTCTACTCCTACCTAGTCTAGACTATATGTGCAAATTCCTGACTATGTTGACCTATTTTGGGGTGATGTACCTATAGGTAACCCTACATAAATAAGCCTAAAAAAATATTATTAAAACCACCTTTAAGTCCCTTTTAATCCCTTTTTACTTTTTTGCATTCATTTGTCTCATAGATGAGCTGAATACATATTGAAAACACCACTTTCCATTTACTACCTATAATAGTCAATAGTAGTTGATTTTTTGAGGTAATAAGACCTAAAAATTGGAATTATATTTTGAAGGTTTCACCAAATTTTATTTGTAATTATTCTGAGACATTTTTTATTCCCTTTTATCAACAAAAAATGATATCTCAATGATCAAACTACTCATCATGAATGATATGGGAGATGGGTCTTGGTTGTAGGTGAACAATGTTGGAATTAGGCATGCCTGTAGGTGAAAATGTCGTTAAAACTCAATATACCAACTTAATTTGATTATATTTATGTTATTTGATATGAATTTTTACCTGATAATGTTTATTAAACATTAAGACCTACTTGGAATTCCCACCTTGATCTGAAAACTAAAAATGCAATTGTAGTAAATTTGAATAACACACTTTTACATTTTAAAGATCTTTCTATTTCTTGAATTTTCCATTTAATTTGCATAAATATATTGAAACTATAATTAAAATGAAGATCATAATTATGAAATAGTATAGAAAAATTAGAAGAAATCACCAACAAATTGATAACGGAGTTTGGCTTCAATAGCCTACATCTCCGGGTATGTTCGAAGTGAGGACCATTTCCATTAACTTTGTGCAACAAATGGCTTAAAAAATAAATAAAAGTCTTCAATTCACCTCCTATGGTCTTTGGTTTCCTATAAAAATATCTCTTAGACCTAAAAATAAAGGCCCAAGTCTATACAAGGCTTAATTTATTCTATAACCTTCTTAAAACTTTTACACAATCGGCTGCCTAATACCCTTCAAATAGAAATTCGCTCCCTTTATAACACTTCAAAGTCCGTAGCACAAGTGGTGAAAGCTTATCAGTTTTGTATAATAGGTGCATGGTTCAAACCATTGGCCTTCTCTTTTGGCACTTTGGACTTATCTTTATCCCACATTGGCTGCGTGGAAATTGGTTTCATTCTTTATTAAAGTTGGTAGCCTCCTTAATAAATGTCGACATCTCTTTTAGGGGAGACTTTGGAACAAGACTTAGCTAAATTCCCAACTTAGGCTTCCATTGGATATTTCCTTGGGTAGGATGTGTTCTTTACATGGCAAGGTGGATGGCGTGGTAGATTTGGTTGATGGTTTGTGGCTCTACCACGTGTTGGTTTGAGGATCCTTATTACAAAGTGAAAAACAATTATCCCACATTGGTGGGGTTTCTACAAAAATTGTAATTTAAGTAAAATGTTGAAAATAATGATACATTGAAGAATAGGAGGCCAAGGCACCCCTCCACAAGAGTGTGTTGACCCTCGTTGAGGGCCCCCAGTGAGCAAATAGTGGGGCCCATGAATCCTCATATGACCACCTGTCAAAGATCAGAGGCTAAAAATAAACACCAAACCAATTTTTTTACACAAATTCATATTACCACATGTCAAATGGTTATTGAACCACTTGGCATATTTTAACAATGCCACATCACTTTTTGACATTTTATTTACTTGTGACAAGAATACTTCAACAAGCTATATCTCGAGCATCTGGACTCCATTTTTCATTTCAAAAGAAGTGTCAGAAAGCTCTCGATGAATTATTTGATGTGAATGTGGTTTGACTAGAAATTGAAGACTTTAAAAAATGGAAAGGTACATGGATCCAACTAGATCACTCCTCCCCACTAAGAACTTTTAGACCTCTGAAAGTTAAAATTAATTGGTAATGAGGTGAGGGTGTTTCTCCCTCAACCTTCCAGATTCCATCCATTTGGCTTTATTTGGGTCCATCCCTTTTAGACCAACATGAAGATATTCAACATCACCTCTTCATGAAGTCCATACCTTCCTGTCAAGAATAGTATCTTCCTACAATTCTATTAGATATTTAGGAGTAAAATCATCAACAAAAGGAATGGATACACTTTCATCATGATTAATTATCATTGGAGGCTCATACAATTTCAGATTTTCCACATTTACAACTGATTAAATATACATGTAAGATGTAAATCTAACTGTAAAGCATTTGTGCCAATTTTTCTCATAATCCAAAAAGGACCATACCGGATTGGTTTAAACTTTTTACCTTCACCTATCAGTCTTTCCTAACTAATGTGAAGCCATACCATATCACCTACAACAAATTGGTGATCAACATGATGTTTGTCATGTCTAGCTTTATACTTGGCTTGACTTTTCTCCAATTGAGTATGAACAGTCTAATGTATGAGTTGTATTTTTTCAATGAACTTCTTATATTGAATGGCTTCTTTTGGTTCACCAATAGTTGTATCCTATCCATAGCAAACATCTAGAGGAGATTTAGGCAAGTATACATAACAAACTTCAAATGGAGATTTCATAGTAGAAGAATGAAGTGCCTGATTATATGCATGTTGTATATAACACAATTATTCATCCCATAATTTTGGATGTTTATTACTATAACCCCTAAGAAAATGTACCACAATTCAGTTCACAACCTCTATTTTGCCATCGGTTTGTAGATGAAATGCAGTGCTCTTTTTTAATTTAGTGTCCATTAGTCCCCACAAATTTGACCAAAACTCCTCAATAAATCAAGACTCTTGATAAAAAATAATTGAAATATGCAAACCAAAATGAACCCATACATGTTTAAAGAACAAGTGTGTAGTGCCTTCCCTAGTAATTTGCTTAGTGCAAGGAATCAAAACACACATCTTGCTAAATCTATCCAAAACCACATATAAATAGTAATGTTTTCTTTTTGTCATAGGTAAATCCCCCAAAAAATCCATGGAGATACTTTCCCAGGGGTGAGTAGGAATAGGTAGAGGAGTGTAAAGTCATAGTTTCCTATTACTAGGTTTGCTTATGGCACAAAGAATACATCCCTTAATATATTTGGCAACATGTTCCTGCATACAAGGCTAGTAACAATACATTTTCAAATGTGCAACCATTTTGGCAACTCCAAAATGACCATAAATAAGAGAATTATGTGCTTCTCTAATCATGTGCACCCTCTCATTTTGAGGAATACAAAGTTTACCCAAATGATACTAAATATCAATGTGTACATGATAGTCCAATTCTTCTACTTGTCTACTACTCATCAAGTCTTTATAAACATCCTGAAAATCAAGATCATTAACATATTATTCTTTATAACTTTCATGAGACAAAGAACCATGTTGTAAAAGAATAGATGAAACAACCATAGGAGGCCTATATAGCATATCTGCAACCTTATTCTAAATACCTTTTTTATACTTAATCACAAGATGAAATTGTTGTAGGAAACCCATCTAATGAAAATGTCTAAACTATTGTAGCTTTGTTTGTGATTGGAGATATTATAAGGGTTGATGATCTATATGTATTATTGTTTCTTTGCCCATTAAGTAATATTTCCATTTTTTAACACTTTAAACCAATGCATACAATTCCTTATCATAAGTTGGATATTTTCTTACTGCACTTGTGAAGGTTTCAGAATGATAGAAAATAGGTTTCTTACCTTGCATTAAAATAGCTCCCATCGCATACTCACTTGCATCCATCTCGATCTCAAATGGTTGTTGTATATCAGGAAGTGCCAAGACTAGAGTAGTACTTATCTTTTCTTTCAAAGTGTCCAAGGCTTTTTAATGTTTGCCTCCACACTAAAAGACCTGTTTCACACTTGTCAAAGAATGCAAAGGTGATGCAATATATGAAATTTGAGCAATAAACTTTCTCCAAAATTGTAATGCACCAAGAAAACTTCTAACCTCAATTGTATTAGTGGGTGAAGGCCAGTTAATAATGACTACCACTTTTGCGGGGTCAATTTTAAATTTACCATGTCCTACAATGTAACCCAAGTATATCAAATAGGTCTTGCCAAACTCACATTTTGACATTTTTAAATAAAGTTTTCCCTTTCATAATGCATCCATGAATTTCTTAATGTGGATCACATGCTCTTCCCAAGACTTGCTGAAAATCAATATATCATCCAAGTAAACTATAACAAAATCATCAAGGAGCTATCTAAAAACATCATTCATCAATCTCATGAATGTAGCTAGGGCATTACACAACCCAAAAGGCATAACAAGCCATTCAAACAATCCCTATTTTGTTTTAATTTGATGATATCCACTTCTCAAATCTATCTTAGTGAAATAAATAGCATGTTTTAATTGATCTAACAAATCATCAATATGAGGAAGAGGGTAAAGATTCTTAATAGTAATTTTTTTTAAAGCATGAAAATCAACACACATTCACTAAGTGTCATCTTTCTTTGGCACCAAAATAATTGGCAAACCAACAGGAGATGAACTTGGCTGAATAATACCTCTATCCAATAGATTGATTACCTATTTTTTGATTTCCTCATTTTCCACCACTGATAACTTGTACATGCCAATGTTAGGGAGAGGAGAATCCTACAATATCTAAATTTCATGTTGAACTCCCTTTTTAGGGGGCAAACCCTTAGGATCCTAAAATACATCATCATAATTAGAAATGATTTCAACCAATGCATTCTTATTTTTAGGATCACAATTTTCCAAACCCTAAGAATATTCTTTTTCCTTAGACTTAATCAACATGAGACAAAAAGTCTTACTTTAATTAACTAGTCTTTTCATTTGCCCTATTATAACTAAGGGAAGACTTATTCTAATGTGATGTTCTTTGACTATATATTCAATGCCATCCTTAACAAGAAAGTACTTATTCTCCTCTCTATAAAATATTTCTTTTCTATCATAAAGATATGGGCTTCCCAAAACAATCCCACATATGTCCAATGCGACAACATCCAACTCAACCTCATTTATAAACTTGGATGTGATGGCAAACCTTAGTCTACAAGTTTGTGAGACATGTAGCTTCACATTGTCACACACCCAACATAGTTAATAAGGCTTTAGATGGGGATTGGTTTGTAAGCCTAACTTCTTAACAACCTCTTCAAAAATTAAATTTGCTTGTGAACCACTATAAAATAGAGTGTCAATCTTAGTATGTTTTGATACAACTTTAATGTGGAGAAATTTATTTCTTTTCTTATCAACATGCACATAATTATGCTTAGAATAAGATTCATCATTTGATGACTTAGTGATAGAAATTGAAAGAGAAGAATCATTATGTAATCCCATAGCTATGATCTTAGTTTCATCACCTAAATCCTTAACCATAGCATTAGTCTTCTTTTCCTTCTTTTGAAACCTCTTAGGCCTTAACTTAGGGTGTAGTTTCCAACACTTAGACTCATCATGATTTTTCTTACAATGATTACAAAATGGTTTTCCTTCTTATTTTTAACAGTAAAAATGGATTTTTATTTACCCTTTCCTGATGAACATTAGATTGCTTACTTTTAACTTTAGGAAAAGATTCTTTTGATTATTTTCCTCTAGCCTATAAATGAGTGGATTATACACATATTGCATCTAAATTAGTGGTATTAAATATAATAATCATATGTATTAAGTAACTATGTATCCCACCTATATATTTTAGCAGTGTTTCTTATGTGTAAAGAGGAACATTCAAAAGTAAAGATTTTTTCCTAGATTCTTGTGTATAATCTTGAACATTTTGGCCTTTTCCTTATCTGAAAATTTGTCAATCCATCATGGCTTGTTGCATATAGCCTAAAGGATAAAATTTCTTTCTGATTTCTTCAACAAATTCATTCCAAGTAGAAATCAAGTTACCTTTTTGAAGCTTAACTTCCTTCAACTTACTCTCCAACCAGATGAGAGTTATGCCTCGCATACGAAGAGTAGCCAAATGAATTTTTGATTCATCCCCTACAATATTTGGACCCTTCAATAAAATTCAATATGCTTGACTGAATTATCTAACTTTTCAGCATTAACTTCACCATTAAACATTGGTAATTCAAACTTAATATCTAATTTGAGTGAAGGGAGAGATTTCACATTTTTTTAACTGCCATCCGATGAAGAAGGTTTTTTGGTTTCCTTACCTTTCAATTCTTGTGAATCACCTTTCTAAATCTTGGATTTATTTTATTTATCATGGTATAGTTCCTCAACTATGCTTCTCATCTCCATGAAGGCTCGGCAAAAAGCTTGTTTGGATTCTATCTCTTCTTCGGCCATCCTTAAAGCATGCCTTGAGCCAATCTCTAGATTATACTCAATGATTTTTCCTTCACCATTTTTTGATTTAGACCTTGTCAACATACACTAGAAACCACTGTTAAATAACAACCACTCTAATACCAAAAATTTTATCTAAAAACTAAAAATGCAAGTGTAGTAAATTTGAATAACGCACTTTTGCATTTTAAAGATCTTTCTATTTCTCAAATTTTCCATTTAATTTTGCATAAAGAAATTAAAACCAAAATTAAAATGAAGATCAAAATTATAAAAAAGTAGAGAAAATTCAAAATAAATCACCAGCAAATTGATAATGGAGTTCAGCTTCAATAGCCTAAGTCTCTGGGTCCGTTCGAAGTGAGGACCATTTATATTAATTTTGTGAAACAAATAGCTTACAAAATCAATACAAGTCTTCAATTCACCTCCTCTAGTCTTTGCTTTCCTATAAAAATATCTCTCAAACCTAAAAATAAATGCCCAAGGCTGTACAAGGCTTAATTAATTATATAACCTTCTTAAAACTTTTACACAGTTGGCTACCTAATACCCTTCAAATAGAAATTCACTCCCTTTATAGCACTTCAAAGTCCATAGAGAAATCAGTCAAAGCTTATCAATTTTTCATAATAGGTACATGGTTCAAACCATTATCATTCTCTTTTGGTGCTTTGGGCTTATCTTTATCCCATATTGGTTACATGGAAAGCAGTTTCATTCTTTATTAAGGTTGGCGGCCTCCTTAACAAATGCCAACGTCTCTTTTGGGGGAGACTTTGGCACAAGACTTAGCTAAATGCCTAACTTATGCCACCATTATAGGTTTCCTTGGGTAGAATGTGGTCTTTGTGTGTCAAGGTGGATGGCATGGTAGATTTGGTTGATGGTTTGTGGCTCTGCCACATGTTGGTTTGAGGATCCTTATTATAAAGTGCAAAACAATTATCCCACATTGGTGGGGTTTCTATGAACTTTGTAACTTAAATACAATGTTGTAAATAATGATACATTTAATAATAATATGCTAAGGTACCCCTCTACAATAATGTGTTGACCCTCACTGAGGGCCCCCAACGAGCAAATAACGGGGCCCATGAAACCTCATATGATCACCTATCAAAGATCAAAGGCTAAAAACAAACACCAAACCAATTTTTTTGCACAAATTAATATTACCACATGTCAAATGGTTATTGGACCACTTGGAATATTTTAAAAATGCCACGTCACTTTTCAACACATTATTTACCTAGCGTAAGAATACTTTAGCAAGCTATATCTCGAGCATCCAGACTCTGTTTTATGTTCGAAAAGAAGCGTCAGAAAGCTCTAGACAAATTCTTCAATGTGCAAGTGGTTTGATAAAAAATTGAAGACTTTAAATAATGGAATGGTACATGGATCCACCCGGATCACACCTTGGCAAGTGGGGCTCCTTTGAGTTTTAAAAACCTATAGATGTTAATGAAGGATTTTAGTGCATAAATTGGCAAATTTAATCTTTTGAATAACCACACTCCATTAGTA
Source organism: Torreya grandis (assembly GCA_037957365.1). Lineage (NCBI taxonomy): Eukaryota > Viridiplantae > Streptophyta > Pinopsida > Cupressales > Taxaceae > Torreya > Torreya grandis. Next base: position 3,793,962 of record JARHVA010000812.1, on the reverse strand, counting down.
ATCTTCCCTTAAAATATTTTAGAGATCATGTCCTATGTATGGGATACTAGGAAAACACATTTATAATATTTTAAACACTTGAAAACCTTGTTATAAGATTTCAACAAGAAGCTTAGGTACTTTATTTTGTTCTTTTGGGGATTTGATCCCTGAATCAATCATTTGACCTTAGAACATGTTTTCCAACATCCATTTGTAAATATATATTATTAAATAGGTTTATAATTATACATAATACATTATTAACTCATGTATTAATTCCTCCATGTGCTTTATCACCCAAAAGGACTCCTCAGCTCCTTGTTAAGCCACTTGTAGGTGGTTATTTCACTATGCAGGCAATAAGCAGGATTGGTGGGCAGTGAGCATCACATTTGATATTAATGGGTTATAATTATAAATTAATTACTTTAAATAACCTCCTAAAACCTCAAATGTATTTAAACCACCACCAAGTATTTCATCATAGCATGATGTCATCACTATATACCTATGTGTGCACCTTGAAAGATATGCAAGCAGTGAATAATGAAATAACCCATGTACTAAGGAAACTACCTTAATATTCACTTGGTATATTCATAAATATATATAAATGGAATATTATTATGTTTTATATCTCCAAACATTCTCACACACTTCATTTCAATCTTTTAAACCTTTCAATCACCTGTAGGTGCATGTTTATGCTATGTGACTGTGTGTGTGACTAAGGTACCACCACAGTCCCTTATTATGACAATTGAAGGTTCATAGTTGATGTTCTTAATGTGATAGTATGTTATACATAATTTTACTTCCAATAAACCTCTATTAACATGCTAAATAGGTTATAAACATGTGCTTCAACATGGTTGCAAGTGAAATTAAGCAAAGAGTTGATTGTGAGGAATGACAAGACTAAAAGTTGCCAAAATCATGATATGATGAAACAAAACATGTAAATATGTGATGAAATTCAATTTATACCTATGGAAAACCATTTTATATTCACATGAGACCTCTGTATAAGACTAACATTTTCTAATAAAGAAGAAACTGACTGAAACTTCACAATGGTGACACCTTCCTACAACATGAGATAATTTACTCATAAAAACACCATTAAATATGAAACCAAGAATTAATATAATTTTATAATATATAAAACATCCTATATAGTTATCATCACCAACATTTTTGTAAGGACCTATCCAAAATAGAGAAAAACCTATTGGGTGCAAGAAATTGTGAGAAAACAAACATATTTATCTTGTAAAGAATGGTTCATAAAGCATGGTTAACCAATATTGGAACTATTATTATTTAAATTTATATATCTAAGTTTAATATCACCTCCCAAAATCATTTGACTTTTAACCTCTCCAACTATCTTTACCAAGCATAAACTTGTTGACCACTTCTATGTGTTTAGAAAAGCAAAAAAGAAGTAGAATGGTTTTATCTCAAAAATAGCTCTTCCAAAGCATGTAAATTAACTTTATAAATATTAAGATAAATTCAATTTCATTATCCCATGTTTTAACTTCCCTCATGGGCCGTATAAGTACCAAATTACCCTTTTCAATTGGTTTCTTGATCTTTAGTTAGATATCCTACAAGATTCAGATGGGTCTAACATTCCTGACAAATAATCTAACTTTTTGCATGTTTTAGAGTAACTAAGGACAATTTTCCACCTTGAAAACTATTCCACCTTCATTTATGACACCTAAAAGCCTTCTAAATGACTCAAAGTGATACACAGATTAATTAGACCATGATCAAGGCTAATATAGCATTAAATGACATCAAAATACCTGTAATACACCCTATGACATAATAATAGACCCCTAAAAAATATATATACTTTAAGTCCAATTTGGTCAACAAAGTGTGTTGAATTGGTCATCTAAGATAACATGTCGCTAACAGGCATAATGGTACAAATAGTGAGAAACCCAAATAGTAGTGAGAGTATGATTAGGGATGTGTTATCATGGAATAGGGATGAAAACAAGTTCATGTATATGTTTTTAAGGAATTTTAATACATGTTAATGTTTTTTATAATTTTTGGAGGCAAATTTTTATAGTGAAAAAGTTTCTCATAAGTTGACTTGTCTGGCTTAGATGAGATAGTGAGATACAAGGTTATGAGATTTGTTTGCAAAATAAATATTTACATTTTAAGATATTATATTTATATATAATAATGGAATAATTATCTCATAATATCATCCAAATTCATCATAATTACTTGTAATTTGTCACACAGATGTTGAAGGTCATGGTTACCATAACTGAGCTTTTAAGACAAACGGGCAGTTCTGGGTATGTAAGTTACAGCAATGAGTTTAAGGATATATGCTATTATTTTATTTATATAATTCATATGGTGTTATTTTTTTAAAATTTAAATTATTTATCATTCTTTTTTAAATATTAGAATTCAGAGAAAGTGGTTTAAATATTGAAGCCAAAATGGCTTGTCTGGGTCTGGTCTAACTATGTGAAGTGAGGTTAATAAATTGGTCTGAAAGACCAATATTTTACATTATACCTTATGAAATATATATATAATATTGGTAAATATGTTTCAAAATATATTTTTAAATTTTAAATGATCATGGGAAGTGTTTCTTTAGGTATTGAATATCAAATTATTCATGATTGGGTTTTAGAGTGTGTCAGTTCTTAGTGGGCTATTTGTAGAGAAGTGTTTGAGACTTTTTGCTCTAAGTAGTGAAATATAAAAAATATGGTGATGACCATAAGTTCATTTAGTTTCTATATATTTTATTTATTTCCATGGTTGTTTAACTTATTTATGTTTAATCTCCTGTAGTTTAAGACAGAGTTTTTGTAGGTTCACAGACCTAATTAGGAACAATACTAATGGCATGCTTTATTGAAGCTAAAAAGTGTCATGGACATAATATGAGATTATTATAAGTATAATTTAGTGTCATATTAATTTTTCCTACCATGTTCTAATTTTTTAATTGTTTCAAGTATATCAAAGTGTAACATGTGCTAATGAAAGCCTAATTATATTAGGTATCCTTAAGACCTAAAGAGAGGTTTTGGTCTCTAATGTTATGGATGACCTATGGTAATGATTTATTAATTTATGAAACATGTTTTAACACCTATTTTAATTATTATTAAATTTTCAAATTTAATATCCCCTATCAATATGTATATGATCAAGAGGCTTGTACATATACAAGGTAGTTTTAGGCCTATTTATGTGTGAATGTGAATGTGAATGCAAATGAAATAGAAAATTTTTATGTAGAAGGAGGTATTTTATACCTCCATAAGAGTGTATATTATTTTTCATGATGATATAATAGTGTGTTTTCATATGAATATCTAGGTCATATGACCTAATCAATTCAAGAAGAGGACTAGTTGAGGGAAGAAGCCTAGAAGACAATTTGAGAGGAGTGGAAGAGATGGAAGAGTTGAAGAAGGAGGTCATCATCTATTGTATGATAAAAAAGTTTTTATAAATGTGATAAAATGTTTTAGGTTGTTAATTTTGTGCTGATTTGCTTAGGGGGTTGATGCCTCCTTGCAATTTGGTGATTTCTAAAGCTTAGCTTAGTTGGTGCTTAGCTAGTTAGGGTTGGTGATCTGTGTGAAGTTGGTACTTAAATAAATTTAGATTTTGTCTTATATGAATGTATTTAATTTTAATATATTAATTTTTTTAATTCCCATTTATGGTTTCTAATATATCTGATATGTTCTTGTGTTTCATGCTTATGTGGATAAGTTTTTATGTTTTCTAGATTTATATGCTTTCTTGAATAGTTCATGATTGCTTAATTAAAATTGATAAGAAAGTTTTTGAATATAGATTCACCCCATCTCAATAATTTTTATTCCAGGACAACCCAATATTCATCATTATCCTCAATTAAAACATCTTCTTCAATCTCCTTTTGCACATGACCTTCAACCTTGCAAAGGCCTTCAAGGTCTTGGAGAAGTTCAATATGTTATTGCCAACATATTTTATTTATTTATATTCAATAACCACAAGCTATTAAAACTCATATTCTTGGTGATTAATCACTTGTTCAACTTCAAATTTCTTTCTCGAAGAGACTATAACTTCAAGGTTGGTTGCAACTTGCACAATTTTAGGTGGTATATGATCTTCTTTTTGAAACACTCCCTCGCCATGATTTATCTCTCCATGACACTCCTAGACCACTATGTGACCACAACAAAAAATATGAATTTACCTTAACTTCTTCAAACTAACCTTAAACAATGATAACAATGTTAAATGAATAATTACAGGGACCATATAAGCATGACATGAACACATGACAAGACCACATGAAATTTTAAAATATATAGGAGTTGACAAATTTGATTTGGCATAAAATTTTGTCAACATTAGGTAAATGGAACATTATGGGATAGGAATGGAAAGGTTTAACTTCAAGGCATGATAAAAGTGTTGTTCCTAATTTACCCATAGGAAGTTATAATTAGGAAATAATGACATAGTTTAATGGTACTAATTTGCCCAAAGGTAGTTATAAGTAGTAGCATAGGCTAAAACACTGATTTTCCCAAAGGTGGTTATAATTATTAAAACTCAAAATAAAATGAAATAATAAATGATGTAACTACCAAACCATTGTGATACTAGTCCAAGATACTGCATCTATCTAGAATAATGAATCAATTATTGAAACTTGATCTGAATCCTCTCATTGGAGTTCTAATGGAATAGAACCAAGGTCAAAGGAGTTGGGTAGGGAGGGTATTGAGATTTATGATTTTCATTAGCTCATCAATTTCATCCCCATATTATGTAGCAATCATGTATACTCTAGAGCAATACTTTATAATAATGATATATGGGCCTATCCAATTTGGTTGAAATCTCCTTTCATTTTCTTATCATTCAAGATGTTATTTTTGTTTTCTTTGAGAACAAGATCCCCAATCTCCAAATCTCTACATTTTACCCACCAATTATAATGGCCATAGAGTTATTTATGGTATGCTTGAAGGTTGTTGATAACAGCCATGTGTTTCTCATCAAGTAACTCTAGCTCTTGCAGGTGAGTGACTCAGTAATATGCATCATCCAAGACATGTTTTAGTGAGATATGTAAATAATTTAACTTTACCTCAATGGTAATAATGGCCCCAATGCCATAAAATATGGAATATGGAGTATATCTTATTGGGGTAGGGTAATTGGTGTGGTATGTCCAAAGGGCATGAAATATTTAGAGGTGCCAATCATGGCTAAAATCAATGATAATCTTATTAAAGATGTTGACATGGTTTTATTAGATGTTTTTTCTTGGCCATTACCTTATGGATAATATGCCATAAAAAAATGATGAGTGATATTGTACTCAACATAAAGCATTTTGACATCTTTATTCTTAAATGATCTCCCATTGTTAGATATAACGTTGGATTGGATACCATAGTAGCATATGAAATGGTTAAAGATAAACTTTGAAATTTGTTTTATAGTCATGTAATTGAGGGGTATAACTTTAACCACTTAGTAAAATATTTGATAGTGGTAAGGATGTGTTTATGGACATCATATGAGGTAGGGTTAATATTCCCAATGAGATCAAGTCCCCATATTGCAAATGACCATGGCGTAATTATTGGTTTTAGTGTTTTTTCTAAGTTATGAATAAAATTGGAATGTCATTGACATTTGTCACACCTTTTGACATAAGCATCTACATCTGCATCCATAGTTGTAAAAATAATAGCCATTACATAGGAGTTTTTATCTATGATGATCCTGTTAGTGTGGGATCCACATACTCCATGAACTTTTTTTAACACTAATTTTTCTTCTACTAAATTTAAACAATGAATAAAAGTTCTATCAAAGCTACAATAGTAAAGGGTTGGACCAAGTAAGGTATATTTTGAAGCTTTATTAGTAAAGGCCTTTAGTGATTTTCATGGTATGTCAGTTGGCATGATATGGTCATGAAGTTAAGTAAAAAGGTATGAATAAGGTATGAATACCATATAAAGTTCATACCAAAAATATCACAAATCATTATGATGGTTGAAGGTTCATGAGTAGGTACTAGAAGATTTTCAACAAGGAATTGATATTCTTTTGCCTTGTATGTGTGGTGGATTAAATATATAATGGTATCCATGGAATTCATTATATTTTTATTGGTCTTAAGAGTGTGTTTGAACTGTGTGTTGCCAATCTATCATTTAAGAGTGTCCACCATGGCCTTGTATATCACCATATTGTCATATTTAGTCTAAAAGTGGTATGTAACCTAATTAATGATTAACTAATAATCACCATAAACTTTTAGATGTTGAATATTCTATTATAATGCTTGAAAAATCCCTAAAATAATTGATTCATATTTGTCCATGTTGTTAGTACAAGGAAATTTGATAGAGAATGATTTAGGGATAAGATCCCCCTATGGTGTAATAAATAATAGGCCTAAACTTGATCCATGTGATGTGAATTATCTATCAAAATATATCTTCCATTGTTAATCCTCAGGAGGTATTTCAATGATTGTCATGATGGAATCGTCTAGGAATTGAAAAGTGATAGGTTTAGAATCTGCAAGTGGAGATTCAATAAGTTGATCTACAAGCACTTGTCCCTTTATGACTTTGTGGTTGATGTATTATATCTCAAAATATCTCAAAATCATGATCCAATTGGCCATACATCCTTGTAAAGCTATTTTGAATAGTATATACTTGAGCAAATATACTTTGGAAATAACTATGGTCTTATTGTTAAGCATGTAATGCCATAGCTTCTATATTGTAAAGACCATAGCTGGACAATATTTTTCTATGGGCATATAGTTACATTCATACATGACCAATGTATGGATTAAATAGTACACAACGTGTTCTTTTTCATTTTCATCATGCTAGGCTAGAAGTGCCCTCAAGGCTTTCTTGGTTACAGACAATTACAATAGGAATGAATTTATTGTCATTGATGGTAATAAGATAGGTGGATTGGAAATATATTCCTTTATGTGTTGAAAGTATTTCTATAATTCTTCACCCTAATTAGATGTAACACCCTTATTTAATAATTTTTTAAATTTTAGACATCTAAAAATGGCCACCAATGGCTTCATACTGAATGTCAGACTGATTCTTACCAATCAATACAAATTAATCCTAAAAATCACTAAACATCCCAAATTTGATTATCCATGGGGCATATGGACATAAAATCAAATCTTGAAAATGCTAAACACTTAAACAAAATTAATTAATATTATAAACCTAATTAAAATCCTAGTTTAATTATCCATGAGAAATTAATGAAATTCTAAAAATAAAATTCAAAAATCAAGAATATCCTAGGTTTTCATAATTACCTTTTATGAGTTGTCAAGCCTTTACAAATATCTTAAAATATCTCACCCATGCCTATTTAATGCAAACCATGATATTTTGACACATTTTAACTCTAGTGGGTTTAATTGACTCCCTTAGGTTAGGTTTGAACCCATTCCATTTTTAAACTACATTCTAACTCACCTTGAGTTAGTCATGGAAGGTCTCAATTTTTATTTTCTAAAAGCAATGAAAGATTCCATGTACCCCAGAAAAAGAGAGCAAAAGCCACCACATGTCACAATCTAAATTATCTTCATTTTTGCTTCACTGATATAGCAAAAACTGTGGTGGGTCTCAAGTGTTTTTTTTGAAGCAAGCAAAAGCCGCCATGTGTCATTATCTATGTAAATATGAAATGAGACCCATTTGTTTCTATGGTATAAATAGATTAAAGTAGATACTGCCATGTATCATCTTCCATGGGTTTCTAAAAAGGTAGCTAAAAGAAGCGGAGACTACCATGTAACCCCTAATAAGTAAAGTAGAGATTGCCATGTGTCCTTTAATGAAGCAATGGAGATTGACACCTATCCCTATGTACCTTTTAAAGTTACTCAAGTAAGAAATGTTGTGGGTCTTATTTTCTTTTAAGCTATTGAAGTTTTGAGGAAGTGGATTGTGACAAGTGTCAAAGGTAGAACACTCTTGAGCAAAGACACAAAAGAGTATAAGTTACATGGAAAGTGTCACGTGTCTTCAATAGGTTCTACAAAACACACCAAGTGTCATCTTCTAGTGTCTCCTAAAGTAATAAGAAGGTTTTCAATAAATTAGCTAAGCGTTACCTAGTGTTTAAGAGAAGGGAGCATCCTACAATCTATTTTAGCCAATGAACTGCCAGAAGACAAAGCATTTCAAAATCTATAAAACATCTTCTGTTAGACACTTCCAGTTCGGTTAGATTTCAGTTGGGCCATTAGATTGGGAACAAATAGACAATCCAAAGTGAATCCAAGGCTATAAATAAGGGTGTAGAGATCACCAGAAGGGGGAGGAGATACCAGAGAGAATTTTGAGAGAGAATTATTATAAAGAGTTTAGACTTTCTAGAGCTATGAATAGGAATGTCATTTGCCATTGTCTTATTTTCTTGAGTTGAAAATTTTATATATCTGTGAATGTTTTTATGCCTCTTATGTGACTAGAAAATTCAAATAAGAAGATTGAACCCTGTGCCTTTGTTGACATTTTCTATATCACTACAAAAGTAGTCTATGATGTAAGCCTATGTTCTATTGTTTCCATCTTTTACATTGATCATGCACTTGTTTGCTCTTAAATGTAAATGAATCTTACATATAATCTCACTGTGCTCAGGATTAAGGTTGAATTACATTTAAGCGCATCACCATAGATTAAGATTTTCTTTCCTGCATTTATGTTTTTGGTAAAATTCCTATCTCTTTTCCCAGTATACACTTAATATAGAGAAGAACCAGCATCTTAAAAATATGGAGGTTGTTTCAAGTCACAAGTCCCACATCTTGAAACTTCCCATTGTTGGTGTTTAGAACAAGCATAATTTTAAATCATCAACAGTTTTTGGCACACCTGGTGGGACCAATCTTGAAGTTTCTTTCAAGATCATATGAACCAAAGAGCTACAAGGAGTCATAGTTGTGGACCAGTAACCAGATCACAATATGCTACAAATCCAAACATTCTTTTGCCACCTTTCTTAACTAGTCCAAGAAGAAGAGTCAACCAATTTGTACCAATACCAAGAGCAAATATGGGAGCCCCTATACCCACAATAAATTATGAAAGCTATAACACTGGTAGTTCCTTGATTTTCTAAATACCACTAGCCACTTGGGACCCTATCCCAATGAATGCCCTAAAAGCTTTGCCCAAATTTAGTGGGTAAGACTTTAAAACACCTGAGGAACATCTTTAGGATGTATCAGATGTCTGTGCTATACATGTTGTCACACAACAAAATGTGGCCATAAGATTATTAGCAGCTTATTTTAAAGGGAAGGCTCTAGAATGGTATTGGTCTTTGACCCCAAATACCATATCTACATGGGATCAGTTCGGAGATCTTTTCTTTAAAATATTTGAAGAGAAGGGTGATAAGTCTTCTTTGTTATAGCAATTAATTACCATTCAAAGGGCACCACAAGAAGCCATGACTAACTTCAATTCTAGATTTCAAAAGACTTGGGAAAGAATCCCTCCTATAGCTAGACCATTCCCAGGTATGGCTATAGTATTTTATCTTAAGGCTTTGAATTTAGATATATCTATTACGATTCAGTCACTTGGAGGACACACTTTGCCTGAGGCTTATGACTATGTGGTTAGAGCTGAGAATAATTTGATAGATGTTGGAAAGTTACCCCCAAGGCCTCCCATGCCCATGTTCCCAAAAATTTCCTTACCATTACCTCAAGAAGCCCCTAAATCTATAGCTACACCTATGTCTATGTACACCTATCCTCAACTATATGCTAAAGAAATTGTCCCCACTCAGTCATCTAAGCTAGATGATATCAAGAATATCCTAAGGACATTTTCTAATGAGCTGATCAATATAAAAAGATAGCAGAATAATTTCCCTAAGCCTCCATATCAAGGCTATCAAGGAAATAGATTTCATCTCAGCCAAACCAATATCAGGTTCCTCCAAGGCAAACTAACCATCAGCCAGCAAACCAATTAGTTGCAGTCCCCACACCCTCATAGACTATTCCTCCCAATTCAAATAGGGAGAATGTTCTAGGGAAAAATAATTATGTGGATAACACTAATGCCTAGTGTTTCCCTTGCAATAATGCTCATACACCTAGAGATTGTCCTATGGGTAATCTACAACAAAAGGTGGCAGAGCAAAGAAGAATGGATGGTCATTTTTCAAGTTCCAGTGACAATCAAGCCTACCAGTCTTCTAGTATGCATAATTTAATCTTAGTGGCTCAGATGTAAGGGATATCCTTGCAACAAGAGGAAGAAATAGCCCCAGAACATGATTTTTTCTCATGGGTTGAAGATGAAGAATCAGTTTTCTTGAACGAAACATCTACCTCTAAAAAACTAGTGGTGCAATCTGATTATTACACTAGATCAAAGAGAAGGATGGTGGAACAGCCTAAGGTTATAAATAGTCAAGTCATGGAGAATTCTCCATTTCAAGGACAAATAAACATAGCTATCAGACAAGAAGTGCCTCAGCTGATGTAGAATCAAAGGATTCCTGCACAAATTCAAGAAAAAACAAGATATCCTTATTTTTAAAGAACTCAGACTTTGGGACCAATAAATGTGGTGGATTAATTAAAGAAGACTCTAGCACAAGTATTAATATGGGATATATTGGTTATTCCTAAACAAAATACACTACTACAAGAAGCTCTACAAGGTTAAGCAGTGCCTAAAGGTACTGTTATCAAAGAAGGACCTGCTAAAAAAGAAAAGCTCAAAGATACAGATCATCTGCAAACAACATCCCTAGTGAATAATATAGCAGATGTAAGCAAATCCAAACTAGATCCCTTCTACTTAACTTTGATAGTGGGTAAGAAATTGATGCATAATGCAATGATTGATTTAGGTGCTAGTACTATAGTAATGCCCAAGCAAATAGCAGATGCTTTAGAAATTAAGTATGAACCACTCATTAAAGGAGTCATACAGCTAGATGGCAAAGAAGTACAAACAATAGGGAGAATTAAACAACTCTAATTACAATTATATGCTTGTCCCAATATAATTGTAAATCAAGATGTAGTAGTGATAGATATACCTCTTATTTTTTGCTTATGTTTATCAAGAGACTTTACAACCAAGATAGGAGGATATATGTCCCTTGATTGGTCTCACCTCATTTTAAGAACTAAATATGGTTCAAAGATGAAGATATTATTTGAGCCATTATATAAGGATCATATCACCAATGAACCAAATACAAATTAAGAGGCAGCCCATGCTATGATGAATAAATAAGAAAGGGTTTTTGTCAAGGAGTTAGGTGAATGGACTGGATATAATCATGAAGAAGAAAATGATCATTTATTAGCTGTGATGCAAATTGACCCATATGGAAATTATGATTCTATTGGTCTAGGCACTTACGTTATACTTGATGAATATCATAAAATCCCAAATGTTCTAGAAGAATAAAAGTTAAAAGACACCTCTTCTATCAATCCTCAGGTCTCTCAACATGAATTCAACATTCTAAGTGAGAAGTCACAAGTGTATGCCTTAATCTCTGATGAAGAAGAAATAATTTTTGACTTTCTTCTTACTTTGCAAGATCATGAGGAAGAGCATGAAAATTTATTTAATCATGATTTAAATGAATTGTTTGAAATCATTGGATCAAGTTATACTATTTTTTAGGGAAGCTGTGAGCTAGTTGTAGAGGAAAAAGATAGCATTGAGACTCAATTACATATGCAAAATTATTGCACTCTTTCAAAATTATCCTTTCAAGAGGTTGGTAATTTTGAAGTCATGAAAGAGGATGATCATGCAATAGAATTGGAGTTTGAAGCAGAATGAGTTAAGTCAATAAATGATATATGTCAAAAGGCTTCTGTTGATGAGCAAATAGTCATTAACTTCTTCATAAGACATACCAATATCAAGAGCCACCATTCGATGATCTTCCAAGAACAAGAAGAGTCTATATATGTTGGAAGCAAGTTCGACTCAGACTCACCCAAATGCAGGCCAAAAACCATGGCATACAAAGAAAGCAAGTCATCAGAGCTATATCAAATTCAAACACTTGCCCAGCAATATAAGTTGGCTTGTCATGAAAGAGATTTTAGAAATTATTTTGATCCAGGAGGGAGATAAAGATACTATGTATTATAGTTAGATAGTTTCCCCTTTCCATATTGCTTTTGTTTTCCCACTTTTATTTTAAATAAGTGTTCTTTGAACATGTAGTCGTCAGCTCAAAATTTTCCAATACATTGAATGTCTCCCAAATCTTTAGAAATCCCCAAGGTGCCTTGTGCTGCCACTTGCATAACGTGTCTATCTCATTGTTCCATAAAGATTGAGTAGGATCTGCTAATGGTTATCTAATTTTAATGCCATTTCAAGACTTGATAAGTCAATAAATACCTCTTAGCAAGATTTAAAGCTTACAAGTTCTCAAACATTCCTGCATCTGCAAAAATATCTTGCTACTTGCATTTTTAGTGCTTAGTAAACTTGCTTCTGTGAAAGTGTTTCTATTTTGCAAAAGTTCATACGAATTATCACAGAAAAGACATAGAGATGGAGGGGGCACAATCTTCACAAGGAGCTGGGATGTATGAATCCCTTGATAAGTTTCTTGCAAGTAAGTCGTATGCTTCAGCTCTCATGTAGCCATTGAAGACCTATTCACAAACTAAGTTTCCTGAAGTTGGTCAAGCAAGTGCTCCAATGAAAACAAAATATTATGCAGATGGCATCATGGACCCAATTATTTAAAGAGCTAGTAGTAAAACTCTTAGAGAAGGGGCACATCAAAGGTGTCTACAGAGGGCCAGAGTAGGGCAATATGAAACATTTTCCATGAGGATATGGACTTCACAGCTGGCACAATTCATTGTCTCAGTTGTGCATCCATGCCCTGACCTAGTCAAATTATGTGTAGACTTGTTCCATGCACCCTCATGCACCATTCAATGAGGTCCATTCACAGTGCAAATCACACTATAAGCTATCAGGGATATGTTAGCCCTATATCCTGATAGTATAGCTATGTTTCCCACTATTGCTAAAATGCAACGAACATGGACAAACATCAATACCCAGTCAAGGTTCTTGAGATCCAAATTACAAATGGGTGATGATGACACTACAGTGCCCACACTTCTTGCAATAAGAGCCCAATTTGCACAGGCTAGCCAAGATGAATTGTCTATGATGGCTTTCATCTTTGGCATGAAATATGATATGGCAATTTTTGAAAAACAAATGGCTATCCTCTTTAGGCTGAAGACCATTGACAAAATGTAGGAGTATCGGCTCAACTTTTCTAAACAAATTACTTTCTCAATGGTAGAACAACTAGCCCATTTCAAATCAAAAGGAGTGTTTAGGTATTCTTCCTATTTGTTCCACCTCATGCTTTTTCATAACTCTAACCTCTTTGCCCAACATATGTATCTTAATATGTATGACCCAGATTTTGATCTCCAAAGGATCATTCCTGTGTCTACATGGACACACATTTTGTCAAAGACTAGTGACCCATATGAATTCTAGGAATTATTTGTCACCCTTGCTTTTTACCACCTCAGCCCCGAACAAGTTATGAATAGATTATTCCCAATTGTTTCAAATCTTTTGGCCAATTGCCCAGTTCCTTATGATTTCTATTTTGGATCCCACCATATCATTATAAGAGTCCATAGTTTTTGTGGGGAACCAATATTGCTACCTAAGATTTTGACTCTTAAGTTAGCATTCCTAGAGGTCACCAGGCAGGTATCCATAGTTGATAATGAATTTGGTTTTGGGAAGAGGAAAAGGAAAATGTATGATCTCCCATGGATGACAACTGGTTTTGGAAACTAGAGACATTGAAGTTGTGTTGCTCAGAAAGCTAGCCTTTCTGGGTTTCCTTTAAATAGAGGAAAAATGGGTTTATGACCCAAATGGTTTCATAGCTTCTTGGATAAGAACTAATAGAGTCACAAATAGAATCATACATGAGGGCCTCCCTTTTGGAAAACTAGGAAAAATCCTAGGGAAGACACTCCTAGATTTTATGTTGAGTTAACAGACTTGCCCCTTCCACAAAATAGACCTCGGGAAACATTCTATGTTAAGCAGAGGGATTATGATCCTAAAGTCAAAATGACTTCTGGCTTAAGGAGGACATTAAATAATAAAGATTGGGATACTAAGAAAATAGAGGCCTATTGGAAATATAGGTATGAAATTTTGTCAAACAACCCATTCTTTCAAAAATGTAGACACAAATGAGAGATGGGAAGAACTATGGGATCAGTGCCATCTCTCCCCTATATCTAGCTTAGAGACATGTAATTTGCCGACACCAGGTGAAGACCAAGAAGCTAGGGCTAGGTCAAGCCAAGATTCACAAGCCTCAGAGAAAGCTATAGTTGCAGTAATTATATCAGCAAAAGAGTGTGGTGTTTATACCACCACAAGCTTCCTCATCAGTAGTGGTTATAGATATTCCCAGTTCTCCACAAGAAGTAGATGTGGAAGGAAAAAGGATGTAGCCAGAAGAAGAGACACCCAAGAAATGAAAGAGGCTACAATTTCAATTTGATTTAGAAGAGGAGATGGACACCCCACAGTGCCAATTATAGGGTAATGTAATTTCTCTTCAGGTAAGTATTATTCCTCCCTCTCCTTCTCAGTCTATTTCTTCTCTTGTTGGCATGATGATTTCATCTAGCTAGATGACATCTCCTACTACTTCTACCATTCCCATTTCTCACTTTGCCCCATTTGTGCCACCTCAGACTTTAACATTACCTCATTTCTCCCCCTCTATTCCCAAGAAACTTTTCCCTTAGATTTCCCATAGCCAATAATTGGCTATTCAATATGATTTACCACAAGGACATCCTTTTGTGGGTGGGCACATTACCTCTCTTTCTACCTTCCCGACCCAAGCAGATATTGCTAAGAAGGCAAGGGAAGCTTGAAGAGAGAAAAAGAAGATCAAGGAAAATAAAGCATTAGCTACACCCCATCTGCGGTCATAATTTGACCCCATCTAGCAGTAATTGATGGTGACTCATTTGTCACCAAATATAATAAAGCCAATTGAGAAGATGCAGTCAGAGGATTACATGATGAATGTAGTGGCCATCAACATGTCCTTCTTTAGGCCACAGGGTAAAATTGAGCTATTGACTGAATCCACTTCTATAATTATTGAAGACTACTTGAAGATATCAACGAGGCTACAGAAGATGGAAGTCGATCTAGCCAAGGAAAAGGCAAACTGTAACAGTTTGACCTCAGAGATCAATAGAAAAGACAATGAAATAGAGAACCTGAATAAATAGTTTCAAGATATTGTTTCTCTTTAGACTCACCGAGTAGTTCAGGCCCAAAATGATTCTTTAAAAATAGGGCCCACATAGGTAAAAGATGTGGTGACAACCCTAAGGCACAAAAAGGAAACATTGTAAGGAAAATGTGAGGAACACTTGTTGCAGGTTACCTAATTATAATAAAATATACTAGCTGAATAGAATAATACTATGGCTATACAAGTCTAATTTCAAGTAGAGCAATAGAGAGCACACAATTAACACTAGAGTTGGCCAATAGGCCAAGGAATGTCAGAGTATTAAGTCTGGTAAAGGAGCTATATGAATCTATGTGGAAGAGAATCTCTTCATAGATTATTTAGCTCAGGCCTTCTCTCACCTTCCTGTTAAATGCATATAAATTGTGCAAAAAGGTGGAGATTTCAATTATAAACACTCTGGCTATAGTCTTTAGGAGAGTAATGGACTCAAAAACATTACTACAAAAGTTTTATGATGCAATGGATGCAGCATTGTCAGTAGTAGGAATCAATGATAGAATGGTCACTACCAAGTGAGTAAATAAGGTTCTCAGTTGTAATTTCATAGCCATCAATTGAAGAGAGCTTCTAGATGTCATGAAGGAAGGAATCAATGAAATGAAATAGCATGTTGAAGATCTAGTACAATGAGGTCTTCCTTCTCCATTTCTTGATGATAACACCGTGTTGATGGTAGATGAAATTGAACCTTTGTTGTTGGCCAAATAGAATGATCAGATAGTTTTCTAGGATCTAAGTGTTAAGGTGTGGAGCCTAAAAGCTTCACATATGAGTGCATTTAACAGTTTTGGGTCTACACAGTCACCAACATCGGTCAAGAGTGACCGATGTCGGTCAGGTGCAGTTGAAGAGATGTCGGCGTCAGTAGTGGATCGACCGACGATGATCATAGGCAAGCAGGTAGGAACCGGCATCGGTTACCTGTGCGTCCAGAATGCTATTTCCGAGGATAGAACCAAGTGTTTGCATGATGAGTTTAAGTTGTAGTCTTAAGTTCACGTCTCTATTATTAGTAAGATTATTTTTAGAGCCCTTGTTCAGGAGGCTTAACTATTGGTTGTAAGTGCATGCTCAAGTCTCCTAATTCTATATGTAGAATTAGATCTTCTTAGCTTATTGTAGAATTGGTATGTTGAAGAAAAGTATAGAATTGAATCAATCCAGGTTTGTTGGAGTTGATTGTTCTTGAGAGAGAGAGCTCTTGAGGGATAGAGATCTAGTGAGAGATATATACATCTGAGAGAGGTGTGGAAGAAATAAGTTTCTTCAATTGTATTCCTTTTGTAAAGAGTTTAATACAAGTTTTCAGGGTGGTTTCTTGTATCTCTTGTTCTTGCTATTTATCATTCTAGTTACTTGTCTATCTGATTTAATTCTGCATTTATTGCTTTCATAAGTGTAATCTATTGTTGGTTGATCCTCAACACTAAGGGATGATTCATCAGTCCCTAAATTAGAAGCTATCTTGGTTCCTATTTCCTAGCTCGAATTCAAATTAAAGGCTATGGTTCAAATTTTGCAAAATTTTTCACATAAGGATATTATTAACCATGATTTAGCCTTCAATGAATTGTAGAATAAGCAAGGGTTATCTGATGATGAGTGGTCCACTTACCAGATAGCATTATTGAAGCTGTGATTTTGAAATTTTGATCTAGTAGGAGTTGTGGTTTCTTTTTGAGCAGGCTCAAAAGTCCTTGGGGTTTCCAATAACTGTAGAGTAAATATTTACTCTATGTTTCATTCTATTTTTTAGTTGTGTGCCACAAAATTTTGTCCTCGAATACTTTGGTCTGAGATGGTAGAGTTTTGAAACAAATCATGATATCTATTTTCCTTTTGATTCATTTTTTGTCTAAGTGTCAAAATCAAGTGGAAGCTGATAAGTGTCATCATCTGAGGCATCCTTTCTCAAGTGGAAACTACCAAGTGTCATCATCTAAGGCACCTTTCATATTTTATAAGAGTTGGTCAGAATGTGCCATGTATCTCATAGCAACTAAGTGAAACGCACCAAGTGTTAGCATCCTAGTTTCATATCGTCACCCGTGTTTCATCTCTTTTCAGCAAAAGTTATTAACAAGCTAAGTATCAGGATCAAGTGGAAAGTGCCAAGTGGCAATTATGGAAGGTCTCAATTTTACTTTTCTGAAAGTGATAGAAGATGCCACATACCCCAACAAAAGAGATCAAAAGCCACCACATGTCATGATCTGAATTATCTTCATTTTTGCTTCATTGATATAACAAAAACCATGGTGGGTCTTAAATGTTGTTTTTGAAGCAAGCAAAAGCTGTCAGGTGTCACTGTCTATGTAAATATGAAATGAGACCCATTTGTTTCTATAGTATAAATAGAGTAAACCGAAGACTGCCACATGTCATCTTTCGTAAGTTTCTAAAAAGGTAGCTAAAAGAAGTGGAGACTACCACGTAACCCCAGATAAGTAAATTAGAGATTTCCATGTGTCCTTTAATGAAGCAGCAAAGATTAACACCTGTCCTTGTCTCCCTTTTAAAGTTACTCAGGTAAGAAATGCTATGGGTCATTTTTTTTCTTTTAAGCTATTGAAGTTTTGAGGAAGTGGATTACAACAACTGTCAAAGGTGTAACACTCTTAAACAAAGACACAAAAGAGTATAAGTTACATAAAAAGTGCCACGTGTCTTCGATAGGTGCTGCAGAACATGCCAAGTGTCATCCTCTGGTGTCTCCTAAATTAATAAGAAGGTTTTCAAGAAATTGGCTAAGTGTTACCTAGCGTTTAAGAGAAGGGAGCGTCCTACAATCTGTTTTAGCCAATGAACTGCCAGAAGATAAACCATTTCAGAATCTATAAAATATCTTTTGTTAGACAATTCTAGTTTGGTTAGATTTCAGTTGGGCCATTAGATTGGGAACAAATATACAATCTAGAGTGAATCTAAGGCTATAAATAAGGGTGTAGAGATCACCAGAAGGGGGAGGAGATACCAAAGAGAATTTTGAGAGAGAATTACTATAAAGAGTTTAGACTTTCTAGCGCTGTGAATAGGAATGTCATTTGCCTTTGTCTCATTTTCTTGAGTTGAAAATTTTATATAATTGTGCATGTTTCTATGCCTCTTATGTGACTAGAAAATTCAAATAAGAAGATTGAACCCTATGCCTTTGTTGACATTTTATGTATCACTACAAAATTAGTCTATGTTGTGAGCCTCTATTTCTATTGTTTCCATCTTTTACATTGATCATGCACTTGTTTTCTCTTAAATGTAAATGAATCTTACATATAGTCTCACTGTGCTCATGATTAAGGTCAAATTACATTCAAGCACATCGCCATAGATTAATATTTTCTTTCTTCCATTTATGTTTTTGTTAAAATTCCTATCCCTTTTCCCAGTATACACTTAATATAGAGAAGAACCAGCTTCTTAAAAATCTGGAGGTTGTTTCAAGTCGCAAGTCCCACATCTTGAAACTTCCCATTGTTGGTGTTTAGATCAAGCACAATTTTAAATCATCAACAGTATCTACTATCCAAAATAACTTTACAAGGCCACATGGCCAAGTAGATCATGATTATGAGTGAGTTTGAGATATAATACATCAACCATAAAGCTATAAAGGGATAAGTGATTATAGATCAACTTATTAAAGCTCCCCTTATAAATACCAAACCTCTCACTTTTCAATTCCTAGATGAATCCATCATGACCATTACTAAAATACCTCTTAAAGAGTAGAAATGGAAGTTGTATTTTGATGGATCATTCACAACACATGGATCAGGGGTAAGCCTATTTTTTACTTGGTCCAACCCTTTACCTCTATAGCTTTGATAGAACTCTACTTCATTACTTAGATTTGATAGAAGAAACATTAGCATTATGATAAGTTCATGAAGGAGTATGTGGATCCCAAACCATCAATTCCATCCTAAACCAAAAACTCCTACATACTAGATATTATTTGCCAACTATATATGTAGATATAGATACTTATGTCAAAATGTGTGATAAATGTCAATGGTATCGCAATTTGATTCATGCCCCAGCCAAAACACTAAAACTAATTCTTACACCATGGCCATTGTAACATGGAGACTTGATCTCATTAGTAATATTAACCCTACCTCATTTGATACCCATAAAAACATCCTTATCACTACCAAATATTTTATTAAATGGCTTGAATATATACCCCTCACTTATTTTATTGGAAAAGAAATTTCCAAGTTCATCTTTAACCATCTCATATGCCACTATAATATCCCATCTAACATTACATCTAATAATGCACGATCATTTAAGAATAAGGATGTCAAAATATTTGTGTCGAGTATTACATTACTCAACATTTTTTTATGTCATATTACCCATAAGGTAATGACAAAGAAGAAGTATCAAATAAAACCATTGTCAAAATCTTTAAAAAAATTGTCAATGATGTTGCCATGATTAACACCTCCAAATATTTTGTGCCCTCTATGCATATTGCACCAATTACTATACCCAAATAATACCACTCTATATTCCCTCATTTATGGCACTGAGGCCATTATTCCCATGGAGGTTGAGTTACCTTCATTGTGTATCTCACTAAAAAAATGTCTTAGATGATGAAGATTACTAAATAACTTGTCTGCAAGAGATAGAGTTACTTGATGAGAAATGCATGGCCACAATCAAAAGCCTTCAAGCATACAAAAACTAAATCCATGTCCATTAAAATTAGTGGCTAAACATAGAGATTTCAAGCTTATGGATCTTGTTCTCAAATAAAACTAAAATAACACCATGGCCAAGAATAAGAAGAAAAGAAATTTCAAACCCAATTGGATAGGCCAATATATAACTATTTCAAATTATGGCTCTAAATCATACATGATCACTAAAATAGATGGGGATGAACTTGATGAGCCAATGAACATCATACATCTGAAGCATTACTTCACTTGAGAGACCTGAAGTATTGTCTATGAGGCTTGTTTACATTGTACCATATTACTATCTTTTTTGTACCATACCATATATCATTATACCATTACTTCACTTGAGAGACCTGAAGTATTGTCTATGAGGCTCATTTATATTGTACCATATTATGATCTTATTTATAACATACCCTATACCATTATACCATGCCTTTACTATAGACCAGAGTTATTTTTACCCTTCCTACCTAGCCCTTTTAACTTTGGTTTCATTCCATTGGTTTTTAAGCCACCTTCAATGAAAGGATTTAGATCAAGTTTCAACAATCAATTCAGTATTCTAGATAGAGGTAGTATCTTGGACAAATTTCATAGTGGTTTGGTAGTTACATCCTTCATTTCTTGTTTTATTTTATTTTGAGTGTTACTAATTATAACTATTTTTGGTCAAATCAATGTTTTACTCTATGCTATTAATTATAACCACCTTTGGGAAAGTTAGTATCCTTGACCTATGTCGTTGTTTCCAAATTTTAACTACCTATGAACAAATTAGGAACAACACCTTTATCATGATTTGAATTCCCACCTTGTCATTCTTATTCCGTACTATGCCATTTGCCTACTTTGAGAAATTATTGTTACCTAGTTAGATTCATCCACTGTAAGGTAGAATTATAGTGACTTGAGGTCCCATCTTGGGAATATATAGGTAGCAATCTATTCATGTTGAGGTCAACTCAATCACCCCTTCACCATGCTCTCACCATTTTTGTGATCAATTCCAAGTTTAAATGCTCTTTCTAATTTATAAGTTAGACTATTTAGTATCTTTTCATGATCAAATCGAGTTGAGATACATAGAAAATTCTAAAAACATTTTTAAATGATGTATAAAATCCTAAAAATCACCAAATTGACAACTTCTTTTCCTTAAATATCTTAGGAACTCTAACTATTTGATAAGTAACCCCTTGTCATTTAGTTTCCCCATTCTTATTTAGCCTTAGCCTTATGCTCTCATTATTTTGTGAGTATTCACCATTTCTCATGCTCTCATCATTTTGTGAGCCCATTCCCATTTTCTTCTTCTACAACATAATCATGTTTTTCTAAATCATCAATTTTATTCTATCCCATATCCTGGGAGAACTACATTTTTCCTAAATTTTATGTTGGACCTTATGTCCATGAAACTATGTAGGTAGCATCCATTTGCCTATTACATCTAGAGTAATCTTAGTAATCTTTGTTTATTAATGTTTTTATCTTCCTATTTATTTACTTTTTTTAGGTTTTTATTTGTCTATTTTTTTATTTCATTTTTGTGCCTTGACTTTATATATCTACATTTATTGAGTGATTCCTTGTGCATTAAACTTAATTCTATCCATATTCATACTTTAACATTATCATCATGGTTTTTATCATTGGTGCATTATTTTTTATTATTTATTGGATCATGTGCTAGTCTTTATGCATATTTTCACTATGTTATCATGGTGTTTTTTGTGAACATAGGATTGCAATAGAGGGAGATTAGTATTGTGTTATTGAATAAAATAAATAAATCAAAAACACACTAAACTAACACCCTAAGAATATCTCAAAGGAGGAACTTAGTTAACAAAATAAAAATGGAAAACACAACTAAAATATGAAATAAAGACCTTCTTTCACCTTCCTTAGATGCTACAAAAAAAATTTGTAGTGGCTTGCTCATTTTGTGCTCATGAAGTCTACATTAATGAAGTATGGCTACCTCCATCTCTCCTTGGCACCTTGTTTGGCTTTGACTTGGCTTGGTCTAGCTCAAAATTTTGGAATTATAACACTAAGATGAAATTATTTTGAATGTATTTGAGTATTATAATTTTGGCATAAATTATCTTAAAAATTAATAGGCAAATCCTCCTATTTATATCTTTTTGAAATGGTTTAGGATTAACCATGATTGTCCATCTCAATATTGAGATGTGTGGCCATGAATTAATCCAAATTATGTAATTAAATTCATAAATATCCCTCATAAATATTTAGAAATAAGGGGAATTTAATAGGAATGAGAGGCATTTATGAGGCATGAGAGGGTCTTAATGAGTCATGGGGTGGCTTGATGAGATATTTTATGCATTTATGGCCTAGGGATGTCTTTCTAAGAAATGATGTCATTTGATGATGTAGATATTCAATATATATTTCTAAAAATAATTATTCAAAAATTTCCATAGAAAATTAACTTAATATCTTGATTTGGTTTAATTATCCTTAAACATGATTAGTCAACTTTGATGCAAAACCTTGGCAATTTGTGGACAAATTAATCAAATTGGTCAAAATTTCATATTATTGGCTTAAACTTTTACTAGATTGAAATTGGAAGTTGATGTTAGATAAATTTGAACCATATTCCCATTTAGGATGTTTCCAACACAAAATAACAAAGGCACGTGTCTCATGTAAAAAATTTGATAGAAAAGAGCAATCCAAAGCACCCAGGTACGAAAATATCATTTTGACTCAAAATGATTTGATCAAAGTTAGTTGCTTAATAAATTTCATTGCCCCATTTAATGATAACCTATAAAAAATAGAATTTGAATATAAAAATTTTAACTCTTTTAATGCATTTTAGTGTTTTTAATCCAATTTGTGTACTTCAATATAAATTGGTCAAAATTTTGGCTGAAGGTTATCCATGGCTAATTTTAGGTTTCTATAGTTTGCCCCTATTTGGGAAGGTGTTTCAATCCATAAACATATTAATGTCTTCTAAAAGAATTAAAAGGTCATGTATGCCTATAACTACAACAATGATTACCTAACTATATGATGACCCCTCGAGGGAATGGTTGGCACAAGTAGGCTAGTCCCTCAAAAAGAAGGAAGCAAAATGAGGGGACCAAAGAGAGGAAGATGATGGGATGAAAACAAAATGAGTTTAAAAAAGTAGTCAAAATAATTATAATTAAAGTGGGATGGTGTACAATGGTTTTCCCAAAGGTGGTTATAAGCATTGTACCCCAATAATGGCAACATGGTATGATAACACAATGATTTACCCAAAGGAATTTATAATCATTGAGAAGATAGAGTTATCCCAGTTAGGATAGATAAACAAGATAACAACATGCCCTTAATTGGGCATATAAAAAGGAAATTTGGTGAGAAATAATGATTTACCCAAAGGTGGTTATAATCATTGAGAAATATAGGTGGGACAGTGTGTAATGATTTTCCCATAGACAGTTATAATCATTGGACCTTGATGATGGAAAACATGATTGACTTGGTTGATGATGATGATAATATGATATATAGGATAAAGATGAATTAGGTAACTTTCTAGTGGGGAGATGCTTGTCTGAACTAAACAAAGTTTGAAATTCTTTCATTATTTAATTATGATGTGTAGGATATGATTGGGATTGAATCAGGATGTCAGTACCGAAGATATGTCAATTATGTCATTAATGATTAGATTTTTTAAAGCTAAGGTTTGTTATATCATGTATTAGTAGGCATCATGGTATAACATCATGAGGACTTGGCCAAAATATGCATAAGGACTGACTCCCATAATCCAATACTCAATAAAAAATAATGTACCAATGATAGAAAACATGATGCCAATGTAGACATATGAATATGGATGGATTCAAGTGTAAGTGTGGGAAAGGAATCACTCAATGAATGCACATAGACCTAATTAAGGTAATAGTGCTAAAATTAAATAACTAGGCACACAAACAAACAAATAAATAGAAATAAACAAATAAACAACTCAATATAAACCATACGAACATTGCCCCTAGAAAATAGGTGACAACTTAACAAACTAATAAAATGGGGTAATAAAAGAAAAATAATGGGGTGGCTAAGTTGTCTCCACATGAACTAGGTAATTGGATGATGCCTACATAGTTCCATGGATGTAATATCCAATAAAAAATTCAGGCTAAATGTAGTTCTCCTGGAAAATGGGAAGAAAATGATAACTGATGAAAACAACATAATAGATGTGATAAAAGAATAGGAATGGTCTTGAAAAATCTTAAGTGCATGGAAGAATAGGCAAAAGAGGATGGGAATACTAAGTGGCAAGTGATTTGTTTGTGACTTAGTAAGGGTTCCCAGAATCCTTAAGGCAAAAAATTGGTCAATGTTTTTGGTTTTTTCTAATGGTTTTAGAAATGTTTTTGGAATTTTTAGAGTATCTCAACTCGATCAATAATGACAAGACAATAAATTGTTCAAGATTATAAAATGGTGAGAGTGTTACTTAGGTTTCTCACAAAATGGTGAGAGCATAGCTTATATTACTTGTAAAATGGTAAGAGGATGGTTTAGGTTGCTCATAAAATGGTGAGAGCATGGCTTAGGTTGTTCACAAAATTATGAGAGTGTTCAAACTTAACAATTTCTCATGAAATGGAGAGAGCATGGATGGAAAGGGTGACCAATCTAACCTTAACAATTATCAAGCACTACCTACATAGTCCCAAAGTAAGACCTCAAGTCACTGTAGTTCTACCCCATAATGGAAATCCAACTAGTGTAGCAGTAAATTCAAACAAAATAGGCATAATTGGTATAAAGGCATAGTATGGTATGTATAATGTCTAATTGGTATGGTCAAGACACAATAAAAAATTATTTTCCCTATTTTACCCATAGGCCATTATAACTAGGATACAATGGCATAGGTCACTAAGACTAATTTGCCTATAGGTGGTTATAATTAGGATCAAGATAATGAGAGAGACTGAAACATGAAATAAAGGATGTAACTACCAAATATCTATCATAATGCTCTAAAATACTCTCTATCTAAAATACTCAAAATAACTACTAAAATTGATCATATTCATTGGTGCTAAAAATGTGCAATTAATGGTGAAACCAAGGTCAAATAGGCTAGGTAGATAGGATTCAAAACATGCTTGTTTGATAGAATGAAATGATAAAATAGATAAGTAATAGGCTAAGAGTAATGATAAGAATGATATTAATACAAAGAAAAATAGTGATAAAATCATACAACTGAAATGGTCCTTATAGACAATACACCATAATACTCAATCATAGTACTGCTTGAGGTAAATAATATTCATCAACTTAGGAAGTTCATCTTCATCTAGGGTGGTGGGCATGTATGTTCATGATCTATAATATATAGTAATGATGAAATGCCCTATCCAATTTGGTTTGAATTTATCTTTATGCTTCTTCTCATCCATGATATTCTTTTCATTTTCTATAAGAACAAGATCACCAAGTTTAAATATTATATGCTTGATACACTGATTGTAGTGGAATTTGAGTCAATTATGATATGCCTAAAGATTATTGAATGCAGCTACATGTTTTTCATCAATTAGGTCTAGCTTTTGTAGGTAAGCTACTCAATAGCCATGATCATCTAGGACATGCTTAAAATATATGCATAGTGAAGGTAACTCAACCTTAATAGGAAGTATGGCTTCAGTGCCATAAATGAGTATAGAGTGGCTCTTATGGGGGTATGGTGATTGGTATGGTATGCCCAAAGGGTACAAAATATCTAAAGGTACTAGTCATGACCAACATCATTGATAATATTTTTAATAATGTTAAAAATTATTTTGTTGGATGCCTCAGCCTAATCATTACCTTGAGGGTAATATGTTGTTGAGAAATGTTGTTTAATATTGTATTCAATACATAACTATTTGACATATTTATTTTTGAAGGATCCTCCATTATCATATATAATGTTAGAAGGGATACAATAGTGGTAGATGAGATGGTTGAAAATAAAATTAGAAATCTACTTTCCAATCATGTAAGTGAGGGGTATAGCTTTGACCCAATTAGTGAAATATTTAGTGGCAGTAAGGATATATCTATGGCCATCTAAAGATATAGGATTTATTTTCCCATTGAGGTCAATCCCCATGTAGTAAATGGCCATGGTGTCAACATTGGTTTTAGAGTCTTGGCTAGGGCATGAATTAGATTGGCATGTCATTAACATTTGTGACACTTCTTTACATATGCAGTGACATTTACGTCCATTGTGGGCCAATAATAACTAGGTAGTAAAAGCTTTTTGGATAAGACTACCCCACTAAAGTGGGTTCTACATACTCCTTCGTGTACTTCCCATAATGTTAGTGTAGACTATGTCAAATTTAAACAATGAATTAGAGTTCCACGAAAACCATTATGATAGAGGGTTGATCTAAGTAGATTATAATGTGTGGAGTGATGGATAAAGGCTTTGGTTTTTTTTTGTGAGAGGTCAGGTGGTAAACTTGGTCATGAAGGTAGTTGTAAAGGTCTGAGTATCATATAGAACTACAACCAACATTATCACAAATAGTCACAATAGTGAAAGGCTCATGAGTTGGTGTGAACAAGTTCTCAACAAGGAACTAATACTCTCTAGCTTTATCTATTTACCAAATAAAATATCCAATAGTGGCCATAGCATCTATAGTTTTATTTCTTGCACTTGGTATATGATCAAACTAAATGTCAGCAATCTATTGTTTGAGAGTGTCTACCATGGCCTTATATGGAACCAACTTGTCATATTTGGTCTAAAAGTGGTCTATAACCTAATTGATGATTAACTAAGAATCACAATAAACCTTGAAATGAGATATGTTCCATTATACCTCTTGGTGAATCCCTATAATAAGTGCTTCATATTTGGCCATGTTGTTGGTATAAGGAAAATTGATCCTAAATGATTTAGGGATTAGATCCCCATATGGTGTAATAAATAAAAGGCCTACCTCTAATCCATGTGCCATGAATGATCCATCAAAATAAAACCTATAGTGTTACTCTTCAAGAGGTATGCCAATGATGGTCATTATGGATTCATCAAGAAATTGGAATGTGAGTGGCTCTATGTCTGTAAGGGGTGCTTCAACAAGCTGATCTATAATAACTTTCCCCTTAATGGATTTTTTATTGATGTATTTGATGTCAAACTCACTAAGAATTATGATCCATTTGGCCATTCTACCTTGTAAAACTATTTTACATAGTAAATACTTGAGTGGATCTACTTTTGAAATGACCATGGTCTTATTGTTCAACATGTAGTGTCATAAATTCTGAGCTATGAATACCATGGCTAAACAAGCTTTTTCAATAGGCATATAGTTGTGTTCATACATAACCAATGTATGACTTAAGTAGTATACTAAATGTTATTTTTCATTGTCATCATGTTGATCTAGAACTTCCCCCAAGGCATTATCTATAGTTGATAAGTACAATAAAAATGGTTTTCCTGGCATAGCGGTAACAAAATAGGCAAATTTGCTAGGTAATCTTTTAGCTACTAAAAAGTTGTTTGGAAGTGATTATCCCAATCTAATTCAACTCCCTTCTTTAGAAGATGTGTAAATGGATGGAACTTATCTACTAACTAAGATATGAAGCATCAGATTAACTAGATCTTACCCTAAAAACTATGGAGTTGCTTCAAATTAGTTGGTTGTGGCATCTTTATTATAGATTGGACTTTAACTAGATTGACTTCAATGCCCCTACAAGACATCATGAAGCCAATTATGTTTTCCTGATGTTACTCCAAACACACATTTCTTTGGATTCAACTGGACTTTGTACTCACATAATCTTTCAAATATTCTATATAGCACTACTAGATGGTTGGCCCTATTTTTCTATTTACCTAGTATGTCATCAACATAGTTTTCAATAATATCATGCATCATATCATGGGATATGATGGTCATGTATCTTTGATAGGTGGCTCTAGTGTTCTTAAGACCAAACAACATTACTTGATAATATAATGTTCCCCATGGAGTGGTTAATGTTGTTTTGTGTTGATATTCTAGTGTTATTCTAATTTGATTGTATCCTAAAGAGCCTTTCATGAGTGAAAGCATCTCATAACCCAATGTATATTTGATGATCATGTTAATATTAGGCAATGGAAAGTCATCCTTAGGTCAAGCTTTATTTATGTCTCAAAAATCAATATATATTCTAATTCCTTCAAGATTTTTGTTAATAGGTACAACATTAGATATCCATTTTGAGTAGTCAATGGATCAAATACATCTTACTTGTAAGAGTTTTTAAAACTCTTTCTTTACTAATACAAAAATGTGAGGATGCATCTTTTCTAACTTTTTCTTAACTAGTTTGGCATTACAATTTACCACAAGGTGATGTAAAACCAAGGTGGGGTCTAAACCTGGCATGTCATAATAAGCCCATGAAAATATATCTACAAATTATTTCAATATATCTATAAACACTTCATATTCCTCCTTAGTGAGGGACATGCCTAATTTTATCCATTTTGAGTCCAATGGAGTCTTGATGTTTATCTCTGTTATATCTTCAACTATAAAGATTTAGCTATCTTATAGGACAAAAGGTAAAGACTTAACATATTAGACTATATTAGAGTCCTCTGTTAGGACTTGCTCTTTGACTTCTCTTAGGAATGATGAATTTGAGTCCCCTAATGGGAGATCTATCCATGTGACAAAAATAGCCAAAAATTCTTAAATAATTAAATCAAACACTTGTCACTCAAAATTGAACTCAAATCCATAGGAAAGTTCATCATTGGTGGTATCCTAGTCTAAATTCAAAGAAGAATGGACACATCCATCTAATGGCACTTAAAATAGGTTTTCACCACTAGATTGGCCTTTATATTTACTTTTTCCCTGGTCAAAAAATGCCTCAAAGATGTTTTCACTTTGGGACCCTAATGTTTTATTTATTTGTTTTTGTCTAAGGGTGTTCACCTGCTCTCCAAAATAGGCTTAAAGATCTAATGTGATTGAGAATCTTTATTTATGAGCTCCCAATAGAATCATGTCTCTAAGGCCAATAAAATCATAGAATGCCTCATCATTCTGAAACTCATCAATTGGTAAACTAAATTCTTGTTGGTCCCAATATATCAATTAGGGATGGTATAATGGTAATGGGTTATGATGAATAACTAGGATAAGCATAAAAATGGAATTATTAATGAATAGGTTAATCTCAATTAGGCCATCAAAGATAAGGTTATGATTAGACGCTACTTCATTATCAGCATCATCATCACTAGTCATTGATGATGAAACATGAATAAGATATGTAGGTTCACCCCGAAGTAGTTTAAATCCAAGTTTATAGGGTCTTTTGTATTTGGTCATGAAAATTATCTCAGTGGTTCTTTGTTGATTCAATCTGAAGCCTATTCCTTTATATTCTTGATTCTCCATGATCCTATTGGGAATAAGATACTTTTCACTCTTATAATAACCAGCTTAATTATCATTGTATAACCATGATTCATCTCTCTTGAGAGGGTTTGGTTCTAGGTTATATTTTGGTATAAACATCGTAGGTCCTTAATTTTTTATATTTTATTGCTAATGCATGTGTGGGGTAGCTTTAGGTCTTCCAAATTTCTTTATATTCTGAGGAAGATTGCAAATATGAAAGGTGTCATGCATTAAATATTCTCCTAAGCCATTAGCTAAAATGTTGTAATGACTAGAAGCTTCAAGAGGTGGCATGTGGGAAAGGGAATCCAAGGTATTAAGATCTATGTAATTGTAATCTAGAGAATCAATAAGTATGGTCTTTTCTTTATCCTACTTGGAAATTGGATTTATGTCATATTGGTAATTTTAGCTTTGAAACTCAGCCTTAAGATGTTTATAGTATTCATATGGGTGCAAATCTCCTAAAATATTTACTTCCATTCTTAAGTGGGAGAACTTGATACATTGGTTCAACATTGATGAGAATACATGAATCTCATGTAACCAATGCCTACTTAGAAGCATATTCCATGACAACTTAAGATCAAGTACATGGCAAAGTGTATCATGGGTTAAAGATCCAATGATAATTAGTAGGTTAATGGTGCCTTGTGAGTCATTCTATTGATTATGGTAGGCTTTGATAGTTATCATTTCTAGTTGCAGATCTACCATTATGTACCCAAGAAGCTTGATGAGCTTTAGAGACACTATGTTGAGCCCTGATACATTGCCTATAAGGACACATTTCACTTTATGCTACTTTATATAAACTTTTATGTATAATGGATTATTATGGAGTGGGCCAAGGGAAGACATATCACTTTGGTTGAATGTGACTTGTTGGGTGGGAGCTATGTGTCCAACTGAAGCTTAAAATTTACTAGGGGATATGTCACTAAAAATAGTGGATTGGGTTAATAACTCATTCAAAATGTTCTTGTGGATTGTAAATGTTCACAACAAATCTATAATGGAGATCTAGGTTGGAGTCTTCTATAATTATTCCACAATATCAAACTTCTTGTCTCAAACAATGTTAAATGGTTTGTTCTAAGGCTAAACATCAGGTTAGATAATGGGTGAGGTGACAAATGGTTGTGGGCCTGAAATGGTAATCTTTGACCTCTAAGTTGTGATTTCACAATCAAGATTAAGTATAGGACCATGGTTTATAAAAAAATGATGGTAATGGTGTGGGACCAGATAGGACAAGTCTCAGTTGTCAGTACACTTGAATGTGGCCATGGGGCAAGGACAAGTTATTAGTATAAGGTCCAAAAGTAGAAATCCTAGTTTGTTGGTTTTCCTACATGTGGTCCCAAATCAAAGAAGAATTATCCATGTAATTTGGCTGAGTGGCATTATTTAGCAATGGTCTAGATTTATTGGTGCTCTATCTAGGATTAATGGAGATGGTATTAATGTTACCCCTTCAATATGACCTACAAACCTATTTTACTCATTTTTAAATGCATGGTAGGTTTGTTGGTTGTTTTTGGTCTAACCTTGGTTTTTTCCACTTTCTGATATTGTTGGCTCTACTATTGATTTTGCTAGTTTTGCTTGTTTGGCCTTTGATTTTGATTTTGTTGATTTTGTTTTTGCATTAGTTATTATTGTTATTTCCATTTTTTTGCTATTGTTGTTTTTAGTGTTGTTGTTTTTGTTGTTAGTTGTTGTGTTAGGGAAAAGGGTTATGATAAATCCCAAGAGTCTAATTAGAGGTACAATCACCACCATCTAATGTGATCTCCCCATCCTCTAACATATTCTCAATCAAATGCTTGATTTTCACACATCTTCATAAATTATGTTTGTTGACTCGATGATATTCACAGGCTTCATTTTCATGGTACCAATTAGGATAAGGAATGTCTTGGGGATAATGCTCTGGTATAAGCCAAATAATCAAATTAGTGGTATCAAGTTTATGAAATATAGATTCAATAGGATCTCCAAGGTCACTAAAAACATGATGAGTAGGTATTGTTCTCCTTGGAGGAGGGTTTTGTAATGGTAAAGATCATGGAAATTGTTTCATAGGTCTTGGTTGTTTGGTTTTGAATTGACATGTTGGTATGCAAATAAGCTAAAAAAGTGGTGCAAGTTGAGCAAATAATTTCCACAACCTTTACCATTACAAAAGTGGTGCAAGTTGAGCAAATAATGTTTTCACCATTTGGACATGACATAACTCAGTCACTCTGTTTCTCACAACATTCCTATTGTGGTTTAATTTTTTTGGTCTATCTTGGTTATTGACATGTGTTGGTTGTGATGCTTATGATTGGATTGGATGTTGGTTTTAGATACTTCCATGATTGGTACCTCAGTTTTGATTATTTGAAATAATCTTGATGACTCCTTTATTAATGAGCACTGGCTCGATCAACAAACCTTTGTCAATGGTTTATTTAAATGTATGTGCACACTATAGTTTCAAATAATAAGCTATCTCATTATGAAAATTTTTAGTGAATACAATGGATAATTGTTTATCTGGTAAACTATGAGTGAATCAACTTGCGAGTTCTCTCTATTGTTGTAGATAACTTTCAAAACTCTCAACAACTTTTTGTTTTACTTGTGTCAAGTTGACCAATGAAATCTCATGTTTGAGATTGTAGGAAAAGTGTTGTATAAATTTTTTCAAAATGTCATCAAAATATATTACTAAATTCTTAGGAAACTTTAAAAACCACTCTAAGGCTTGTCTAGCTAAGCTCCTTAGATACAACAATAAAAGGTAGATATCGTTATATGCCATTGGCTAACATGAGATAAAGAACTTGGTTAAATGGGTTTAGGGATCACCTTTCCCCTTGTATTTATCAATTTTTGGTGGCTAATATCTTGGAAGAAATGAAATCTATAAGTACTCCATATTTAAAGGATAGGAACACACATCATCCAACTTGAACTTTTTAATCTATTTCCCCACTTGGATGGTGATGATTACATCCTTCATTTGTTGTAACTCTTTCTCCAAGAAATTTATGGGAATATTGGCCTGGGTAGATGGTTGGGTGGTCACAATTGAAGCACTTGGACTAGGGCATGAGGGGGGTATTTAGTATACATTTTATTAGTTGGGGAATGAACTAGGAATATGCATATGTAGATTAGGATGTACTTATTGAAATTGTATGTTTGCTTGTGCAATATTCTAGTTTAGGTTGGTGATGAAGGTTTGAATTAGAGGATTTTGAGGTTAAGATGGAGGAATAAATGATATTATGCCTATTTTGGTTGAATAGGGACCTCTTGTTGACTACTCAAACCTTTTTATTGAGTGGGAACTTGTGAGCCAAGACCCTATCTTTGAACTTATGGTATTATCTACATAAAAGGAAATTATTGTCTAACAGGTATTTAAGAGACATTGGAACCCCCTTGTTGCATGAATCCTAGTTGGAAAGTGGATGCATGTTGAATATTTGGCACCTATCATTAACCAACATGAATACATTATTGATTAAAAATTGTTTGGTTTTGAATTGACATGTTGGTATGCAAATAAAAAGGTACATTTGCTACTACCTAATGAGGTGGAACATTAGTTGCCCATTTTTTAGGTGGTAATATGTTCAAACTTTGTTGCATTGGTATATTCATTTATGCATGTTATTGTGTAATGTTACTCATCACCTATTGAGGAGGAAAATGATTCATCACATTTTGTTGTTGAGGCATGGCATTGGTTGTTGGTTGACTACTTAGTCTTGTTGTTTGTGTGTTTGACGAAGTAGTTGGTTGAGGTTGGGGTATATAAGCTCTCATTCCTAGGTTTACAAAGCCACTCATGGTATTAACTAAAGGCATATATTGTTGACTAGTTGTTTGTGTATTAGTACCACTTTGATTTTGATTTGATGTTACTTGTGCATTGTCCATTATGTTTTTTTCATTATTCTACGTAGAAACAGAAGACACTTCTTCAATAGTTGGAATATAAAACAAGTTGTATACTAAAGTGTTTTATGTGAATGGGTTTAAACTCATATTGTCTTCACTAGTTAACCCTATCAAAACTCTTGTTTAAGGAACTAAGTCAATAAGAGGTTTACACACCATGGTCGTCTAATTGAAATTATGTGATAGATTTAGGTAGGTTTGATATGTCATCTACATTTTGTTAAATTGGTCTTCTATGAGGTTATTTCCTTTGTTAGTAATATTAGGGTCCTGATACATTGTTTGGACTAGAGTTAAAGGATTTATAGAAGAGGCCTATTGACTATACAATATGTTGTGAGGCATTTTTACTAGGTTTGGTAAACTTTCATGAGGGAAGTCCATTGGAAACATAGCCCCTACTTCTATGGATCTAACCAAAATATCATCTTTGTTCTCTAATAAATGATGGTAAAAAAAAGGATCATACATGGAAGGAATATTAATAGAGTATGATTGTTGAGGAACTGGTTCTTCAACTATGGGTATCGTAGCTAGGTATTGTGTGGTTTGTTCTTAGTCTTATTCTAAATATGGTGGAATATTAAAAAAGTAATTAGCTAATGGATATTGGTTTTTTACCCTTATTTGAGTATTATAAAATGGATAAGGATCTATCTCATAATCAATATTATCAACGTAGGGGTCTTCCACCATTTCTTCCTATGTAACCACATTAATAATCCCTAGATTGCACATAAGTCCACTACGAGTGTACGAATACATGTTAGGATCCATATCAAATGTTTTTGTGATAGAAAAGAAAGAGGTTTCTATAAACTCTAAAAATATAATGTCTAAAAGATGATATTAAAACTTGGTCTAGATTCATCAAAAGGATGGAAAGGTTTATGTAATGATTTGTGATAAAATAAGCTAATGTTAAGTATCTAACACTACACATCTTATACAAAAGGATCAAGTAAATGGAACTAAAATCAAAATGTCAAACTCTAAGGTTAAAGTGTTTTAAATCAGTCTAAACTAGGAAAATAAATTGTTGCTAGGTCTTTTGTCCAAATGTAGTGTCAAAATCTAGACTCAATAAGGCATATCTAGGACTCTTGGCCAAACAACATCAAAATCTAGACTTTGAAATAACGGAGATTTTTAATCTAATAGATTTCAAACACTTCTAACCAAAACTAGGAATTTGACTCTTGGACATGAACTCAATTAAATAGGTATAAGGTATGAAACAAAAGGCACTTTAGGGATAGTTTTTTTATTGAAAATAATGGTATAAAAGTTGGCTCTTTTTAAAAATAAGCTAAATAAATGTGAATAGTTTAACTATGCTAGACAAAAATTCAAACAAGGTATACTCAGATTGGCTTTAAAAATGTGTAAAAACTTTAACTGTATGCAAAAAAATATATGAAACAATGTTTGAAATGTTTTGGGCAGCGTAACAATGCTAAATTACTCAAAAGACATGACAAAATGTTTGTTTCAAAAACTCTCTAAAGAAAATATGGTTTCTCACAAATTTGGAAGCATAACACTACCTTTCTTAACTCAAATGGCATATATATCTTCAAAGTTTTGACAATATTTCTAAATAAAAAATATCTATTTAAATGATCTTAATGGAAATAAGATGGTAAAATAAAAGAGTTTGGTACATAGACTCCAAGTGTAAGTGTTTAACACAAAAAGACTTAAGTCTATCAAGTAGTGATAATGATTATGAGTCTTAATTTGCCTTCAACCCAAATTAGAAATTAAACCTAAGTTCCCTCAAGTTGAGTGCAAATGGTGAACCCACTTATCACATCAACCCTATGAACTTATGAAGGTGAAATTTTGAATTTGGATTATAAATGAAGGTCTTTAAACAATGTTTGGTAATATTCTAGACTCAATTGGGCAACATAATTAACCCAAAGTGGATGATATGACTCCATATTTTGATGACCTTTAAATAAGGCAAATTGGTGAATCACATGAGTAGTATAAAACCTCTTTGTTCAAAGTAAAATTAGGACTATGTGTTTTGGTTTGTATCATTTTTCCACACAAATTTTGATTCCAAACAAGACTTTAATCTAGGATAAAACCAACTAATTAATCACTCTTAAGTCCTAAACTGCTAAGGTTGCTTGGTATTATTGGAATCCATCAATATACAGCATTTGAAAGGCTTTTATTATTCATCCAAAAAGTAAAATGTGCACTATATAGTAGGGTTTTGGTACCCCCTTATCTCAAATTATAGTACTATGACATGGACCTTGAGGCACACCTTGCACCAACAACACTTCTAAAGTAAGTGGGGATATGTCTAAGATCTACAAGTTTTTAAACATCTAGATGGATCAATTTTATAATGAATTTCACATCACATTACAAAATAATGCACTTAAATTAGGTGTCCTAAGCACTTGGCTTGTTGTAAAAATGTCTTATCCTTTTTGTAACCACTACATCTATCACTTACTCAGAGTAGTGTGATGTCCAAACTGCAAATACGTCCTGTGTGCAACTCTAATAGTTAAAGGTGGTTTAACTGCTCAAACCTATAATCCTAGTGGGAGTGATTGAAGTTAGTGCCAAGAGATGAAACCCTAGGTCAAAGCTTCCCTATATAACTTATGGGAGGTAATGAAGTCCCTCTTGTTAGCCAAGATATAATAAAATAAATGACTAATAGAAAGACTTTAGGTTCATTTCAAGATCACCCAAACTATTGCAAGTTTTTGGGGGGTGCTTTAGATGACATTATTTCTATGTCTTGAACTACGCATGTTTACAATAAGGATAGCACTTTTGATTCTAAAAGTTCTCTAAAGTGGATGGATGGAAGAGCATACATGCAACATCCCTCTTTTTACCAATAAAATTCTTAGTTTAAATAACTATTGAAACCAAAACTTGACAAGTGAGTTCAATTTTAAGTACCAAATGAAAGATTAGGTGGTGTTATTTTGACCCCTTAGTCTTAAGTTGTTTTACAACAAAAAAGACTAAATGAAACAATAAGCACCTATTTTTGTTTTAAACCCAAATTTTGAAGTGTTAAAAACTTAACATGTCAAAGATTCATTTTAGGCACCAAATTTGAAGTGTGCATGATTTTAACCAAACTCTTTTTAAAATTCTAAATTGAAGTGTATGATTAGTTAAAACACCCACATTAATTTCCAAACCATAATTTTAACTTGAAAAAATAAGATTAGGACTACCTTCTTCGAAGCACTTTAGAGGATGAAACAAGGAATTTTGAAAACTAAGATCTTAGGTTGATATTCGAGTTGGGTTGATAGTGAGTAGGATTGACAGGTAAGTTGGGTTTACAGGTGAGTTGGGTTGACAGTGGAGTTGGGTTAATAGGTGAGTTAGGTTGGTAGGAGAGTTAGGTTAGCAAGCATGTTGGGGTCAATTTGGGGAGATTTTGGGTTGAGTTGGGGTCGAGTTGGGGCAAGTTGGGGTTGATTTATTTTGAGTCAAGATGAGTTGGGGTCAAGTTGGAGTTGAGTTGGGTCAAGTTAGGGCTGAGTTGGGGCCGAGTCAAGGTGAGTTGGGGATGAGTTGGAGTCAAATTGGACTAAGTTAGGGTCAAGTGAGGGACAGTTGGGCCTAGTTAGAGCCAAGTTGGGGCTGAGTTTGGGTTGAGTCAAGGTAATTTAGGCACATAATCGAGTCAAGTTACATAGTCTCAAGAACAAACATATGGCTTATTATAAATGGATTTTTACTCAAATCTTTAGCTTGTTTGCCTCCATACCCCAAGATCCTACATGACAATGGTTAGTAGGTTGCTTGTATATACAATTTGACCAAATTTGTGAGGCTAAGTCCCACTGGGCATACCATTTGTGAAAATTGGATTATAATAGAAGGAGATTAGTATTGTGTTAGCGAATAAAACAAATCAATCAATAACACACCAAACTAACACCCTAAGCCTATCTCAAAGGAGGAGCTTAGTTAACAAAAAAAAAAAAAAAAAAACACAAATAAAACATGAAATAAATACCTTCCTTCACCTTTCTTGGATGCTCAAAATTTATTTTTATAGTGGCTTGCTTGGTTTGTACTCATGAAGTCTATATCAATGAAGTGTGGCTACCTCCATCTCTCTTTGGCACCTTGTTTGGCTTTACTTGGCTTGGCTTGGATCAACATTTTGGCGTTATAACACTAAGATGTAATGATTTTGAATGTATTTGGGCATTATAAGTTTGGCATAAAATAGATTAAAAATCAATAGGTAAGGCCTCCTATTTATAAATTTTATAAAATGGTTTATGATCAACTATGACCATCCATCTCAAGATTGAGATGTGTGGCCATTAATTAATCCAAATTATGTAATTAATTTCATAAATATACCCCATAAATATTTGTAAAGAAGGGGAATTTAAGAGGCATGGGAGGCATTTATGAGGTATGGGAGGGTTTGAATGAGGCATGGGGTGGCTTGATGAGATATTTTATGTATTTATGGCTTAGGGATGTCTTTCTAAGAAATAATGTCATTTGATGATGTAAATATTCAATATCAATTCTTAAAAATAAATATTAAAAAAGTTCTATGGAAAATTAAATTGAACTCTTGATTTGGTTTATTTAGCCTTAAAACATGATTTGTCAACTTTGATGCAAAACCTTGGAAATTTATGCACAAATTAATCAAATTGATTCTAAATTTTGTATTATTTGCTCAAAATTTGACTAGATTAGAATTGGAAGTCGATATTAGATGCATTGGAACTGTATTACCATTTAGGATGTTTCCAACATAAAATAACAAAGACGTGTTTCATGAAAAAAAAAATTATAGAAAAAATCAATCCAAAACACCCAAGTGCAAAAATGTTATTTTGACTCAAAATGATCTGATCAAAGTTAGATATTCATAAATTGCCTTACCCCATTTAATGATACCCTGGCAAAAATTAGCACTTGAATATAAAAAATTCAACTCTTTTAATGTATTTTAGTGTTTTTAGGCCAAATTGTACACTTTAGTATAAATTGGTCAAAAGCCTGGTTGAAGGTTATCAATGGCCAATTTAAGGTTTCTACATTTTCTATCATGATGCATATTGTTATGTGCTAAATTAAAGATTAGCTTGATAAATCTTACAAGAAATACAACCATAGTAATTATGCTTGGTCACCTAAAAAATTCTCATTCTACCTCAATAATTTCCCAAATATAGAGTAATTGACTCATGAAATAATTTTAATCTTTTCTATTTAGGACATGCATCTCCATAACAGTGGGTTAGCCAAATTCACATTTCTCCTCTATACCAGCTTACTCTTACTCCATGAGTAGAGATTCAGTATGTAAGCCCCCTTTTCTAATTTTCCATATTTATCCCACCCATATTACGAATGATTATAATTGCCTTTGGAAAAATCATTGTGTTTTGATCTACACTATTGTGCTAATAATTATAACCACCTTTGGGTAAATTATTGTGTTTCATTTTATCTAGATGTTAATGATTATAATTACCTTTGGGAAAATCCTTATCTCTATCCACCCAACTAGAGCATGTTTTTATCATGTTAGTGATTATAACTACTTTTGGGAAAATCATTCTCTTGTTACCATTTTCCTTTGGTTGATGATTATAATTACCTTTTGGTAAATCATTATCTAATTACCTAGTTATGCTAATTATTATAACTACCTTAGATAAATCATTTTTTTAATCTAACCAACTAATAAATCTCACTATGCCACTGATTATAATCATTTGTGGTTAAATCAATCTTTTTTACCCCCTTTTACCTTTCGGTCCCATTGATTCCTTATTTCAAGGTACCAATCGCTGACCTTATTTTATAATCACCCCTAAAGGTAACATATAAATCTCATCTATATCTATTTGGGGAATTAGGTATATAAGACCTTTTCATTATTTGAGAAGATGTTATTATGCCTATAGCTTGTAATTCCTTCCTAAACATGGGAAAACTATAAACACCCAATTCTAGCCATGACTAGCTTTTGACTATAATTCAAATTGATTCTTACCAACCATTACAAATTAATCCTAAGAATCAGTGAATATATAAATTTTGGTCATGCTTCATTTATCAATACTTATAATTATGTTAAGGCATCCCTATTCAAGATATTAGCTTGTACATAATAATAATTTCCCACAGATTCACCCATAATCATCTTATGACCTAAGCCTATGGACCCATTAATCATGACACTTGATCAATTATCAAAAGAGATAAAATTATAATAAAAATAAGTCATATAATTAAACAAGATTAAATGCTTAGTTGAATTGTCCATTTATAATTAATGAATATCTAAAAATGGAAATTCCAAAAATTAAAATATCAAGCCTTTTCATCATGGCCTTTATGAGTTGTCAAGCTCTTCCAAAATATCTCAAAATATCTAATCATATATCCAAGCCTATTACTTGAAAATCATAATTACATGAAAACTTTTAACTCAATTGGATTTACTCTCAACTCACCTATGGTTATTTTTAACCCATTCCATGTTTAAACTCAACCTTAACTCACCTTAGGTGAGAGTTAACTTTTGGAGGCTATAAATACAAGGCCTTACTTATTCATTTCAAATTTATCTTGGTTTAATGTTATAATGATCAAATATATGCAAATAAACCATGAAAGTAATGTTACCATTCTAAATTCATAATCTAAGCAACCAATTCAAGGTGCCAAGGAAAGGTGAAGCCAACAAAGCTCCATTAATGAATATTTCTTGATGCACAAACTGAACAAGCCATTTAGAGCTCCAAGGAAGGTAAAAGATTGTTTTCTTGTATGTTTTAGTTTTGTTTTCATATGCATGATTGTCACCTATGCTCTCCCTAGTGTCTAGGCTAGAGGTGTTAGGATTTTAGTGTGTTATTTTGATTTTTTTATTAGACTAATACAATACCAACCTCCCCTTTATGTATTCCTTGTTCACATCATGCATCATTTTCTTGAAAACAAGGATGAGATCTTAGTTAGAGCCATGGAGGTAAGGAAAAAATTTCTAGAAGACTTCCCCCATAGAAATTTTCCAAGTCTAGTTAAAGTGCCTCTTAATATGCCTTATACCTAAACCATTGAATATGCCTCTTCTATAAATCCTCAAGAACTCATTTCAATGTTACATCAAGACCCTAATATT
Source organism: Torreya grandis (assembly GCA_037957365.1). Classification (NCBI taxonomy): domain Eukaryota; kingdom Viridiplantae; phylum Streptophyta; class Pinopsida; order Cupressales; family Taxaceae; genus Torreya; species Torreya grandis. The sequence goes on along the minus strand of JARHVA010000812.1, from coordinate 3,753,232 downwards.
TTTATCAAAATAAAGGGCCTCATGAAGGACCACTTTATACAAATAAGGATCATATGTAGATGACATAGTAACATACTAAGGTTGTTGTTGATCTTGTTCTGTAATCGATGGTATGCTAGCAAGATATTATGTAGTTTAATCATGATCCTACTCTAAATATGGAGGTATATTAACTAAATAATGGGCTAACGGATCTTAACTTTTCACCCCAAATTGATCAGTTTAAGTAGGATAAGGATCCATCTCACAAACTATAGCATCACTTGGGATTGGCATAAGAACTTTGTTAAGATATTCTTGTGAATCATAGAAATACACAACAAATCCAAAATGGAGATTTGTGTGAGCATATTTTGAAGTTATTCCATAATATCAAATGTTTTTTTCTTTAATATTGGTAAATAGATAGCTAGTATGATGGGTTGGATGGGTTCATTGGTAAGGGGTTGTGGTCCAAGAATGGTAATTTTTTATATTTGATTTGTGATTACATAATCAGGATTAGATATAAGACTATTGTTATTAGAAAATGATGGTGGAGAGGAGCCATATAGGAAAATTATTGATTTCTAATGCACTTATTTGTGGTCACATGTAAATGTCAAGTTATCAAGTAAAAGAAGGATTAAAACTCCTATCTCAGGCAAAGGAAGGATTAAAGTCCCAAAATAATATTCCCTTGTTATTGGTGCACTTGTTTACAATCATAGGTCAAGGAAGGATTACTAGAATAGATGGGTTGATTGGAATTATTTAGAAATAATCCTAATTTATTAGCACTTGATCTTGGATTAATGGTGATGGGGGTATCTAGATGATAGGACATCTCATTGTGTAAATTTTTAGTAAGCACATTAGCCAATTATTTGTCTGGTAATCTATGGGTGAAGTAATTGGAAAGTGCTCTCCATATATGTAGATAGTTTCAAATCTCTCACTAAATTTATACTTGGCCTAATTCAAATCTAAAAATAAAATCTCATGTTCGAGACTGTGGGAGAAATGTTGTACAAATTTGTCTAAAAGGTCATCAAAATTAGATACATAATTCTTTAGCAATTTTAGGAACCACTTCAAAGCTTGTCCTATTAGACTTAGAGGAAACAATAGGAGAAGTTAAATGTCATTGTAAGCCACTAGCTAATAAGTAACAAATAATTCTATCAAATGTGCCTTAGGGTTTCCTTTACCCTTGTACTTATCAAATTTTGGTGGTTTAAACCCTAAAGGAAATAGTATTTGCAGATACTCCATGTTGAATGGATATGAACACACATCATCTAATGTGAACTTCTTGGTTTGTTTCCCTACTTGAATGGTGGTAATTACATGTCTTCATGTACTATAATTTTTAGGCCAAGAAACTAGATGGAACATTGGCCTAAGGTGGAGGCTCCATGGTCAAAGTTGGATTACCTTGACTAGGGTATAATGGAGGAATGGTTTGTTGAATGTTGGTTTGGTAAGGGAATTGACTAGGAATATTCATCTATAGGTTAGGGTGTAATTGTGTAAATTTCACACATTATGGTGTGATATTCTTATTTGGGTTCGGTATATAGGTAGGATTTTTAAGGAATTAGGGATATGATGAAAGGATATAGATCTAGGTAAAGCAATGTGTCTATTGAGGTTGAGTAGGAACTTATTACTAACTAGTCAAACCTAGCTAAATAAGTGGGACTTATTAGGAACCAGAGCCCTATTGTTGGATTTAAGGCCCATGTTAAACAAAATGTAATTACTTCCTAATTGGTACTTGTTGAATAGTAGTACTTCTTTGTTGTGTGAACACTTGTTGTGAAGTAAACACTTGTAAAGTGTTTGGAATTTATCTTTGACTAATGGACATACATTTTTTATTAGACAATGTTTGTGATTGTAAAGCTATGTTGGTCTATGATGGTTGAGGTATACTGATCACTACCTATTGAGGTGGAATGTTTATTACCCCTATAGAAAGTGGAATATTTATTTCCCCATGTTGAGGTGGTAAAATGTTCTGCCTCTGCTACAATGGTATATTATATGGTGCCTATTTTTGTGTAATGTTAGTCATCACCTATTGAGGTGGAGTAACATTCATAATTTTTATGAGGCAAAGTACTAGTCGGCATTTTATTACTTAATCCTTGTAGTTGTATACTTGAAGAAGCATCTAATTAAGGATTAAAGGTAACTTTTTATGGTTGGGATGTAGGAGTTCCTTCCCCTTGTAGTTTCAAACCACTCAAGGTGTTAATTAAAGGCACTTGTTATGAACTATTTTTTGGTGTAGTTAAACCATTTTAGCCTAGATTGGAAGATACTTGTGTATTATTCATTATGTTTGGCACATTACTTAGTGTGCAATCCATAGTCACTTCTTTAATATATGGAGTGTATTGTACATGTCACCAACTAAAGTGATTTGTGAAAATGGGTCTATAACCAAATTATCTTGGCCTGTTAATTCAATTAATACTCTTGTATAAGGAGATAACTCTTTGAGTGGAGCATTTGACATGGCCGTGTTACTAAAATTTCATGTTAGATTCAAATAGGTTTGATATGCTTATTGTATTTATATAAAGAGGTCCTCTATGAGGCCCTTTCTTTTGAAAATCATATTAGGGTTTTAATAAGACATCAACATGAGTGCTTGAGGATTTCTAGAAGAGGCTTTTTAAATGGTTTGGGTATAAGACATGTTAAGAGGCACTCTAACTATACTAGGAAAAATTTCATGGGGGAAGTCTACTATAAACTTGTCCCCAACCTCCATGTATTTGAGTAAGATATCATCCTTGTTTTTGAGAAAATGATTATAAAAAAAATAATGATCATATGTCAATGGCATAGTAATGTAATATGGTTTTGTTGAGTTTTTTCTACAATTGATGGTATGCTATCAAAACATTACATGGTTTATTCTTATTCTTGTTTTGAATAGGGAGGCATGTTAACCAAATAAAGGGCTAAAGGATCTTGAATTTGTACCCTAGATTGATCAGTTTAAGGAAGATAAGGATGCATCTCAAAAATTGCATCATCACTATAAGGGTCTTGAACAAAATTATCATTTGTGACCACATTATCATAATTCATATTGTACATGTCTCCACTATGAGTGTAATAAAACATATCCAAATCCATTATGAGTGTTTCATGAAAAATGATTGGATTTATACAAACTCTTGAAAATAATGTCCAAAGGATAAATGGTCCAAACTTGGTATAACTTGGTCTAAGGATGGATTTGTATCTCCAAAATAGTTAATGTTAAAACTTGAGATAAAATATTCTAACATCAAATTTCTTATACAAATGGTCAAGTGAATGAAGAAAAACTAGAATGCCAAACTTAGGTAAAAACTGTTTCAAATAAGTCTAAATTAGGTCTAAAGAAACAAATATTGCTAGGTCTTTTTTAAAACAAGGCACAAAATTTAGGCTCAAAACAAGTATTTACTAGTCTTTTGGGAACAAGGCACAAAATCTAAAATTTAAACAAAACAAGGTCTAAAAGGCAAGATATTTAATCTAACAAATTTGAAACACTTTGACACAAACTAGGCATTTAGTTTTAAACACACACTTGATCATTTGGAATAACACATTGAACTTTAGGCATACGTAAGATAGACCACTTCCCAAATTTAGGCACAAAATAAGTCTTTAAAATGAGCAAGGAATTAGTCTAAATTACAAAACCCAAAAGTGAAAGGCAAATGCTTTAAGCCAAAATTATATAAGGCCTAGATATCAACCAATCAATGTTTGGATTTGAACATGTCAAGAACAATTATGAATTTAATTTAGAAGACCAAGATTACAAAAATAGACAACAAGCTACTAATGATATATAGGTGAGTTGTTAAAAGTGACTTTGTTGATATAAACACCACCTAGGTTTAAATATCAATATGGTATTGAAGGAAGGTTTATGGCCAATCATTGGTATTATTGGGTCAATTATGGTCATTTATGGTATTCTTAGGCTGGTTACGACCATTCATTTATATTATTAGGTTGGTTGTGGCTATTTTTTGTAATTTTATTACTTGTAGTAGATGATCACTTGGAGATCTAGTCCCCTGATTATGTCCCAAACTAGTTAGATCTCTAGTAAAAAGTGTATAGTGTAAAGAACCCACCAAAACTAGTAACTATCAAAAAAATAGAGACTAATCTAGACAAGAATAAATGGAATGATGGTACTAGGCATAGATCCAAAAAGCACATGTGGTTTTTCAAAATTATAATTTGAACACAAAGTAGCAAGTCTTTGAAATAATTTGAGCAGCATAACAATGATATTGTGATCTAAAGGTATGATAAATGGCTTGTTTCAAGACTTTAAAGTACAAAACATGGAATGAAGTGGGTAACATAATGATTCCCATTTTAAACTAGTGACATACACACACAAAGTTTTGATAAATTACTAGGGCAAATGTGGTGTCAAATGGATGGCATATCACCTCTTCAAACAAAGGATTGATGTGTAAACAAGACTCATTTTTGATGTGGTATGGTAAAAAAAATAGTTTCAACTCAAGACCATGCTATTAAAAAGGGAAAAAATGACAAAAACACTTAAGTGTAATGTCCTAAATCTTAAAACTGACAAGGTGGCATTGTATTATCAACTTCTATCAATATAATTACTCTCAAGAGATTTTTTTGTTATTAATCCAAAAAATAAAAGTGCATGAAAAATAGGGTTTTTAAGCTCCTTATTGTCTTAATATTTTATATGATGACATGGAACTTTGGGTTACTCACCCTACATCAATAGTATGTATATGGCAAGTGAGGTTGTCTAAACTATCAATTTTCATTCATTTCTAAATGGTATCATATGCGTAGAAAACAGGGGACAATCACATCAATTAGATCTGCATCAACTGGTTTGTTGTGAAAATGTCTTAACATTTTCACAAGCACTACATCCATCAATTACTTAGCGTAGTAAAATGTCCAAGTAGCCCCTAGGTTTTGATCTTGAATACCACTAATGAAGATTGTTTTAACCACTCAAAATAAGTGTCTTAGTGGGTTACCCTCAATTTGTATACCCACCATGGATTGAGGTTGAAATGATGATGGGATATGAATTCCTAGGTGAATGTTTCCCTAGATAACTTATAAGGAAGTGATGAAATACTACTCACAAGCTAAAATGCATGAAAATAAAGAAAGTGGAAGGACTTCAAGGTCATTTTTGGGTCACCTAAATCATATGGATTTTGGGGAGGGCCTTAGAAATTTTAATTCCATGCTTTTATACCAAAGAGATAAATGCAATGAGTGAGTGTTTTTTATCACCCAAGTTCCCTAAAGGGGACAGGGGGAGAACATACATATGACACTCATCTTACTAAAGAAAACACTTCAAAAAATAAGCATAAAAATAAAAATCTTATGAGTATTTAACTAAGGTGACAATTTATTTTTATAACACTAAAATTAAATATGTGATGAAGTTTTATCCCCTTGGTATTGTGTCAAAAAACTTTGAAAGATAAAAATGACTTAAGCAAAAAGACTTTTAAAACACCAAATTTAAATGTGACTTTTGTAACTTAGAATGTTTTAAATGTCTTATTTTAGCCTTTGGGTCTTGAAAATCATGTTAGAGGGTCCTTGTGCATATAATTTAATCATAAGTGAAAAATATGGCTTTTGAATTCTTGATCTCCAGTTTTCAAAATTTTCTATAGAGTGCAAAATCATAAAAATATAGATTAATATCATGACTATTCCTACAAAATTGTAACAATTATCATAATAAATTTCCTATAAAATTGAGTATTAATGCAAAATCATTACTCTTATGATAATATTTCTAAAATAAAGATAATAATGTAGAAGTTAGGAAAAAAATTTAACTCTACCTTGTAAGCACAAAATAGTTAGACCATGGTGATTAAGCACAATATCACTAAAGTTTTGGAAATATTGCAAACATTTTGGTGATATTGTGACTTATAAAGTCATGATATTTTCAATATCATGATTGTAAAGTCATGATATTATTAATATTATAATTCTTCCCTATAAACATAAATAGTTATCAAAAACCATGATGGCATAACATAATACCTTGAAAGTTAACACTAAACCCTAGAAATTATGAAAAAATTGTGACTATACAAAGTAGTGATATTGTGAAATATCATGATTCCAGAGAGTAAGAACATGAATGTCTAGAGAAACATCATGATTTATATAAAAATCTCTTTAACCTTAAATTTTCACTTGTTTTGATCAGCAAGTTTGAAAATTGGCATGAAAATTGGTAGGAGTATGTCATAAAATTCCTTGAGAGTAACTTCGTGGGCATGCCATGATGTGAACAAGTAATATGTAGAGGGGAGGTTAGTATTATGTTAGTCCAATAAAAAAAATCAAAATAACACACTAAAATCCTAACACCTCTACCTTAGACACTAAGGAGAGCATAGGTAACAAGCATGCATATGAAAACACAACTAAAACATAAAATAAAACATACTTTTACATTCCTTGGAGCTCTAAATGGCTTATTGAAATGGCTTGCCTAGTTTGTGTATCAAGAAATCTTCATCAATGGATCTTTGTTGGCTTCACCTTTCCTTGGCACCTTGACTTGGTTGCTTGGCTTATGAATTCAGCATGGTAACATTACTTATATGGTTTTGTTCCATCTATTTAAGCATTATAACATTCTACCAAGATATATTACAAATGAATAGGTATAGCCTTTTATTCATAGCCTCAAAAAGTTAACTCTCACCCAAGGTTAGTTAATGTTGAGTTTAAACATGAAATGGGTTCAAAATAACCTTAGGTGAGTTAAGACTAACTCAATTTGAGTTAAAATTTGTCATGTAATTATGATTTTCAATTACTAGGCATGGCTCTCAAATTAGATATTTTAGAAGAGCTTGACAACTCATAAAGTAAATGATGAAAAGGATTGATATTTTCTTTTTTATAATTTCCATTTTTAGATATTCATACATTGAAAATGGATAATTTAAATAATAATTTAATATTTTTTAATTAGATGATTCACTTTGATTAACATTTTAGCTCTTTTGGTAATTGATCAACTACCCTGCTTAACGGGTCCATAGGCTAAATTGTCAGTTTTTAGGTCACAAGGTGATTTGGGGTGAATTCATGAGAAGTTATTATTGTGTACAAGCTAGTATCCCAAATAGGGATACCTCAACACAATTTTGAGCATTGATAAATGATGTGTGGCTGAAATTGGGATATTCAATTATTCCTAGGCTTAATTTGCAATGGTTGGTAGGAATCAATTTAAAATTTGATTAGAAGCTAGTTGTGGCAAGAATTGGGTGTCTACAATTATGGTGTCATAAAAGTAACTCTAAAACAACCCAAAAAAAATATAGAATTTCTTATCAGAGTACAAACATCTATGTGCATGGGATCATTGCATCACTAATCACATTAAGTAAAATGTAATACAAGTATGTTGTTAATATTAATCTTATATTTCAATATTTAATAAGATAAGGATGATTACTAATAATTCAAGGAGGCATTCATAATAAATAGTACTAGAAGTGATAAAAGCATTCATAGATGCTACCCACATAGATTGCATCTCTAAATCTTAGGTTGGGATCCTCTCATCCTACTACACCTACCTTTTAGCATTTAAAAATCCATCAATGATTAAAACAAAAGGTACAATTATAGTTTCCCACCTCAAACTTTTCAACCCATAAGGTGATTCTTTTATTTATCTATAATTGGTTATTTATTACCAAAACAAGAGTCCTTTTCTTTACATGGTAAAATGAGTTATTTTTAGGTATGGGGGTTAGTGCTACCTGCTTGAATTAGGTAGACTAATTCTCAATTTAGGGTCATTTCACACCCTTACCCTCTCTCATTAGTAATTAAATAATAATCATTTAAAATAATAGATGTAAGAACATAATTAATTCAATAATAATTTCAAATTCTAATTAATTACCTTAATCAGGGACCAACTTATCAATTTATTTCAATTTATAGACAACCATCAATGGATTAGTTAATAAAGATAATTCCAAGTTAACAATTCATGTCCTGGGGAAAGGTAACACCACTTGAGTTATTGTGTAATGGAAGTCTTTGCACTATTAAACTATGACCTTTAGAGATTATTTAGAAACTTGTTGGAACCATTTGAATTAGTATTAATCTTAGCATAAGTAAATCATTGCTATAAACATGTATGAGAAGAACCTCTTATCATAACGCTGCCGATTTGGTCATAAAAAATCTTTTATTTATGGTCCTTGCATCATGTCTTATGTTCTAATCCATAAGTAAGCATCTAATAATCAAGTTCAATCAACCCGTATTAATAGTGTGAGTAGATTAAGAACACAATATAACTTTACTTGGTAAACAAAATAGCCATTAATCCCTATACAATTGCATTAGGAAAATGAACCAAGAACTAATCCATAAGTTTTATTACAACTTGCTCATTTAATCCATATGAATTTTGATCAAACTATCATGAAATTTTATGTATTTTATTTGTGAAATAAAAGGAAATGACATTATTAAGTCATCCAACACAACTTTTGATTCATATAACTAAAACATTAATAATAGGGCCATAAAGAACCATGTATATACAATCATCAAATTTCCATTGTTTTCACAATGATACATAATGGTGTTAGGTTGTAACCATATAGTGAAAATCCACATTACTAATTCCATCATGGTGAAGCCATATGCCAACCATCAAGGTGTCATTCTACCAAGTTTTAACATAATCAATCCATATTATAATGTTAATGATAACAAGGACAATAAGATAACTTTAGCATAACATACACTTCAACTACTATTATAAGAAGAAATAGACATTAAATTTCAGCTATAAAAGAGGCTCATCTATGTACAAGATTATTACTTCTATCATAATAACCAAAAAACCAAGTGAATGATGACACAATAGTAATTAGAGAATCCCTTTTTATGACTATACATAACTTGTCCTTCACATGATAGAGCACAAAAAATACCTAAAAATTTTGTAGGTTGTCACTTATTTATTGTTATTCCATACTTTTTATCTCAAGGTATGTATTTCAAGAAAGGAAGTTTATCAAATCAAACTCCTGTATGAGTTAACATAAGTATTACCAACATTCATCATGACAAGAGAAATAATAATAACTTTGATTTAATACTATAATTTTGGTATGTTACCTCCTAAAAAGGGTACATCAATGTACTCATAACACAACCAAGAACAAATAAATAGTAGAGAAAAAATTCACAATTCAAGGGAATCTAAATAAAATTATTATGATATGAAATACCATATTAACTTATTCAATTTCATCTGTAAGAGGTAATTTAATTAATAGAATCATATACAATATTACCACCAACATAATTATCCAAGAAAAAGAAATAAATCAATCACCATGAGTCCAAACCTGCATGCACAATCAAATGAGCCCATCCATGTAGTGGCCCTAACCACCCCATCCATCAACTAGATAGTGGATTAGACAATAGAGTAAGCAAGGAGGTTGAGAACTCAATAGGAATTATAGCCACTGAATTGACTCACGATAATAGACCACTAAATAATAGGGAAAATTGAAAGTAGTCACAACGCAAATGATCACAAAAAAATGATAAATATATCATAGGAACCTTGCACAACTAAAATTATCACATCTACATCTATGGGAATCTTATAGAAATAAATCAGAGGTAGATTCAGATCTATAAGTTCTAAATTGGCATACTTGGAACCCAAGTAAGTGGTCCATCACAACCAAGAGGTTATTTTCATTAACAAGAATGATTTATAACAAATCTAAATTATCCATCTGAATCAACTAGCATTTGAAAGGTTTTAACATAAAACTAAAAATAACATCTCTATATGACCACCAAGAGGGCTCAGATAATTCATAAACCTAGAAATAACATCAATGATAGGTTCCTAACATTGATTTAAATAAATGACTGATTTAAATTGTGGCATGCAATTACCCAAATAATAATAATTCAAATCATGTCAATAATTTGAAATAAACCTTTCATAATGCAAATCAGTCCACTAAAACAATCTAAAACAACTTTCATATAATGGCTACTAGAAAAAGATGCAACTCATTTATTGCTTCCATTAAATACCAAATGCATCCCTTATCCTATAACCATCTATACACAACCAACATAAACCACACTAATGTCCTTAAATCATATTATATAACAATCATGAACAAATCAAGTGGAATCCCAAGTAGTTTAGGGAAGGGGAATCAATTTGAGGGTTTATAGGTTCATCATGAAGTCCCATGACTTCATAATGAAAACCAACACCTCATACAACCAAAAAACAATTTTAATGAAATAACATAGCCTATTAGGCTTTCTAAGCTAAATACTCAACATCAGAACAAAATAATTACAACCCATAAACCTACAGGGTTTTATTTATAAATAACTAAAATGGGTAAGGAATCAAGTTTTCCCTTCATATGGATTGAATCCAAAACATTAAAATTCATCTTGTAGGTGAATAAAAACCCACATCTAATCATTTCTAATAATGGACACAATGTAGGGTTGAATCATTAGCAAAAACCCTCAAGAAGTTCAAAGGTCCTCAATATGGACTACACACCAAATCAAGAAGGTAAAAAAAATGCATCCCCTAAACTAAAACCACTACAGGTGGGTTCATTTTGTGTACCCAATAAAAACACTCATAACCAAATTGTTCATTCTACACAGTCATGGAAAACACACATAAATCAAACAAGGGAGAATCCTTTCACTTATAAGGAAGGGTTTTGGAATTTTAAACACAACCATTAATTAAATATTTTTGCTTGTTAAAGCCAAGAGAGATTTTTCCATTTTAAGAAAACATTTTGCCCATAATCCCTCTCAAATAGGGTATGTATATACTATATTATTCCTACCAAATAGAGCTTACAAATTCAAAAATAAATTCAATAGAAGTCTACCATTTAAGATAAACCCCATCAAGAGAAACCTTTGAAAAAAATTTAATTTAAAATTTAAAACATACCCATCATGGACATTAATGAATTATAGGTAGATATTTCATATTATAGGTCCATCATAAAGTCCCATGAGTTCATAATGGACTAGTAATATCTTGAAAACATTATATCTTCTACCCAAAAATCTCTATGTAACAAAAATTCCTATTTAAAGAGAAACCTTTACCTTTTTGACATTGTAGGGAGCCATGGGAATGGATGGATCTTCCTTTTACCTTTAGATTTTATCCTACTTCCCTTCATATAAAAATGACCCCCACTACAGGAATATATACCCCTCTCCACTATTAACTCCATTCCCCAAAGGCCACATGTTATTTTGGGTAGACAAGGCTACCCCCAATTCTTCCTTCCCATTATTCTAAGTAGCCCAGAATAAAATGGTGGCATATAGGGTTTGAAAATAGTAGTAAAAATTATCAAACAAGGCATAGCCCTTCCAAAAGTGGCTCTAATGCTGGAGTTGAAGATTTATTCATCACACAAACCAAAACATTCACCATACTTCTGCAAAAGAATGATTAAGTGGATGGAGTTTTTGATTTTTGGATCATTATGGCCTAAACATTAAACAAATTTAAACCTTATAAATTATACCAAAAATTATTTTAAAAATCTATCCTCACGATGCCAAAGCACCTCATGATACCCACCAATTAAATAAATGCCCTACAAGGGTTGTATTAATGTCTACATAAAAGTCTAATGTTGCCCACATTGTGATCACTAGCCAATTCAAGGTATTATGTGGATAATGGTTAAAATTAAGCATGACTCTACTAGAACCAAGACAATTAATCAATTCCAATGAACTATGGACTACACCAGGATTGAAACATTACATTTGGGGCACGAGATAAAAATAAACAACATGGATGATTAGTTAAAGATTAAGAGTACGGATGATTCATTAACTTAGAAGAGACAAGATACAAAAGTATCACAAACATAAGATAATAGTCTAATCCTATAAAATAACAATAAATATATCTTAGCCCAAGACAAATGACACATAAGACCAAAATAGTAGTAATGGAATTAAATAAAAATGATGGTAGAGGACTCAACTAACCAATGGCTCTAGAATGCCTATTTTATTATTTTTACCTATCAAAGTCACATTTGATAGAATATTGATCTTGTTGCTACTTTACTTTGTAATCAAATCACCAATTGATCTAACTCATTATCTAGGTTCCTACATTTACTGACACAAGGAATCATCAGTATCTACATGAGACGTAATATTGATAATAATAAAATTTTGAATTAAACAAAAGAATCTAACATGATATAAATAACTCAAGTATAACATTTAAATCATTAATCATAAGTACAATAATAAATCAAAGTCATAACTAATAACCATGTAACTAGAATCATACATCAGATTCAAGATCAATATTAGGAATAATTCCTCTAAGTGTCAACTAAAATTAATCAATACTTGTTATGATAATGCATCAAACAATGATTTAAATTGTATCCCCAATTGGGTTATAACATCCACCCCTCTTAAAGAAGAGCCATCATGGTGACAAATTAAACAATTAGGGTAAGCTACCCAAAAGAGGTCTAACACTTCTTTCACAAAACATTCTACAACTCAAAAAGACCAATAGTTAAATATCTAATAACAAAGCAACAACTTGGTAAAATTAATTAACTATAACCAAATTAACGTCATGCCTACTACATACTTACACAACCCAATAATAATAAGGGGAATTACTACCTATTTACCCTTTGTCATATCATATGGATATAACAACATCTAGAATGAAAATGTCTAGCCTTACTTTGTTAACATTTTAAGTACCTTGTCACAAAATCAACAACACCAAGCTTCATGACAATCCAAAAAAAAATATCCTTTCAACTTAGGTGTCCTTTTATAACACTAAAATGATCAAAATGGGGTGTTGTATGCACTCTTTTTTATCACAAGATTCTATAATTATTTGAAATTGGGTATAAAATTTATCTTTTAATGACTCACAAGGGAATTTGTTATAGTATAAAGGTAGTTAAACTCCTTTGCAAATAGGTTTGTCAGTAAAACTTTCCCTTACCTTGATAAAATGCATGATCAAACATTGTTATTTTTAATACAACATTCTTAATATCAATCATTTCTAGCCACCTGAGTGGGTGTCAAATTTAAACCATTGAATTAATATATAATTCCATTTATGGTAATTGAGAATTACCATAACCCACTTATCAATGAGAGTCCTATCAACACTTCTAATCATGTGTTACAACCATTAGTTCAGGCAAGGATAGGGTTATTCACCGAGTTTATGTTTTTTTTCTTAATTTAGGTTAGTGGTTTAAATATGGAACCATTTTAGGGTCATTATTATCTTTTGTATCATCACACAAAAATGTGTAACTTAAGGTCAGCAGTTGCAATAGTCCAATCCAGCCATATTGCAACTAAATTTTTAGGTTAAAAGTGAAATCTTCCATAGTAAGTGTTATGCCACATCCATAACCTTAAGGACATTCATCACAGAATGCCATTCAAAAAGTTAGTAATCCATATGGTCATGGTTACTCTTCCTTCACCATTAACCATTCATGGGTTAGTGTAATGTCCCACACCCCCCACACTGAACATCTAAGAAGCCATTCTAGGAATTCACATACAACCCTAAGGCTTACAACATTTTCTCCATTATTTATGAGCTCACACAATGGTCCAATAATCCCAATCCCAACATCCTTTTTATCAACCATCTGAGGGCATTCACCCAACTTTTATCTCTCTTGTAAAGAGTTAAGTAGGAACCTAGGATTTTATAGCACTAGATCCAAATTTAACATTTCTTCTTCTTAGTAATCAACATACAATCTAGTCATGTCTTATAATAAAATAAAATATTCATTCTAGAATATTTATTTTAGATAAAACATAACATTACCTAGTACATAACACATTGGTAATTTTAAGCCACAGGTGCATGTTATTATAACATGTACAACCTTGATGACTTTACATAAGAGTCCAGTTCAAAGGACCCACAGTGATTCATAAGCACTCAATTCAATTTCATATCACATCATGGTTGTTATCAAGCAACCAAATATAGCATATATATCCTACATAATCAATAATTTACACATACAACAACCAATTATTATCCATTCAAGGCTTATATCCATGCCACCCAAGTTGAATTTTCCTTGTAAATAACCTTGCCCAACCATGAGTAATATATTTTGGTTCAGATATTTTACTCAGCTTATTACCACTCATCACAAGAGGGTCATATCAAGCTCAATTTTTTTGCATTTGAGATTTTATCAAAAGATAATTATACAATATATCATAATATTAACTTCTCAATAACAAAAAATCATTTAGTGTTGTATTTAGAACAATTTTTTTCATTCCTAAGGCATAATCAGATAGCACCATAATGGTGTTTTAACTAGTTTGGGTTGAACACATCAACTGTGGCAACTTCTCATTGTTGAAAATGATGATGACAATCATGATATCACAATTTTTATGACTATAGCATGGCTGAGAATGGTAAGAAACATTTACACACATTCTAACATGCCTCTTAGAACTAATTATTAAACACATCAGGTGTGAAAATATCACAATAATAGGTATTGATATCCCTTAACCTACTAACATATTCCTTTATGTTATCATAAAATAGGGACAACATAGCATACCTAAGCATTCATTATAGTATATTATCATTTTTTTGAAACTAGGCATTGATAATTATAGAAACAATAACCCCCAACATTTTTATAAAATTTTATGATGGTTAAAAAAAGCCATCATTTAATATAACCCATTCAACTCTTAATGAACTATTTGTAATTTAATTTACTAAACAAAAATCATAACAATCTTTACCCATAGGACCAATAATGGTTTTCAACAACCATTTTAGTTTCAAAAAATTTGATGGTTTGAGACCCTCCCTTTACAAGTAGATTTATCAAGGTTAGTTGATTTACCTAATTAAATTAGTGCTCCACACCCTACTTGGCTCTCCAAGATCGATTTTAGCCCTTGTTTCTATTGGAGGTACAATCACAAAGGGCATGAGGTAAATCAGTGATGCAAGATATTTCAAACTTCAATTATAAACCTTTAAAACTCTTAATCAATGACCATAAGCATTCATAAAACATAGAATATGTTCATAATAATGAATAAGAAATATGATGTAAGATCACACACATAACACAAGATCTATGTGGGAAACCCTCTAGGAGAATAAAACCCACTCTCAAGCCAAAAATTACATGGACTACCTATCATATAAGATGATTACAAACATGAGACCATTTAGTGAATCACCCACTTCACAAGGAGCACCCACCCTTAAGTATGAACAAGCACCCACTTGCTTTAGATGTTGATAACCCACACAACACCTTATGAAATTAGCAACTCTAGAACTTTGATTACATTTAATCTAATTAGAGAAACAATGTATAACACTTTTATTTCAACTCTTCGCATAGCCTCAAACTTTATCATACAATAAATGCATCCAAACACCCCCTTTGGATCAATCTAGGCTTCTTTGCTCATCCTCAATATACTATGTACTTTAGTCTAGCCAATGAGCAAACTCACTCGGATATCTTTCCTTTGCCTTTATATTTTTCTCTCTCAACACATTCACATCTAGTCTAGAAACCATAACCTTGGTCTTCTCTATTTATAGAATCTTCATGAATATCAACATAAAGGTTGACCATGATACTTTCCTTAACCCTTAAGACATCTAACATGCTAACACATATCTCAATACCATCCTCACAGGTTGACAATAACATCCATGCGTCACACTTAAGCAGCTATGTGTAGACATTAAAAAAACCACACATTATGGTTCTAGATGCCAAAATACCTCAAGACCTCCTAGGGACCACCTAACCCTTCTCAACCCACTAACCAACCCATCAAATTTTGGGTCTAATTGGCTACTTAGTTGACTAAACTCACTAACTTACTAACTGACCTTAACCCACCTTGACCCCTTTTCTTTTGGACACTTGACCATCAATGATTAGCTTTACCACTGATGGTTAGGTTGATTGTCAATAGTTAGGTCTTCCTCATTCTTACACAATACTAGTTATGTGTAAGATAACACATCATAATTTAATATATCCACCTTTCCCATGGATAAAAACTCCCAAGCATCACAATTAGTATCCTAACCCCCTAGGTAACCTTTTATCCTCCATCTCTCTTTGCCTATAAAAGGAGGGAAGTCGGAGGTGAAATTGATCTATCATCACAAGAATTTTTGCACACAGGTATTCAATCTTTCAAACCAATCTTCTTCTATTAATTTAGAAAAAAGAATAGAGATCTAAACCTTTGCTAAAATTAATCTTGAGATAAAGTATAATTACTCTTCCAAAATTTCTCCAGCCATCAACCATCAACCATTTATCAAGCAACAGGTATCTTTGTAATTCTATTTTGTTATTCTAGTTTTTGGCCTCTCTCCCCCATCAAACCTTTTATGCATCTTGATTTATAACTCCTAAAACCTTAATAGAACTTTACTAGATCACTGAGCCATTCTACAAAGTCCTTTTATAAACACTTATAAAATTTTGTAGGCAACTACCGATCATCAGCACAACTATCGATGGTCACCTACAACCATCGATGGTTACCTAACTACCAAAAATTAGCTTAACTATTTATGATCACCTTGACCACCGATGGTCACTATGATATGAAATAACAATAAGTTATTTCTACTCCCTTACCTCCAACTAAATCCAACTTTTTATGTCCCTATCTATTCATAGACCCCTACCTAATTTTATGAACCTGACTTGATCTACTTTAGCAGTAGTATTGACCCGCTATTACTATATTTAGTTATTGTGTCTAATAAGCATTCATTTTTTTCTTGTATTTCATTTTAGTTACCTTCTATTATTTGAATCAAGTATTTCATTGCTATATGTTTCAAATTAATTGTTATCAAAGAGTATATTGATAGCCTCCTATCAAGCTCACTCTTCTTGGATCTAGCTCACACTATGTAGTCCACCTAACTATCTTGCTAACAACCCCTTTTGTTAGTATTTTTTTATCTATAGGATATTCCTTCCAAGACAAAGAGGAGTTCTCCATACTTGTTTAGATTATGTGAACATTAACAACCAAGTTCTACCACACCCTTATTACTAGTTTCTTAATTTTTTTCTTAAGTAAGAAATGAGTAGAAATTAAGAGAAACATTTTGGCACACCCGGTGGGACCCTAGCATCATCTAGGTGCCTTTTTTTTCCTTTATTCTATGCTTATACAGTAAAATTTAACATTTTTTTTTGGGCTTAAAATAAACCTTGCATAGATTGATTGTTTGCATGTTTTTATTTCATTTAGTTAACTTAAAATCAAAGTAATCAAATGTAGTTTCACTCTTGTTCTCACAAACTTTACCAAACCACATAATCAATCAACACATCAAAAAATTTGACATAAGTCCTGACTAGCATTTCATCAACTATTGGTATACCTTACCCTTTGGTTATCTTACTTGTAGGTCATTACCAAGAAGAGAAACTAAAACTCAGCTCTTTGGTTGAGTCTAAAATCTAAAATTTAGTATATCTTGGTTAAGCACCTGACACCCTTATTACTACAATGTGTGAAGTGAGGGGGTAGGCCCCAATATCAAGCCATGTACCAACTTTCAATATAGATTTTTGAGATCCTTTAAACACTTGAAACTGACCTTAGACTTCCTCTTTAGTACCTCATCTACAAACCAAATTTATTTTTCACACATTCTAAGGCATAAGTCAAAAGTGATCTAAAAAGTATCTTAAGTTGTTAGATGCACTTTAATGTATGTTTTGATTACCTTGAGATCTTTTTCTTTTGTTTTATTTATTTTTGAGTTGTGAGATTTCCTTTATTATGTTAAATTCCTTACATGGTCTTTACTAGATAATATTTAAGAATCAAACCAACTAAGAACCTACCTTCCACCATATTTCCTCCATTACCCTATTTAATGGAGAGCCTTCCTATAATCTTCCCTGGAGATCCTAATTTTTCTAGAACCTTGAAAAACAATCCTCTTGACTTAGAGCATTACCTTGCATCATGAGCCAATTGTGCTCCCAACCTTACCTACAACTAACAAAAACTTACTTGAAATCAACCCAACCTTACTTATAATCAATCAAAATTCAAATTCAACCAATCAACAAACTAACAACCATCACCCAAACCAGTCAAAACTTTAATGTACCAAATGATCAAGTTAGATTCATGTATTTCTAATATCCATGATCAGTCAAACCCCACATATAATCAATCAAACCTCACATAAAACTAACCAACAACCTATCAACAACCATTTGATCATCATCATACCCAACCCACAACCCACCAACATCTATTATACCAATCACCCCAACTTTATCAAACCTTAGGCCATCTACCCCAACCATTAATCAATTACCTCAATCTACCTTATTAACCCAACCAACCTTATCAACCTTACCCACCTTACCAACTTTATCCAACCTATCAAACCAACCCACCTTATCAACCTTACCAACCTTGCCCAACTTATCAACCTTACCAAATCCAACCAAAAACTACCAACCAAACATACCTAAATTATAAAACCTACCAAACCTATCAAAATCATTAAAGTCATCAAACCAACAAACCTCATCAAACAAACTAATTATTTTGAAAACTCAAGAGACATTTTTGTACCCTCTTCATAGGCAATACACCCAGCTGGGGGAATCATATGCCTCAATCCTTGACAAACTCTTAGAGGTTTTTATCATTAGCCTTCCTCAAATCAAACCCATCAATAGTCTTATTATAAATCTAATTTAGTTTATAGATAATTAATTTTGTGCTTATCATAATGTAAATAGATATGTAATAGATAGATTTGACTCTTTTAAGATTCTCATTCAAAACCTTAGTGAACACAAGGAGGTTTTTGAGGATATTCTTTGTGTTCCCCCTAGCCTAGCCTTGAATATATTCAAGCAATCAATCATTTAACCTCTTCCTTCACTCATTTTTTAGGAAACCCATAACCAAGTCCATTAACAAAATGAGTCCCATGCATTTGATTTGGTGCTTGGTGAACATATAATTAAGGAAATCATGTTCTAACCCTTAACCAAACCACTTGTTAACCAAGTGAAACCTTCACACCTTTCCTTCAAAATAATAATTAAGGAAACCAACCAATATCTTCTACTTACCCATGTAGAACAAACCTATCAAATTTTTCCACTTACCCATGTGGAATCAACCAACCAAACTTTTCTACTTACCCATGTGGAATCAACTAACCAACATCTTCCACTTACCCATGTGGAATCAACCTATCTATCAACCTTTTCCACTTATCCATGTGGAATCAACCAACCAACATTTTCCACCCATGTGGAACCAACCAACCTACCTCTTACACTTACCATTTTTTTCAAAGCTACCATTAAACCTACTTTACCTACCATTAACCCAGCCAAACTTATCATCAACCTAACCTTACCTATACCCATCCACCCAACCTTATGTGACCAACCAAACCAACCTCTACATAAAATCAATCAACCACAATCAACATACATTTTAACTTAAGCTTACCAGCTATTAACCCAAACCAAAATCAACCCATAAAACCTAGCAACCCTATGCTAACCTACCTAAATCAAATCTAAAAACATGTTCCTATACTTGGTACACTAGAAGAAATCCCACCCAAACCACCACCTACAAACTTTACCTACTAACAACTAACAATTAGCAACCCCTTTTTTGGAAGGGGATAAATTCATCTTCACCCCTCCTAAACCCTCTTATTAACCAACACCTCACTTTGGGATCTTGTTCCCATCTCAAACATCCATAAAAAAAATCAAAATAGATAAATTTGATTTCAATTGGCTTTGACCTTACATCATAACCCACAAGTGTGAATTAGGGGCTTACTATTTGTCCTCTCTTGAAGGTAAACCAAAACCTAAGCCTCTTAATGCTTTGCATCTACATCTTTTATTTTTTTAAATAGGGATCAAACTCACCTTTGAGTCTAACTTAAGCTTGTCCCTTGATTTATGATATTTTCACCTTCACTTACCTATCGTTATCCCTTTGAGGGTAATCGATTACAACATAAAACCATGTGATTAACCATCATAGTCATAGCCTAATCCTAAATATGGGTACCATGGCTCTACCCATAGCATGGTTCTCATGGATACTTTTCGTCCCTAATCAGATGGAATTCCATGGTCATTGTCTCTCAAACCCCCCCCCCCCTCACCTATTATTAACCTTTTATGTTAAAAATTTTCCCTCAAAAGGGTAAACCTCTAAGCCTATATTGACTTATCCATGTTTAAACCTAGCATCATAATAATTTGGGATACCAAAATATCACTTTGGTCACATGTATCTAATATGTAGAATACTCCCTTCAAAGATAGCTATCCAAAACTAAATTGCTTAAAAGATAATCTAGTCCCTTAAAAGATAACTACCAAAATAAACAAACCCAAACTTAGACCACTCCCTTGAAGGATGGCTAAGTCAAATTTGTCAAAATCAACCATTTTAAGCTTATTACATCTATCAACTTCACAAACTTATCAAAATAATATCAATAACAAAAGACCACATATCAAAATCATAACAAGTTATCCTAAGAAAGTTGTAATCAACTTTCATATATAACATTAGTAGACTTCCCACATCAATCAGTCTACACCTTACATGAAGATATATACTTTTCTAATGTGGTTCTTAGGTCACCTATATAAGTGGTAGAATAACCCACATAAAGTTACCTTACCTATCACCTATTTACCCTTCACCTATCACCTACCTCCCCTTTATACCATCTACAAATCAAGGATTTATGAGCTTACTTGACACAAAGTGATCAAGACACCTTTTTTATCAACCAAAGCATGCTAATTTAAAGCATTTTAAAGGCTTATGTTCCCTAAGAAAATATAAATTTGGTATTTTTTTATCCTTACAAATGAAAATCATCATGTTTTGTCCCTTATCTTCTCATCATTGGTTCATGTATACATATGTATCATGATTCTTATCTCTTTTCCCACATCCAGTTTGTTATTTAATTTGCTTTATGTTCTTTCATTAATGTCATAACCATAATTAGCACATCACATATCCATGATCACAAACCATAAACATCAAAATCACTATACATCATAACATCATAGCCATATTTAAAACATCACATCCATAATCAATGACATAAACCACATCATATATCTATAACCATGAGTATCATCCTATCCAGGCTCATAAATCACATCCTATCACATAAATGACATTAATAACCATAATCAAGCCATCCATGATCGTAAACATCATATCCATGAACAAAACAAAACATCATCCATAATCATCACATGCCTAACCTACTGACTCCACATTTCATAAACATAAAGCATAAAACATCAAAACATGTACACCATGAATCATGAAGCATCCATCACACACACACACACACACACACACACACACACACACACACACACACACACACACACACATATCATCATCATGAGAATAATAAACATCATATACATCATGTCATCCAACTAAATAATACATTTAATAATGTATAACCTCTCTCTCAAAGCATGTACATTTTGTTGCATCATCATGCAAGCTAGTATCAAAATCATGTACATTTATATCTATACATCATATCATATCATGCCCTTGGGAAACCACTACCATTAGTCCCACCTACACTACCACTAACATCTAGTGTCATTCCTCCTAGGATGCCTACCTATCCACCCACCAAATTAACCCATTGACTTGGAGTCACCATAATTACCCCACCTATTAAGTTGGCTATGTACTCACCCCATCGAGGTTGATTAGGACATTGTGTTAGCACTATGGCCTTGTAATACCTCAAATCCTACATTGTGGCCAAATATCATGCCATAAGGATGGTACCTAGTGGTCCTTTTGGTGTTGTCATTTCTCTTCCCCTCTATCTCAAGGTGTCTCTCTCCTAGGTCACAAAGCCTAGTGAGGTCCTAGCCTAATCCCTCTCATCGATCATGGTGACAATTTATCCCTATAATGTGTCCACTTACCCTTATAGCATTGTAATATATTCCTACATATTAGCTAACATTGCTCCTTCCTATCTATTAGGGCCACCTCCATGTACTTGTACATATAGAACCCCACTAATTGGATCCACATCCATGGCCTATCAGCCCCCATCATCCCACCAAAAATTGGACACTTCATAAAAGGCCTAGTACCATGCCATCTAGCCATGAAAAAAATAGACATCATCAACCCTTGTTCTAATAGGTAGCTCCTCATGATCTAGGACCACCTCCTCTAGCTATGGCTTGGGTAAAAAAAACTTAGCATCCTCCCTCCTATACCTCACGAATGGACTTAGAATCCCCTACACTAGGCCAACTTACCTTTGAACTCTATCAAATGGGATGAGCTCAATCTCACCCTCTCTCCTCTTGTAGATCCATCTCTAGTTCTACAATGACAATGTATGATATCTATATAGGTCCCACTTATAAAATCCAACATATGGCCTCCAAACCACATCACCCACAACCAAGCCTTCTAGTGTATCCCTAAACTCATCAATATCCTTCAAACCTCCTCCAGCTCCTATCAATGCATAATCTCCCCTATACCATATGAATCCCACTCTGAAATCCATCTAGGCATAGCCCTCCCATGGTATACCTAATGGCCTTAGAACCCTAATGTACTCGTATGCCTACCAATGGATCATAAACCCCACACTAATCCTATACCTCCTATGAGCTCAAAATTCCTAGAGCTCCTTATATATCTAAACTAACAAAATTGGTGCCCACCCAAACACTATCCTACCAAGCAACATCTCCACCAACACTCCTAGTAGTTGATAAGGAAACCACCCACTACTTGAATCAAGTAACACAAAATAGGACACTTCCATCATCATCATCATCATCATCATCATCATCATCATCATCGTCGTCGTCGTCATTATCATCAAATGCCTCTCATCTAGAGTCTTCTTGTATAATGGCTCGTAACTAAAACCACTGGCATGCCACTTGATAAGGCCCTGATCCTCATTATATAGGATATCCATCTACTCATCCCTCTCCTCATTCTCAATATGGTATATTAGCTCCCCCTAAATAGGTATTCATGTAATCCTTTGAATATCCTCTAGTAAGATGGTCATCTCTCCTATTAATAAGAGGAAGGTATTCATGGCCAGATCCCATCTCTCGATGAATGCCATGATCATTGCCACATCTCAAAGTAAGTGTAGATAGTATCTCATAGCCCTAAGGCTAACCTCCTCCATGTGTGTCCAATCATCCCTAGCCATCCCTCCATAGATCTCTAAAAAAATCCTAGGAACCCAATCCCTCATCTAGATTTGATCTTGTGCCTACAAAATTCCAAGTTATCATGCACACTTAGTTTTCCATTACCATTTCTCACTTTCATTTACTTCATTCATTCTACCTACATCAACCTATTTATCAACTTAAACCCACCTAAATCAACCTATTATAAACTAACCCACAAATATTACCTCTACAACATTACCTCTCACACTTGAAAGTGACCCTCACACATAAACATTTTTGAACCTAACCTAACCTAACCCATCAAACCAAAAATCTAACTCTTTTATCAAAAAACATTTATCCTAACTTGCAAAAATTTCAACAATAACCTTGACCTATCAAACCAACACCTAACTCTAACTCACAATCATTTCAACACATCCTATCCTAACCTACACTTGGCACTTTCATTACTAAACCATTTTAAAACATTTTGCCTATATCTTTTTATTAAAACACACCTTCCCAAATCCATCTACCATTAATAGTCAAGTGACCTTTGTGCTTATATGGTCAACTAATGATGGTCAAGTCTGACCATTGATGGTCGAGTTAAACCACTAATGATCACTATTTGTGACCACTGATGGAAAAACACCTAACCTTACCTTCCTAAAAACCCAATAAAATAACAAAATTTAATAAAAAATTTCCTAATTCTATCCTATACTATACCCCCAACCCAAATACTCTTTTAATTTCAAATTACATTGGTTAATTTTTCACATTATAAACAAAACTTACATCTAGGTTACACCTTACAAACAAAAATAACAAAAACTACCCAAATTTAACTTTAATCAACCAAATCCACTAATCTAAGAATTTTAAAACACTCCCTACCACATTATTCAATTGCTATCAAGGATGAAGCCCACATCTCATTGCTCGATCATATCCTCATCCACCCTACATCTTGGTCCTAGCAGATCACCTCAACACACACCTCCAACTAATCAATAATCACCACATCAATAAAATACTCAGTCAACCCTCTCACATAAAATGCTCAATCACAAAATTACTAAAACACATGGAAATCATGAAAGTCAAATTACAAAAAGTGAAAATGAAATTTCATTTTCACTTTTATATTCTATGGTTTTAGGGTTTCCACTTGACTATCAATGGTTAGGCTAACTATCAATGATAGATATTAGGACCACTAACAATTGATAGTCAAGAAACCCACCTTTTAAAAAACTTTAAGCACCCATACATAAGTGCCAAATTTTTGGAGATTACCCTTCTCCCACCTAAACTTTTGGAGATTACCCTTCTCCAACCAACCATTAGACTATGTCCACCTTGACATTGGTCATTTTTTGGCCTAAACTATCACATTTTTTATGATGACCTTACCTTGGTCCTTTTTGACTATATCGACCAACCTTTCCATGTTAAACATTTGAAATTTTCACCACTTAGTGCACACTAAACAATTTGTGTTTTTCAAAATATCACTTCTTACCTCAGATACTTGTGAAAACATTGACCCTGTCTAGGAAACTTGATAAGAATGACTTGATTAGTTATGCCTAATGTTGTGGCCTAATTACCCCATCACCAGTCCTTCTAGAACTAACCTTATTTTTACCAACATTAGAAACCTTAGTCTATGTGTGATCTTATCTATTGTATGTAGCCATATTTTGTGCACACGTTTGCACTTTAAATGCCTAACCCCCATGGTCACTAACCTCATGACTCATCATAAACCACTTATCAAACCCTGACTTGATTTTGGTTTTACCTCATCAACTCCTATTTTGAGGGGGAACACTCCTCCCATAATTGGGGTAACTAATCCTTTGACCAGCAATCTATTTTTTTACGCAACTTTAAATCAACAAACTAAAAAACACTACACCTTTTAATTGGGCCTTAGTAGCCCTTATAGGTCTCATGGAGACCTATTTCCATTTTAGCACTTCATCAATCAAATTATGAACACAAGATAATTTTCAAATATATGGGTCTACTATATATGACCTTTAAGACATCTTCAAATGAATACTCCTACCAAAACACTCTTTTGCTAAAGTACAAATTGCTTAAACAATATTCTATACATACAACCACCATGAATGAATGTGAAGTCAACTTTAGAGCTCAATAAATTCAACTATACATATAGTCAAATATTATAACCAAGTTATCTAGATGCACTTTTAATTCCTCTTCAACTTTTCCTTTTACTCCATCAACAAATTATACCATATACTCAAGATATAGATCAAAAATCCATCATTAGTTCTATTTCATTAAGTTGAATATTCAAATTCCATTGGTCACAATGTAAATACTAAAAATCAAACACTTTGGCATCATCTCATGTTCCCTATAAATTTTAAACAAATATGCACCATTGATTTCCTTAGAATTATACTAACCTTAACCTATAATCACTCATTGTTGATCTTAGATCCTCACTTCCATGATCATTCCACTTGGCAGCTCTACATGGCTTATACACACTAACTATTTGACTCAATCCACTCTATTGATCTTCATCTATATTAATACTCACATGTCATTGATCTTTCATCAAATCATCAAGATTGAGACACATGTTATTAACACATGCAATCTTTGGAACCTTTGACAAATTAACTTCACGTGCACTATTTATCTCTATCTATCAAGATCATGTGCTTTGGTGGGTCCTTAGTTAGTAAAAATAAATGTTCATCATTATTCCTTGATCTAATTGAATTCTCACTGTAGATCTTCAATATCATAAATTTGGCTATGATAACCTAGTAAATTCTATTTGAGAGTTCAAATTTGTACCTTAATAACTTTTGCTATGTTCCATGTCCAAACCTAAAATTTGAACCATATGATCTCCCCATATAGGTTAATCTATCCACATATCAAAATACTTCTAAAACCTTCACACATGTGAAATATGATGTCATCAAACTACTTACTTAGCCTTATCTATCAAGATGACTATTTATTAATTTGAGATCATATAAATATGTAAATTATAACTATATTAGATATAAAACTGACAAAGAAATAATGTATGATAAAGAAATAATCTACTTAGTTTGTTTTGATGCTAACATGGTGATAGATCTAGAATGAGTAAGTAGACTGGAACTATGCTTAGACATTCATATGTTTGTTTTGATGAACTTTTTTCACTTCCCTAAGCATTATAATCACTCATAACATCTCATAGGGTCTTTGAAACATAAAAAAACCATCAATATCATCTATCAATTACTTTACTAAGGAAACACTCTCTAAACCATCAATCTAATCACATTGTCATTAATGCACTATGAATCATGACCAAGCTTGAAATCAATGACAACCTAACATTAATGACCATGCTCAATAATATCCCCCTTGGTCATTGATGGAAAAACACCAATAGAATGAATTTTTACTCATTTAAACTTTTTCATTCTGATCTTTCTCCCCCTTTTACATTAATGACAAAGGGTCTCATCCTTAACATGCCAATAATCATTCCTCAATGTTATGTCTACATTCAAATACTATTTAATATACTCAAAATACTTACATACTTTCAATCATATGAATTTATTCCTCCCCCTTTGATATGCACCAATCTAAACTTGGACTTCTCTGATCCTTAGACCTAAAAAATTGCTCATAGAGCTTAGAAAGCTCCCCCTAACATTATTCACATCTCTTGTAATTTGTTTTGAAACCATATTATACAATATTTTTGAAATTTAAAAATCTCACACATGTTCCCCCTTATTCAATGCATACCTTACATATTACCAAATTGAAGAGAATATACATTTGTACTAATTAGCATTTTAATCATTTCCTAAAGCACACACACTTACCTCCACACATGAAATATGTCTCCTAAGAAGCATAGGTAAAGACACCCACTTGACATATAGGGACTAAAGATCCCAAAATTTAAGATAATCTCATATCTCCATTCTCTTACATGACTTGTAGTCCTTCCTCATCTTTAGATTAAGTTTGAATGAGTTCTCAACCTTATTCTTTTCTTTTATCTCAAGATCCTACTTGATTTCCTTGTCCATTTGGGTAGATAAGGCTTGTTCCTTGATACTTGAACTTGTTCCCTATTCTATCATGTAAAATAATCCACTTTGATCCTATTTTTCATTTATTTTCTTATTCCTCCATTCACTATGACTACTCTTCATGACAAGATTGATCATTTTTGAAGTAAAATACTAATCATTCTTGTAGAACCTTGTTATGTGACCTCTCTCATGATATTGTTAAAAAAATAGATTTATTATATTGTAAATACCTTGTGATCTTGAAGTTTCATGATTATGCACTTAATCATTTGGTCATTTGATGAAGATATTGCAAAACTTTGTAATATGAGCAAATCCTTGACACTTATAGCAAAAGATGTCATTCTTTCCTTGTGAACCTGTTGACTATCTTGAGTTATGATTTTATTCATGTTTACCATTTTCTTGCTCATAATTCCATGCAAATTCATTCCTTGAGAATCTTTTACAATATTTTGACCTATGATGAAATTTATTGCAAGAGTAACAATAACCATTAAAATTTTCATACCTCATAGGATTTGGTTATGTGATCTGATTTGTCTTCATTCTATCAATACCTTCACTCCTTGATTGATGATTTATCTTCAAAGACTATATTTTTTCTTGAGTTACATGATTTTGTTCTTCTTTGTATCCAAGACCAAATCTATCACTAACATGCTTTTGACTGCTCATGATATTATCAAGATCATTTGAGCTCTTTTCATACTTCACAAATGACTTCAACTCACAAGAAGTCTTATCTAAATCACCTTTTAATGACTAAATTTCAAACAAATACCTTAAACACTCATCTTCATTAGATTTTACACTTATAGACATAGTTTCTAATTGATTATTGAGATGTTTGATAGTATCTTCATATTCCTTGGTGTCATTATTCAATATTACTTCAAACACACTAAATTTATCTTCATAGTCTTGATTTGTGACATTATATTATTGTTATTTTATTTATCAATATTCATATCTTCAAGATAATTCATTAATTTATCCTTATTATCTAAATCAATAGTTGTATCTTTGCTCATTTCTTGATTTAGTTTCATCTGCAAAGACTCTATCTCTGATTGATACATGATACACTCTTCATCCTTACTTGTTACTAATTCATTAAGAGTACAAACCTGAGTTTCAAGTTTTTATGTGATCTCATCATGCTCCTTGACTTTATTACTCGGCCTTCCCTCAAAAATTCTAATTTTCTCCTCATAAGATTTGATCTAGAAATCTTTTTTCCTATTCTTTCTTTGTAGTAACTTCATTTCTTCCATAGTGTCTAGAAATTTATCTTCAAGAGTGACTTTCTCATATTCTTCCTCTGAGCTATATCTACCAAATAAATCTCTTCTTAAATAAAATTCACCTTCATCATCACTAAAAACCATGAAGAATGTCTCCTTGTCATCATTATGAAAAAAATCATCACTGTCATAGGTGTTTACTTCTTTTGTAGATGAGTTACTATCTTCTTCATGGTAAAGTCTCGTATTGCCTTTGTATGAATCCTTCTTTCCATTTTTCTTACTAAATATATTTTTGTACTTGCTAGGACCCTCAAATTTATCGTATTCATCCTCATGAGATTATTTATAAGCTTTTTTGATTTCAAACTTGTTTGGACATTTAGCTTCAAAATAACTAGCTTTACCACATAAACATTTAAAAGGAAATTTTCCTTAATACTTACTTGATCCTACATTCAATATTCTTGAAATCATGTCTTCAATTTTATCTTCATTAAGATCAAAATATTCAAGACTTAAGGTGTTATTATTATCTTCCTTGATCACCTTGAGGGTTACTTCCTTCTTAGGAGGTTTATCCTCATCAAATCTCATCTCATAGGTAGTAAGGATGCCATGAAGTTCATCCATCTTTAACTAATTAAGATCATGACTTGTTTCTAAAGTAGAAACTTTTAAATCAAAATTGAGTGTAAGAGTCCGTAATACCTTTTATACTATAGTATCTTCATCAATCACCTCTCCAAGACCTTTGATCATGTTTACTACCTCATTAACCCTAATAAGATAGGATGCCATAGTATCTTCTTCCTTCATTTTGATACCTTCAAATTTACTTCGATAGGTCTATAGTTTAGATAGTTTTACCTTTGAGTCTCCTTCATATATAGTCTTTAATTTTTCCCAAATATCCTTGATAGACTTATAATGGATCACTTTGGTGAACTCAACCTTGGATAGACCATAAATGATAGCATTCATATCTTTATAATTATTCTCACTCAACTTCTTGTTAGCATCACTAGTTAGAGGGGTAGGTGGTGTAGTATAACCATCTATGATAGATTTCCAAGTATTAAACCCTAAATACATTATGTATGTCTTCATCCTTGCACTCTAAAAATCATAATTTGACCCATTAAATAATGTTATGCTTGATTTGTAGAGAAACCCTACTTCTATTGACTTTTGATATTGTATCTAAGATCACCTTTAAGTGGTTAAACTTGAAATGAAGGCCCTTATTTGATACCAATACTTGGAGGAATAATCACTGAGAGGGGGTGAATCAATCATGCAAGATATTTTAAAATTCAATTGTAATCCTTTTAAAATCTTAATCAATGACCATAAGCATTCATAAAAAATATGTGATGTTCATAAAAATGAATAAGAAAGATGATGTAAGATCACACATATAACACAAATTCTACATGGTAAACCCTCTAGGGGAATGAAACCTACTCTCAATCCTATAAACACATGGACTACTTGTCCTATAAGATGATTACAAACATGAGACATTTAGTGAAGTGCCCACTTCACAAGGATCACCCACCCCTATGTCTGAACAAGCACCCACTTATTGTAGAGTTTCAGAACCCACAAAGCACCTTATGAAATCAATAACTCCAAAAATATAATTAAATTCAATCTGATTGGAGAAATAATGTATAACACTTCTCTTTCAACTCTTCACACACACTCAAACTTTCTCATACAAGTAATGCATCCAAACACCCATTTTGGATCACTTTAGGCTTCTTCACTCTCCTCAATCTTCTTTATACTTCAGTCCATCCATTGAGAACACTCACTTTGATCTCTTTCCTTCACCTCTATCTTATACTCTCTCAACACATTCATATCAAATACATAAACCATTAATTTGGTCTTAACTATTTATACAGTCTTCATGAATATTAACTTCTAGGTTGGCCATAATACTTGCCTTAACCCTTAAGATATCTAACATGCTAACACATATCTCAATACCATCCTCATAGGTCAACCATAGCATCCATGGGTCACACTTAAGTAGCTCCACATTTCAATTAAGCCTTAGTATCCCTTATAGTTCTCATGGAGACCTATTACCCTTTTAGCATTTCACCAAGCAAATTAAGAACACAAGATAACTTTAAAATACATGGGTCCACTCTATATGACCTCTAAGACATATTTAAGTAAATACTTCCACCAAAACACTCTTCTACTAAAGCACAAATTGTTTAAAAAATATTTTATACATATAACCACCATGAAAAAACATACATTTAACTTTAGAGCTTAATAAATTTGACTATAGAGATAGTCAAATATTTTAATTAGTTTTTCTAGATGTGCTTTAAAGTCCTCTTCAAATTTGACTTTTACTCCATTAGAAAATTTTATCATATGCTCAAGATATAGATCAAAAACCCATCATTGGTTTTCTCTTATTAATTTGAATATTCAAATTCCAATGGTCATTATGTAAATACTAAGCATTAGACACTTTGTAATCATCTCATACTCCCTATAAACTTTGAATAAATATGCACTATTGATTTCCTCAAAATTATCTTGAATTTAACCATTAATCACTCATCATTGATCTTAAATACTTGATTCTAAGATCGTGCTACTTGGTAGCTCTGCATGCCTTCTATGCACATTGACTATTTGACTTAATGCACTATGTCGATCCCCAACTATAAGAACACTCACATGTCATTGATATTATGTCAAATCATCAAGATTTAGAAACATATCACTAGTGCGTGTAATCTTAGAAACCTTTGATAAATTGACTTCATGTGTACCATTGATCTCTATCTAACAAGATCACATGCTTTGTTAGATCTTTATCTAGTTAGAATAAATTCTCACTGTTAGATCCTTGATCTGATTGAATGTTCATCATAGATCTTTGATATCACAAATTTGGCTATGGGAACTTAGTAAATTTTTTTTGAGAAGCCAACTTTGCACCTTAATAACTTTTACTAAACTCCATGTCCAGACCTAAAATTTGAACCATATGATCTCCTCATATAGGGGAATCTATTCATGTGTCAAACTACTCTTGAAACCTTCAAACTTATGAAATATGATGTCATCAAACTATTTAGTTAACCTTATTTTTCAAGATGACTAATTGAGCTTAGACATTCATATGATTTTTCTAATGAATTATGTTCACTTCTATAAGCATTATAAGAACCCATAACATCCCATAAATTCTTTGTAACATGACCATACCATAAATATCTTCCATCAATTGCCTAACTAAGGAAACACTTTCCAAGCCATTAATCTAATCACTTTATCATTAATGCACTATAAATCATGATCAAGTTTGACATTAATGATAACCTAACATCAATGACCATGCTCAATAGGTCCTTCCAAAAACATAGAGTCCTATGTATCATATTATGACCTGCTCACATAATTTAGTCAATGGACATCAAAAAATTATTACTTTATTACAAGAGCCTAGTTTCTATCACTTATCTCTTATTGACTTGCCCATATAAGTTAATGAGAAACATGTGACACTAGCCCTTATGCAACTTGATTAGGAAGGGATAAATTAACCAAGGATGGGGTGGATAATAAACTATTGGTATATAAACTATATACTTTCCACAATAATAAATTTAATGAAATACATGGATTGTCTAGCATCTCAATATCATAGATCAGCATTGCCCTTTTTAGGCTACACAAAAAATGGTTTTTATGCTTTAGACCTTAAACACATTGCATCTTGTAGTTTTTCAAGTTTATCAATACGCTATACTTATTGCCAAAATATCTAAATGTTATTTGGTTTGATGTAACCAATCCATTTTAGGATGATATCATAGAACCCAATGGTGTTGAGATAGATCCTATTTGGTTATATAAATACCAAGATCAAGTTCAAATTGTTCTAACCTTTCTAAATATCTTTAACTTTTGTAGTAACTTACAACATTAGGGAGATAAAATTGCTTATGACACCTGATTTCATTAGAATAACTACAAAGATAGTAGTTTTAGTGCTTCCAACTTTAATTGATGGGACCAATGCATCAATATCCTACTTATACCCAGCTATGTACACACACTAATTGATAGGCTATCCATGTTTCCCAGTTTGTGGCATCCCTTATGCAAGTGGTTCCCATCACATTTCCATCATGTAAAAATCCTTTGTGGGATTATAAAAATGATATTTATCCATGTGGATGTCCACATTAATCATTTTGGTACTAATATTTCCTATTAGATCTTGTTTTACTAAGCCTTTAGGATTTAAAATTATTTAATTTGACATCATAATCTATCATAGTTTTTTATCAAGGGTATCTACCATTCTGATTTGATTGTCTAAACTCCGTAGGCAAGGAGGATAAATTATCAACCTTGTATAGTTTCCTACCTATCTTGACATCTTATAATTTTGCCTTTTTTTCATGCATCTCATACACGTGATACATTAGATTCAATAACTTGTTTTCATATTTTGAATAATCATTTTTTTATTTTTTTCAAGTTTTAATAACTTAGAATCAATTATATTATGTTCTTAAAAATTGACACTTCCTTATGAGAAACACCTTCAAGTTAGTCATCTTGTGTTTTGATTTTTAATCTTGCCTTGAATCAAATTTTAATTTGCTAATATCTTATTGTGGAACTTTTATTGATTATCAGTGAGGCTACCCCTGATGGCATTTAGATCAAACATATCACTATTGCTACCACCATCATGAATAGAAGATTCATCCTTTGTTGCAATTTGAACTTTTTAAGGACCACATCCTCTACTTCTTTCCCTTAATAGACCACCGTTATTTTAGTTATGGTCAATATAATCACCATAAGATCTAATTCCATCCATCTTATTAGGGAAATCATAGATTGTTATTTTTGGTAGATTACAAATTGAAACATTACTTTCCTAGAGTTCCCTTTTAGAGAAATAATCCCTGATCTGATACTAGATGAAATAACACCAAAATAAAAATTTGGAATTACTTATTAGAGTACAAATAGCTCTATGCATGGGTTCACTACATCAAGATTCACATTAAGAAACATGTAATAGAAGTACGTTATTAATGTTAATTTTAGCATTAAATTTTTACTAAGATGAGGCTGATTACTAAGTATTTAAGGAGGCATTCACAATCAATAATACAAGAAGTGGTAGAAGCAATCAAATAGATGATACCCACCAAAATTGCATCTCTAAATGTTAGGTTGGGATCCTCATATCATAATGCCCCTACCCTTTATCATTTGAAAATCCATCCATTCTTAAACAAAAGGTGTAATTATAGTTTCCCATCTCAAAATTTTCAACTCATAAATAAATTCCTTTGTTTAACTATATTTGGAATTTATTACCAAAATAACAGTCATTTTCTTTGTATGGGAAAAATGAGGTATTTTTAGGTATGGGGGTTAGTGATACCTACTCAAATTAGGTAGATTAATTATTAGCTTAGGTTCATTGCACACCCTTACCATCTCTCATTATTAGCTAAATAATAACCATTTACAACAATAGGTGTAAGAACATAATCGATTTAATAATAATTTCAGATTCTAAAAGGTTACCTTAATCAAGGAGTAAATTATCAATGTATTCATATTTATAGATACTCATCAATGAATTAGTTAATTAAGATAATTCCAAGTAACCATTCATGTCGATGGGAAAGGTAACACCACTTGAGTTCCCATGTAAGGGGAGTCTTCACACTTTTAAACCATGACCTTTAGAGATGATTTAGAAACCCATTGGAACCATTCAACTTAGTATTAATCTTATCATAATTGAATCATTGTTATAAAAATGCATAAGAAGAACCTTTTATCATCATTTTACCTATAGGGTCATAAACAACCTTCAATTTAATGTCCTTGCATCATGTCTTCTATTATAGTCTATAACTTAGGATCAAATAATCGAGTTCAATCAACTCACAGTAATAGTGTGATTAGTGGAAGCACACAATATAATAACTCTACTTGGTAAGTAAAATATCCACTAAGCCTATACAATTACATTAGGGAAATGAACCAAGAACTAAACAATAAATTTTAATATAATTTACTCATATAATCCATATGAAGTTTGTTCAAACTATCAAGGAGCTTTTATGTGTTTTATTTGTGCAATAAAAGGAAATGGAATAGTAAGTCAACTATCACAACTTTTTAGCCATATGATGAAAACATTAATACTAGGGCCATCAAGAACCATGTATATATAATCATCAAATTCCCATTATTTGCATAATGATACATAGTGGTGTTAGGTTTTAACCATATAGTGCAAATCCACATTACTAATTACATTATGGTGAAGCCACATGCCAACCATCAAGGTATCATTCTACCAAGTTTTAACATAATTAGTCCATATTTCAATGTTAATGTTAACAAGGATAACAAGATAACTTTATCATTGCATAAACTTTGACTATTATTATAATAATAACTAGAAATTAAATTTCATCTATAAAAGAGGCTCATCTAAGTACAAGATTATTACTTCTAGTATAATAACCCAAAAGACAAGTGAATGATGACACAAAAATAATTAGATCAGCCCTTTTTATGATTGTACATAACTTATCCTTCACACAATAGAACACAATAAATACCTAACAAGGATGTAGGTGGTTGTGCATTTATTTTTATTCTATACTCCATATCTCAAGATACATATGACAAGCAAAGAAGATCATCAAATCAAAATCCTATATGAAACAACATATATATTATAAAAATTCATAACTATAAGAGAAATAATAATAACTTGAAGTTAATGCCAAAATGTTGATATACTACATCCTAAAAAGGGTACATCAACATACTCATAATGCAATCAAGTGCACATATAAAAGAGAGATAAATTTTCATAACTCAAGAGCATCTAAAGAAAATTATTATGATATGAAGAACCATAATAACTTATTAAAGTTAATCCATAAGAAGTAATGTAATTTTCATAATAGTTTACAAGAGTACCATCAACATATGCAAAAAAGAGAGATAAATACATAAATCAACATGAGGTTAAAATCAAGTACACAATAAAATGATCCAATCCATATGGTGGCCCTAACCTGTCTATCCATCAACTAGATGGTGGATTTGGCAAGAGTAAACAAGGAGATTTAGAATTCAACAATAATTCTAGCCACTAACTCAACTCACAAAAACAGACCACTAAACAATAGGGAATACAAAAAGTAGTCACAATCCAAATGATCACCAAAAAAAAATTAAAAAAATCATAGGAACCTTGCACAACTCAAAATAACTTGTATACACAATATTTTCAAATTTTATCAAATACTAACAATTTACATCTTGTAGGAAACCATCAAGACTCAATCTCTTTGAGTGCACACCTTAAGGGATGCACTAGGAAAGGGGTGGGTAGACCATTGTTGTTTTGCATGATTGTTGCCCCTTATATCCACATTATTACCAATCTAACTATCTCCTAAAACCATTCCCTAAGAAATTACTCTTCTTTTACACACTCCTCTAGTATTTTCCACTTTCCATCCCTCTTTTTCTCACCTTAAGTCCCTTTTGTCAATTGGTTTTACTAAGTTAACTGGGTTGACCCTTTATAGTTTTGGGTGATTTTCACTTAGGAACTAGTTTGGCCTTTGGTCGACCTAATTTATGACCTAGTGAATAATTATCTAAAATCATGATAGGTTGACTAGGTCAACCCTATCAACAAAGATTTTTGGAAGGGTTTAGGGTCAAATCCACACACACACACACACACACACACACACACACACACACACACACACACACACACATGGTCAACCCTATCAACAAAGATTTTTGGAAGGGTTTAGGGTCAAATCCACACACACACACACCAACACACACGTGTGTGTGTGTGTGTGTGTGTGTGTGTGTGTGTGTGTGTGTGTGTGTGTGTGTGTGTGTGTGTGTGTGTGTGTGTATTAGCATTATTTAAATATGTAATCAAGATTTATTATTTGTTCATACTTCTTTACAATCTGCTCTTCCACCATTCTACTTGAGGAGTCTTAGCTTAGGGTTTCTACTTGGAGAATCTAGTCTTGTGGATAAGTCTTGGATGCTTTGGCCTTTATTAGTGATCCTGAAAATCCAAAACAACCTCTTGAGAATCCCCTTTGCCCAAGGGAGAGATTGAGTCTCAACGGGTTCATCATTAAAGAAAGTATTCTTTAACTTTGTTCCTTTCTTTAGTAGATAGAAGTAGCATAAGTATTAGCTCTAAATAATATTAATCTTCATATTCTATATATTAGGGTCTTGCTAATACATATCTTAATTTAGATTCTCCTATACGTGTTTTGATTGTTTACTAACCCCTCATGTTGTGCCACAAGCTTTGGTGAGCACTAGATTAGATTTACTTTACTTATTATTAATTTAGTGAAATATCAAAACTCAGGACCCCCTTAGGGTTACTGTGTGATTGTGCTTGAATAGAGGCTTTGGAACCCTCCCTAGCATGGTGTATTGTGTTAAAATATCCCTTAATCAGATCTAGCAAATCCCCATATTGGTCATGTTCTATCTTAACAAATGTGTCTCCAATCGGAAGTGTATGGTATGATATATCATCTTTGAGTTAGCATTGATTTATATACATGATGCATTTCTAGTTACATACATTTTGGTGAACCTAATGTGAATCTAACCCTTTCTAGTTTTGTTTCACTCATTTCATAATTTTATTTTTTCATATATTTGTAATGTTGGGTCAATTGTATCGATATAGTACTAACTTCTGTGTAAATGTTTAACACAGAGTCACATCCATATGACTCTATTATGTTTATGTAGGTTTTCCAGACTTCCAATTCAGAATAAAAGGTAAACTTATTCAACCTTGTATATTTTTAGGCATCAAAATCAACATACAAGGTCAACCCAATTGACCCTATATATTTTTAGACTATCAACAATAGTTTTTCATAAAACTAGGTCAACCTAGTTAACACAGTTAGCAAACTTTTCAAGTAAAAATTAGGTTTATTCAATAGTGATCTTATTTTTCTCATCATCCTCCAACCCACCAAGGTTCCTTTCTATCCTTCTTTTTCATTTCTAGTATTTTTTATAGTTTTATTTTTAACAAGTTTACAGTCTTTAAAACTACCCCTATATAGTCAACTAGATCGACCCTATCAACATAGTTCTACATTATGTACTCTATCTAAAAATCCAAGTCGATCTTGTCGATGTAGTTCATTTTTAAACCTTTATTTTTATAGTATAGAGGTGACACTATCGATGTTTTTCTATATTCTCTATAGATATTGTTGACTACAATGACACTATTATGTTTTAAAGTTAGAATTAACTCTTATATGCCAACAATTAGCTCACACTTTCATTTCTTGTTGCTTTCATGCTTATAATAGATCAATAAAACTAATTAGGTGGTTTTTAATATACCATTTAGTTTTACTATTTTCTCTTTTATGCACATACTACCAAATCACAAAATCTTAAAAAGCATTTTAACAATTGTCTACCTAAGGCCAACCTACTTTGATTTCATCACCAAGGGGGAAGCCAACTTGGTTTTTTGGCCAAGTATAAACATATGGTTAATGGTATATTTTGGATAAGCACCTGACACCCTTGTCATTGTGATGTGTGAAGTGTGGGGGTAGGCCCCAATACCAAGTTAGTACCATTGCCAATATAGATCCCTTTTAACCCAAATGTCCTGAAACCATCTTTAGATTGATCTTTAGTTCCTTGCTTATATCCAAATTATTATCACATCTAAAATTATACTCTAATAATCTAACAACATTCAGGTTGACCACTTAGTTTTTTGCTCTTTGCTCAATTGTATGTTGTATTGCATAAACTTACATTAGCCAACATTAGTGTAAGTTTTTGTGCCATTTGCCTAAACTGGATTAACCTCATTGATTTAATTGATTATGTTTTCCTATCATTTCTTTCTTTCAAAAGTAATTGAAATTTTTTAATTTAGTACAAAATCATTCCTATAGATATAGTCTCTTATAGAATATTTATTTTCCCCTACCTATTGTATTAGGTTAACCCTGTCAATTCTATACAATTTTTATCCCTTTTTTACTATATTAGGTCGACCCTGTTGACTTTGTATAATTTATATTCCTTGTTTTTTTATACTAGGTTGACCCTGTCAACTCTATATAGTTTTCAAACCCTATTTTCTATACTAGGTTGACCTAGTCGACTCTACACCCTTTTCTATTTTCCCTATCTACCAACCTAGCTCATTATTTCTATCTTAGAATTTTATTCATTTCTCTCAAGAATCATGTCCCCTATCAAAATCTTCTTGGACAACTTGAATCCATTTAAACACTATATGGGGTTCTCTTTACTTCTTATCTTGTCATATCTTTTCTTCCTCTTTTCAACTTATGGGGCATCTTATGATGCCCATCTATATATTTATATATCCTTTAGGGCATCTCATGATGCCCACCCACCTATCATTTTAGACTTTGGGGCATCTTATAATGCCCATCCCTATATCCACCTACCCTTTGGGGCATCTTGTGATGCCCACTCTTATTCTCTATTACATGATACCAAACTAATTCAAATTGAAAAAACCTTATGATATACCTAGGTTTGTCTCTCACATGCTCATCCTTGATATAGATGTTAGTGTAGGATCTTTCCTTTCTTATCATGCTTGTTATATCCAAATCTATATAACACTTTTTTTAGGTTACTTGCATGAATCTCTCCCTATACAGTAGTTATCTCTTATTAAAAACCTTTAGTCCTTCATTTTTGCTCTTTTGGTTTCCCCTTTATCTCAGGAGTTACCTTTTAAAACCATGGATAAGACCCAATCTTCCTCATGATGTAGCAGTCTTATTTATTTTTATATTCTTTTTACACACCTTTTTCATCTCTTGGATTTCTCTTTTGTGAGTTGTAGTATAAAACCATAGATAGGACCCAATCTTCCTCACAAATACCATATTTTTCTTTTTCTCATTTATTTTCACATTATTTTTAGCACCCTCATGGGTTTGTCTTTTATGAGTTGCAGTATAAGGCCATGGATAGAACCTGGCCTTCCTCATAAAATTACCATCATGTCATTCCTTTTATAGAATGTGTTTTATAATAGTTACAAGTTTTTTATCCTTGTTCTCAACCTTAGCTTTTGCTTCTTTTGATAGATGGAATTTTCACAATAATCTATATTAGCATGTTTTCCTCCATTTCCCTTATTATTATGATAAGTAAATACACTTTACTATCATTTTATCCTTTTTTAACCCTTTGTCATATTTTTTTGATTTAAATCAATTAAAATTTGTTTTATGTGTCATTCCTTTTGATTTCCTTTCCTTTCACTCCACATTGGATAAACAAGGTTGAAGTCAAGATAACACTTTTATTTCACCTAGATTTACAAGACCCTTAGACCCCATTCTCTTTTAAGTTCTATCTCTTAGCAACCACGTCCCAATTGTTCAAATAAAAGTCATTTTTAGCACCTATGTTTGGTTTTCAAAATCTTTATGGAGAAGGAATAGCAAAATCCATCAAAAAATTTAAAAGCCAAATCATTTGAAACAAAAGGCAATGATATATAAAAGGCAACATACAAATATTAAAAGTCAATATCACACTAAAAGACATGATTACAAGCACATCTCATATCTCTAATCAAATCTCAAACTCCACAGTTGGCCTCACATAAAGTCAAGATCCATTGGGGTATGGTAGGATAGTAGATTGGAATGAGATAATTCAAAAAACTCTATGGTGCTAACTACTTTCTCATGCAAGTACCCAATATTCGTAGTAGATTGATGGCTTTGTATGGGGTCCTGAGGAATAA
Organism: Torreya grandis; assembly: GCA_037957365.1. Lineage (NCBI taxonomy): Eukaryota > Viridiplantae > Streptophyta > Pinopsida > Cupressales > Taxaceae > Torreya > Torreya grandis. Next base: position 3,712,542 of record JARHVA010000812.1, on the reverse strand, counting down.
GTAACATGTTATGGATAGGTAGGTCCATTTTTATTTTCATGCATATATCCTTCATGGGATGATCTATATACTAAAATTATTGTTCTAAGAATTATATGGCTAAGATAAGTTCTTTAGAGTCCTTAAGGTCAAAAGTCATCTTATTTTGATAAACCTAATTTAAGTGTCTTGACTTCGATAAAGAGTTCCTCTACTTTGCTTTTTCCTTCATTCTCCCTTCCACCCATTTTATTTCCTACCCTTGACTCAAATTTGTGATTCTAAATCTATTTTTCCTCTTCTCTACTTCCTTTTTTTTACACCTCTTAAAAACAAGATAGCACTACTTTGTTTTAGTTTTATCTATGCTTAGAGTGAAACAACATGTTTGAGAAACTATGGATTACTTTATTTACACCATTTAACTACATTCTTAGACTTGTTCTGATTCCTTTTACCATTTATCATTTATTATACTACGCTACTATTATAGGGACTTGAGTCCATACTTTTTTCCATTGTTTAGTGGGGTTAGCTTGTTATTTCTCACTCGATAATGTTGTTTTCCCTTTTTTTGCCCCTTTCTCCATTGTTGAGTGAGATAAGGATTGTTACTACTCACTCATCAATGTTGTTTTACCATTTTGATTTTTTCTTGTCCATCTTTTCTTAATTAAGTATTGTTAATGCTTTCACATCATTATTTGATTACCATTCTTTTTGACATGTATCATTGGTTTGACTTGGTGAGTTTGCCTTTCTTACTTAAGGTTTACTTGTTTGAGTTTTTCAACCTTTAATATCCTTGGCTTTTTGGTTGCCTAATTTACTCTTATTTTTGACTTAGTCATTTGGTCTAACATAGCACCTATCACCCCAACTTACCAAATTTATAAGTACATCCCATCCTCATAGCACTAGTTATCTTAGCTTTCCTGTGTTTGTTTTTTTTTTCTATTTAGTTTTGTATTCTTGGGTTTGTAAAAAGTAGTCTCTACACCCTACATAATCAAAACTAACAACACAATAGAATACCATCCAATGATAATGGTAAGTCAAGGTATGCATCACATTTAATTTTTAGTTATTTCATTTTTTGTCATTTACTTTCAATTATTTTATGCTTTAAAATACTACAAATTTTTTTAACATCAACATTAAGTGTTTTTATTTTCTTTATCAAAGCACCATCCCCTATTTCACCTTAGTGACACATGATGAGCTTTGAGTGGGCATATGTATACACATAATATTTTCAACTTTTATCACATATTGACACTTTACATCTTGCAGGAATCCTTTAAGACTCAATCTCTTTGAGTGAATGCCTTAAGGGGTGCACCAAGAAAGGGGTGGGTAGATCATTTGTGCTTTGTAGTATTGTTGTCCTTTATTACCAAATTAATACCAATCCAAATAACTCCTAAAATCATTCCCTAAGTTATGAATCCTCCTTTGCACACTCCTTCAGTCTTTTCCACTTTCTATCCCTCTTTTCCTCACCTTAATTTCCTTTTGTCAATCAATTATACTAGGTCGACTAGATCGACCCTATATAGTTTCGGGTGATTTTTAGTTAGGAACTAGTTTGGCCTTTGGTTGACCTAGCTCATGACCTAGTGAATAATTATCTAAAATTATGCTAGGTCAACTAGGTCAACCATGTCAACCAATATTTTTAGAAGGGTTTAGGGTTAAATCCACCTATATATATAAGATCATTTCATCGTTATTTCAATATAAAATTAAGAGTTATGTTTTTCTCATGCTTCTTTACAATCTGGTCTTCCACCATTCTACTTGCAGAGTCTTAGCTTAGGGTTTTTACTTGGAGAATCTAGTCTTGTGGATAAGTCTTGGATGATTTGGACTTTTTTAATTATCCTTACAAACCACAATAACCTCTTATAAAGTCCATTTATCCAATGGAGATATTGAGTCTTGATGAGTTCATCATTCAGGTAAGTATTCTCTAACTTTCCTCCTATCTTTAGTAGATAAAAGTAGCATAAGTATTGGCTTTGAATAATATTATTTTTCATATTCCATATACTAGGGTCTTGGTCATACATAACTTAATTGATATTCTCCTATACATGTTTTGATTGTTTACTAACCCCTCATATTATGCCACAAGCTTTGGCAAGCACTAGATTATATTTACTTTACCTATTATTAGTTCAGTGAAATATCAAAAATCAAGACCCCCTTAGGGTTATTGTGTGATTGTGTTTGACTAGAGGATTTGGAACCCTCCCTAGCATGATGTATTTTGGTAAGAGATCAGGTAACTAGGTCTAGTGGATCCCCATATTGGTCATGTTTTTGTTTAATAAATGTGTCCCCAATTAAAAGTGTATGGTATGATCTATCTTCTCTGAGTTAGGATTGATTGATAGACATGATGCATTTTTTATTGCATACACAACCCATCGGCATCTATGGGAAGCTTATATAATTAAATCTGAGGTAGATTCATATCTATAAGTTCCAAATTAGCATAATTTGAACCCAAACAAATGGTCCATCATAGTCAAGAGGATATTTTTAGCAATAAGAATGATTTATAACAAATATGAATCATCCATCTAAATTGACTAGCATTTAAAAGGTTTCAACATAAAATTGAAAATAATAAATTTGTATGACCACTAAAAGGGCTCAAATAATTCATAAACTAGGAAAGAACATCAATGACATGTTCCCAGGATTGGATCAAATAAATGAATGATTTAAACCAAGGCATGAAACTAACCAAATAATAGTAATTAAAATAGGTCAATAGTTTAAAACAAACCTTTCATAATGCAAATAAATCCACTAAAATATCTTGATAACAAATTCCTTATAATGGCTACCATAAAAAGGTAAACCTAATTTATTACTTCCATTAAATACCAAATGCATCCCTTATCCAATAACGAGTTATACATAACCACCATAAACCATACTAATATCTCTAAATTATATTGTATAACAATCATGAGCAAATCAAGTGGAAGGGCAGGCAAATTTTAGGGAGGAAAAGCAATTGATTTGAGGGTTAAGTGTAGACACTAGAAAAATACACACTATGGTTCCATATGTCACATTGACCCTTAGACCACCTCAGGAACCCTTAGGTACCACTTCCTAACCATTACCTTGTAAACTTAAGTCAAACTAATTGATTAACTAACTAGCTCTGACCATTCTCCTTTTATCCTATCAACCATTGATGGTTGACCCCTAATCACCACTAGTTAGATTCGACCATCGATGATCATCCTTTAACTTCCTTGAGGGTTAACTCTAACTTAACTACACCTTGATTTTTTACATTTATCCATCACATAATTGTGCATATCAAGGCTAAAATTAGACACCTTGTTGTACCTCTTATTGGACCTATTATTTCACCTCTCCCTTCCTTCTATAAAAGAGAGGATGAGGAGGTGACATAGATCATCAAAACCATCAAGAAATTCTTGTGGCATAGCTTCTTATGTAGGTATTATTATTTTGGTGAATATAAGAAAGCTTCCAATGAACCAACAACCAAGATAGAGATCAAAAGTATGGTAATTCACAACCCAAGGTACCATCACTCTGCTAGAATTGCTCTAGGATCCAAAACAAGTTTTCATACACCTTTAATGTTCTTCATACCAGTAAAAGATAAGTATTTATCCCTTGTTAAGATTTAATATTTAGCTTCTTTGTCATGTCTTTCTACAACCTTATCCAACCAAAACTTCTTAACCTAAGATAAATCTCACAATAATCATTGATGATCACCCAACCACTGACGTTCACCTAACTATTGATGGTTTACCCTTAACTATTGATAGTCAATGTGTGTCAATTCCAATAGCAAGCTAATTCCATCTATTAGACCCTAACCAAACTTGACTTTCTAACCTTTTTCACGGTCATAAAGGATCACCCTATTTTTTGAACCATGTGTGATTTATTTAACATTAATATCCAATCATTTAGTGCTATAATTAGGCAGATTCATCTCTTTCAAGGACTCTTTGTATTTGATTTTAGTATCTTTTGTTATTCATGCAAGAAATTTATCTTTTATTTTCAAAACTTGATTGTTTAAAAATGTGGATTGATAGCCTCCAAAGAAGCTTATACTTATTGGATCTAGCTCACTAGGCAATCCATCCTACTATCTAACTAATCAACTATTATTTTAGTGTTTTCTTATCTACAGGTCATTCCTCTCCAGATAAAGAGGAGTATCTATAACCATCTAGATCATGGAGTGCAAACTAAATCTAGGTTATACTAACTTCACCCTCCTTTCAAGTTTGACAACATTCTTCTTAGAAATAAAGTAAAATTTATGTGAAACATTCTAGCATGCCTGGTGGGACCCTTAAGTATTTTATTTGATTTATATTTGCATCTAGGTGTTTCTTCTTCTTATTTTATTCTCACACAATAAAATTAAATTTTCATTTTTGGCTTAAAATTGATTGCATACATTATTTGCTTGCTTATTTTTAACTCACATAGCTTAGTTAATCAAGTTAATTAAGCATAGCTTCAATCTTATCACACACACAATACCAAACCATTCACACCTAATCAAGCATAAAAACATTGACATAAGGCCCAACTAAGATTTCATCACCTAACGGTTACCTTTCTCAGCTATTATACTGGGATTTCACCACTAAGGGGAGAACCAACTCAATATTTTGGTTGAGTATAATCTCTAGGAACTTAGTATATTTTGGCTAAGCACCCAACACCCTTATCGCTATGGTGTGTGAAGTGAGAGGGTAAGCCCCAATATCATGCCACATACCAAGTTCTAGTATAGATCTTGAGATCCTTTAACTACCTGAAACCATATTAAGATATCTTCTTCTAGTACCTTCTCTACAAGCCCAAGTTAGTCTTCATAACTTCTTTAAAATTAAGGCATAAGCCACAAAAGAGACTAAAAGGAACCTTAGGATTTAATGTGATTTAGTGTGTGTTTCATTCCCTTGAATTTTTATTGTCTTCTCTTTGTTTCAGTTGTGAGATTACTTGCATCTTCCTCTTTCCCTTATCTACATAGTTTTAACTAAGTAAAAACTAAGAAACTAAGCAAATTAGGATCCACCCATTAATCATCCATCTTCCTCTTCTCCTTCATCCATGGAGTACATCTTAGATTTAAAGAGTTCTCCCCATCCTTTTAAAATTCCTAGTATCCCTCAGACGATTGCCCAAGGTGATATGGATTTTTTTACTTTTTTGGATAACAACCACATATCCCTCTAATGTTAACTTAGCACCATATCTCACCATACCCCTCTTTTTGTTCCACCTACTAACCTATTCTATGGCATGCCATCCCACCTTATGGTAAATACTTCTATTTACACCATTCCCACCCAACCATTAATTATCTAGGCATCATCTTCTATCAATAATCCCACCAACACCACCCTCCAAAACTAACCCACCCAACACCCAAAAACCTTCTACCCCAACCAACAACCCTTTTAGTATAGGATTATCCCAACCTTCTGGCACTGGTACTCCACTTACCATGGGAATACCCTTTACTAGTGTCACCATTCTTCCTCTTATTTCCAACCCACCTACCTCCACTCCATTCTAGAGCTTGGTGATCCCCATACCTTCTACCCTTCCACCCATTAGTACCAAAATTACCATCCATCCTCTACCTACCAACCCAATCATACATCCTAACCAACATGCATCAATCCCTTAATAGGTGCCCATTGCACCAAACCTAAGCTCTGTCCCTCACCCAAAAGGGTACATACCTCTACCTTCCAATCAACCACCTATCTCCACATATTCATATGTGGCATCATCCCAACCACCCATGTCCACATACCAATATGTGAAAACTTCCCAACCTTCTACTAGCTATCCTTATACCACACCTACCTAAACCTAACATAATTGACCCTACAACTATGGGGGTACACCACCACAAATAGATCTTATCAAAATTTTAATAAACAAAATAACTAATTTGGAATCATCTATTTTTGGTACCCATAACCTCTTATCTTATGACCAAATATTTAATTAACCAATTAATCTACTCATCCCCATTTGACCTTATCCCCCTTAATGGGAACTCCCAAAATTTTCAATATTTTAGAGCAAGAAAGACCCTCAACAACATCTAAGAGCATTTAATCATTTTTTATTTGATTGCCTATGATGATGTGCTCCTTATTCATACCTTTCCCATGTCTTTATCAGGTCCTACACTAGATTGGTACAATGTTATTACAAAGCACTCCCTCTTTTCTTTTTCCCAATTGGCTCAAAATTTCTTAAATAACTTTTCCATAAACATCTCTAAAAAGGTTTATATCACTGATCTCTACTTCATTTGGAAATTTGATGATAAGTCCATAGTTGTATTTGTATCGCATTGGAGAAGATTGATAAATCAACTCTCTTTCTCTTTGCCCCAAGCTAATCTAATTGAACTCTTTGCTCAATCTTGTGCTAAATATATTTCCTCCTCTTTGTGGGTTTAGACTTTCATTACCTTTGATGAGGCTTTTACCATGGCATATAAGTTATAGAATAGAGTCATTGATGAGGGGAAGTTAAAATTAAGAAACAAGAATTCCACATTTAAATCAAATGAGGCTCCTTACTCTAAGCCTAACAATCAAACCAATACAAACACTAAAAATAAGGGAACCATGAATGTGGTTGTCTTTAAAACTACCCCACCATCCATTGTTAAGCAACCCAACTCTTCTTACTACTCTAATCAAAACACTAGAAACCCAAACCGAAATAACAAAAATCAACTCACTCCATTAAGGGAGTCATATGCTTTGGTCTTATAGAATTTATTGAAAGAAAAATATCATACAAGTTCCTCTGATAAAACCTCCACAACAATTTTATTCCTCTTGTCTTATACCTAGTTGGTATAAGGGGAAACAATTATGTGCCTTCCACCATGTCATTAGAGATGATGTTAGTATTTTCAATACATTCAAAAATAATATCCAAAGTCTTATTGACAAGGGGGAACTTGTGTTGGATAACCCCAATGTACCCCTAAATCAATCACTTGACATCTTTAGATAACCATTCCCTAACCATGCCCCTTCCATGAAAAATGAAAAAAATATATTAGAATCCTCTCACAACCATGAGGTCCATACCATTAATGCAGTTTTTAATGAGCTCATTATTGAGGAGACCATTAATGAAACCACCTTTCCTTCCCCTCCACTTATTAAAGTAGTGGAGTCACTTTTCATTCTTTTGGAAAATAAGACCAAGGAAACAACCACTTCCCTTTCTCCACTTATCAAGGTAGTCAAGTTACCCACTTCTCTTTTGGAAGACATACCAAAAAAAGCATCCATTACCACTGTATCCTTCTCTTCCATCATATACAAATCCACTCTTCATTTGTAAATCATTCCTATGAAAGAGATCACTCTACCTACCCTTCCCATAAGATTCTCATCTTCTAAAATCTTGGACCCTTTGATTGAGGAAAAGGATGAGGTAACCACTCCCCTCTCTCTACCCATGGGTTTATCCTTTGAGATCAATATC